>CM060265.1:12741221-13196217 GCA_030684275.1 Acipenser oxyrinchus oxyrinchus | reverse complement strand
TTTCTTCATGGCAGACTCACTGAATCACTGAGGATTTCATTTTTCACGCATTAGCTTCATAATACAGCTTTAACAAATGCCCTGGCGGGTATGAAATCCTGGGTCATGTCCTACATTTCTCAACACTGTATAACATGCTTGAGGAAGGTGAAGAAAACCAAACAGGCTAAATGCTCTGTTTCTTTCATCCACTCACATTCTTTATGTGCTGTGCCTGTTCTTGTTGCCTGTCACAATTCATAATATCTTCTTTCTTTAAATGCAGTGCTTAAATTCTTAATTTATTGAAGTTTGGTAAAGTTGAAAGTGTTAGATCTGTGTGGGTTCAATCATAATACTATATTCATGGTTTAGGTTCTTTCAGTCCCCTGCCATTATAAATGGTGCTTGTGACTGGTGGCCACTGAACGCTGTTAATGTAAACTTTGGCTTATAAATCAAATGATGATGATCTTTGCTCTTCTTCCTTGTAGTCATTACATAATCGCGGGAGTATTTTATTCCTACACATGAAGTGAACTTGGAATTGCCAAAAACCAATAATGAAAACTTCCAAAATGCCTTCAATTACCTGACCAGTCTAATACAGCGAGCTTTTTTAGTGGCTGCCTGGGAGAACTCATAATGTCCTATAGTTTAATGTGGCAATGCTCACTGTTGACTGGTGGCTTGGATTGTCTTTGATTCACTCATCATCATGAATTACTCAGAATGATTGAATGGGTTTGTGCTTATAATTACCAACATGACCTTCACAATTATTGGTTTACTGGGTGTGTGTTGCATACACGGAAACTCAAAATGCCTGTCTCTTTGATCTCAACATTGAGGTTTTACAGGTGGCTTTTTTTCACTTCAGACCAATCCTTCTGATTCCGCACACTTTCATTGTGTTCATGCTGGTTTGCCACTGAGGTGGTCCCTTCTCCCCAGACCATGCTTCTTTATTTGGTTGGTCTAGTGAAATGATCTCAGTCTCTTCCAGACAACAAAGTACTCCAAATCTTCAATGTGACCTTGATTTAGTGGAAAGAAAATATTAAAAACCTGTTTATGAAACTATTCAGAGTACTTCACTTCATTGCTTTACTAATGTCAGATCTTTACAAACTCATGATATATCCTCCACTGTTTCTTTCATTGCCATTTTTGCCATAAAATATCCTCCTCTCTTTTCTTCCACTCACCACTCATAATATCCTCCATCTATTTCTTTCATTCCACTCACCACTCATAATATCCTCCGCTCTTGCTTTCATTCCACTCACCACTCATAATATCCTCCACTCTTTCATTCATTCCACTCACCACTCAATAATATCCTCCAGCTCTCTTTCATTCCACTCACCACTCATAATATCCTCCGCTCTCTTTCGTTCCACTCACCACTCATAATATCCTCCTCTTTCTTTCATTCCACTCACCATTCATATATCCTCGGCTCTTCTTTCGTTCCAGTCACCACTCATAATATCCTCCACTGCTCTTTCATTCCACTCACCACTCATAATATCCTCCTCTCTTTCTTTCATTCCACTCACCACTCATAATATCCTCCACTCTTTCATTTCATTCCACTCATAATATCCTCCACTCCTTCTTTCCACTTCACCAGTCATAATATCCTCCGCTCTTTCTTTCATTCCACTCACCACTAATAATCCTCCATTCTACTTTCATTCCACTCACCACTCAGAATGTCCTCCTGTTTCTTTCCTCAGCGCTCATAATATCCTCCATTCTTTCTTTCATTCCACTCAGATTCCACTGATAATATCCTCACAGTTCTCTTTCATTCCAGCACACCATTCATAATATCCTCCATTCTTTCTTTCATTCCAGTCACCACTCATAATATCCTCTCATTCTTTCTTTCATTCCACTCACCACTCATAATATCCTCCACTCTTTCCTTCATTCCACTCACCACTCATAATATCCTTCCTCTTTCTGTCATTCCACTCGACCACTCATAATATCCTCCTCGCTCTTTCATTCACTACTCCACTCCTCCAATATCCTCCACTCTTTCATTCATTGCACTCACCACTCGGAATATCCTCCACTCTTTCTTTCATTCCACTCACGACTCGTAATATCCTCCGTCTGGCTTTCGTTCCACTCACCACTCATAATATCCTCCACTCTCTATTCATTCCACTCACCAAGCATAATATCCTGCACTCTTTCTTTCATTGCACTCATTCATATAGCCTCCATTCTTTCATTCATTCCACTCACCACTCATAATATCCTCACATTCTTTCTTTCATTCCACTCACCACTCATAATATCCTCCACTCTTTCTTTCATGTCCACTCACCACTCATAATATCCTCCGCTCTCTTTCATTCCACTCACCACTCATAATATCCTCCACTCTTTCTTGCAGTTCCACTCACCACTCAAATAATATCACTCCTCTTTCTTTCATTCCACTCACGCACTCACAATATCCGTCCACTCTTTCACTCGTGCCACTCACCACTCACTAATATCTACCGCTCTTTCTTTCATTCCACTCACCACTCATAATATCCTCCTCTCTCTTTCATTGCACTCACCACTCATAATGTCCTCATCTCTTTCTTTCGCTTCCACCTCACTCAATAATATCCTCCATTCTCTCTTTCATTCCACTGCACCAGGCATAATATGCTCCATTCTCTTTCATTCCACTCACCACTCATAATATCCTCCATGTCTCTTTCAGTTCCACTCACCACGTCATAATATCCTCGTTCTTTCATTCACATTCCACTCACCACTCATAATATCCTCCGCTCTTTCATTCATTCCACTCACCACTCATAATATCCTCCATTCTTTCTTTCATTCCTCTCACCACTCATAATATCCTCCACTCTCTTTCATTCCACTCAGCACTCATAATATCCGCCATTTGGCTTTCTTTCATTCCACTCGCCACTCGTAATATCCTCCACTCTCTTTCCATTCCACTCACCACTCATAATATCCTCCATTCTCTTTCATTCCACTCACCACTCATAATATCCTCCTGCACTTTCTTTCATTCCACTCACCACTCATACATGTATCCTCCACTCTTTCTTTCATTCCCTCACCACTCATAATATCCTCCACTCTTTCTTTCATTCCACTCACCACTCATATATATCCTGCCCTTTCTTTCATTCACTCACGCTCATAATATCCTCCATCTTCTCTTTCATTCCACTCACCGCTCATAATATCCATCCACTCTTCTTTCATTCCACTCACCACTCATAATATCCTCCATTCTTTCTTTCATTCCACTCACCACTCATAATATCCTCCTCTCTTTCTTTCATTCCGCTCACCACTCATTAATATCCTCCGCTTCTCTTTCATTCCGCTCACCACTCATAATAATATCCTCCGCTCTGCTCCGCTCTTTCTTTCATTCCGCTCACCACTCATAATAATATTAGCCTCCGCTCTCTTTCCTTTCATTCCTACCACTCATAATATCCTCCCCTCTTTCTTTCATTCCGCTCACCACTCTAATAATATCCTCTCGCTCTTTCTTTCATTCCGCTCACCACTCAATAATATCCTCCGCTCTTTCTTTCATTCGCTCACCACTCATAATAATATCCTCACTCTGCTTCATCTTTCATTCCGCTCACCACTCATAATATCCTCCCTGCTCTTTCTTTCATTCCGCTCACCACTCATAATATATCCTCCGCTCTCTTCTCATTCCACTCACCACTCATAATATCCTCTACTTTCATTCATTCCACTCATAATATCCTCCGCTCTTTCTTTCATTCCACTCACCACTCATAATATCCTCCATTCTCTTTCATTCCACTCTCACCACTCATAATATCCTCCTTTCTTTCATTCCACTCACCATATCCTCCACTCTTTCATTCCTCACCATCATAATATCCTCCACTCTCTTTCATTCCACTCACCACTCATAATATCCTCCGCTCTTTCATTCATTCCACTCACCACTCATAATATCCTCCGCTCTTTCTTTCATTCCACTCATAATATTCTCTGCTCTTTCTTTCATTCCACTTACCACTCATAATATACTCCACTCTCTTTCATTCCACTCACCACTCATAATGTCCTCCACTCTCTTTCTTTCCACTCATCACTCATAATATCCTCCATTCTTTCTTTCATTCCACTCACCACTCATAATATCCTCCATTCTCTTTCATTCCACTCACCACTCATAATATCCTCCATTCTCTTTCATTCCACTCACCACTCATAATATCCTCCAATTGTTCTTTCATTCCACTCACCACTCATAATATCCTCCACTCTTTCCTTCATTCCACTCACACTCATAATATCCTTCACTCTTTCATTCATTCCACTTACCACTCATAATATCCTCCGCTCTTTCATTCATTCCACTCACCACTCATAATATCCTCCATTCTCTTTCATTCCACTCACCACTCATAATATCCTTCCGACTCTTTCATTCATTCCACTCACCACTCATAATATCCTCCACTCTCTTCATTCCACTCACCACTCATAATATCCTCCACTCTCTTTCATTCCACTCACCACCACTCATAATATCCTCCACCCACTGATACCATTTAACCCACCCTTTCTTTCATTCACTCACCACTCATAATATCCTCCACTCTTTCTTTTCATTCCACTCACCACTGCATAATCATCCTCCACTCTTCTTTCATTCCACTCACCACTCATATACCTCCCACTCTTTCTTTCATTCCCTCACCACTTAATCTTTCCACCACTAATCATTACCCCACTTTTCATTACACCACTATCCTCCATTCTTTCATTCCACTCACCACTCATAATATCCTCCACTTTCTTTCATTCCACTCACCACTCATAATATCCTCCACTCTCCCTTTCATTTCATTCACACTCACCTCCCTCATAATTATCCTCCACTCTATATCGCTCTTTCCATTTCATTCCGACTCACCACTCATAATGACTCCTGCCGCTCTTTCTTTCATTCCACTCACCACTCATAATATCCTCCATCTCTTTCTTTCATTCCACTCACCACTCATAATATCCTCCATTCTTTCTTTCATTCCACTCACCACTCATATATCCTCCACTCTTTCATCCCACCACTCATAATATCCTCTTTCTTCATTCCACTCCCATCATAATATCCTTCCTCTTTCTTTCATTCACTCACCACTCATAATATCCTCCATTCTCTTTCATTCCACTCACCACTCATAATATCCTCCGCTCTTTCATTTCATTCCACCACTCATAATATCCTCCATCTTTCATTCATTCCACTCATAATATCCTCCACTCTTTCTTTCATTCCACTCACCACTCATAATATCCTCCACTCTTTCTTTCATTCCACTCACCACTCATAATATCCTCCACTCTCTTTCTCATTCCACTCACCACTCATAATATCCTCCTCTTTCATTCCACTCACCTCATAATATCCTCCACTTTCATTCCACTCACCACTCATAATATCCTCCGCTCTTTCATTCATTCCAGTCACCACTCATAATAACTCCTCCTCTTTCTTTCCACTCACCACTCATAATATACTCCACTCTCTTTCATTCCACTCACCTCTCATAATATCCTCCGCTCTTTCTTTCATTCCACTCATAATATCCTCCGCTCTTTCATTCATTCCACTCACCACTCATAATATCCTCCGCTCTTTCTTTCATTCCACTCACATCATATATCCTCCTCTTCTTTCATTCCACTTACCACTCATAATATACTCCACTCTCTTTCATTCCACTCACCACTCATAATGTCCTCCACTCTCTTTCTTTCCACTCATCACTCATAATATCCTCCATTCTTTCTTTCATTCCACTCACCACTCATAATATCCTCCATTCTCTTTCATTCATTCCACTCACCACTCATAATATCCTCCATCTCTTTCATTTCACTCACTCACTCATAATATCCTCCGCTCTTTCATTCATTCCACTCACCACTCATAATATCCTTCCACTCTTTCTTTCATTCCACTCACCACTCATAATATCCTCCACTCTTTCTTTCATTCCACTCACCACTCATAATATCCTCCACTCTTTCATTCATTCCACTCACACTCATAATATCCTTCACTCTTTCATTCATTCCACTCACCACTCATAATATCCTTCCGCTCTTTCATTCATTCCACTCACCACTCATAATATCCTCCGCTCTTTCATTCATTCCACTCACCACTCATAATATCCTCCGCTCTTTCATTCATTCCACTCACCACTCATAATATCCTCCACTCTCTTTCATTCCACTCACCACTCATAATATCCTCCACTCTTTCATTCATTCCACTCACCACTCATAATATCCTCCACTCTTTCTTTCCACTCACCACTCATAATATCCTTCACTCTTTCTTTCATTCCACTCACCACTCATAATATCCTCCACTCTTTCTTTCATTCCACTCACCACTCATAATTTCCTACACTCTTTCATTCATTCCACTCACCATTCATAATATCCTTCGCTCTATCATTCATTCCACTCACCACTCATAATATCCTTCGCTCTTTCTTTCATTCTAGTCACCACTCATAATATCCTCCTCTCTCTTTCATTCCACTCACCACTCATAATATCCTCCACTCTTTCTTTCATTCCACTCACCACTCATAATATCCTTCGCTCTTTCTTTCATTCTAGTCACCACTCATAATGTCCTCCTCTCTCTTTCATTCCACTCACCATTCATAATATCCTTCGCTCTATCATTCATTCCACTCACCACTCATAATATCCTTCGCTCTTTCTTTCATTCTTGTCACCACTCATAATGTCCTCCTCTCTCTTTCATTCCACTCACCACTCATAATATCCTTCGCTCTTTCTTTCATTCCACTCACCACTCATAATATCCTCCGCTCTTTCTTTCATTCCGGCTCCATGCTTCACGATTCCTGCACGCTCCCTGCTCCAGACAAAATAGGCACGCTGTGCTCCGCACACATGGTATTAAAAAAAAAATAATAATATTAAATAAATAAACAAGCTGTTTTTCCCCCTGCATTGCCAATTGCAGATGAAAAGATGTAATGTACATTCAGAAAGGAATACTATTTAATTGTCCTTATTATAATCGCATAACTTGACCCAAGTAAAAAAAAATAAGAATCCAACATAAAGTGCTCAAAGAAGTTATCTAATTCAATTTGAAGACCCTTTCTCATTACTATTGATCGGTATTAAAAAAATGTGTACATTTAAAGAGTGCAGAAAATATATAAAAATATAAGCGCTGTATTGGGGCATAACCGTAGAACTGTATAAGAACAATATAGGCTATGTAATAACCGCAGACAGATGCACACACTGATAACGTTTCTCATATTTTTAAATGGCACAAATGCAGCTCCACAATCGGGAGAATATATATCATAATGAAATATAAAGTGCAACACCAATCACATTGAATATAAAAGAGAAAAAAAAGCTTTTTTAAAAAATGCAATTCTCAAGTCTGCAAACATAAAAGTGCTTAATTTTAGTTTGAAACTGGAAAATGAATTGTTACCATTCACAGGCATGATAGAAATTACTGTAAAGAGACTGCATCTGTATTTGTCATAACTTTTTTGCGCAACCTCCATGGAAAAATAAAACCTGCAACTACCCCGCTCCATATACAATTCACACTGCTCCCCGCTCTGCTCCAGCAACTACCACGCTCCATATACAATTACACTGCTCCCGCTCCGCTCCAGCAACTACCCCACTCCATATACAATTCACACTGCTCCCGCTCTGCTCCAGCAACTACCCGCTCCATATACAATTCACACTGCTCCCGCTCTGCTCCAGCAACTACCCGCTCCATATACAATTCACACTGCTCCCGCTCTGCTCCAGCAACTACCCCTCCATATACAATTCACACTGCTCCCCGCTCTGCTCCAGCAACTACCCCGCTCCATATACAATTCACACTGCTCCCCTCTCCGCTCCAGCAACTGCCATGCTCCATATACAATTCAAACTGCTCCCCGCTCTGCTCCAGCAACTACCACGCTCCATATACAATTCACACTGCTCCCTGCTCTGCTCCAGCAACTGCCACTCTCCATATACAATTTACACTGTTCCCCGCTCTGCTCCAGCAACTACCACGCTCTATATACAATTCACACTGCTCCCCACTCTGCTCCAGCAACTACCCTGCTCCATATACAATTCACACTGCTCCCCGCTCTGCTCCAGCAACTACCCCGCTCCATATACAATTCACACTGCTCCCCGCTCTGCTCCAGCAACTACCCCGCTCCATATACAATTCACACTGCTCCCCGTCTCCGCTCCAGCAACTACCCGCTCCATATACAATTCACACTGCTCCCGCTCGCTCCAGCAACTACCCCGCTCCATATACAATTCACACTGCTCCCCGCTCTGCTCTGCTCACACTCTCTGGTGACCACTGGTCACCTGAAGCCTACCACCTCTATATCCGAACTGACTTTAATGCTCTAAAAATGTTTTTTCACTTCTTTTCAGCATGTGGCATCGGGTTCTTGTTTGCTTATCTTTTGGAGACATTTCACTACAGAACCTTAAACAGGTTTAGTTTTCTAAACATAAAAACATGATTAAATAGTAACAAAGATATTGAAAGAAAGAACACAACACTAAGACAATACTTCAGTATTGTTGTCCAATCATGGCATTTTTACTGCACCTTCTATCAAAGGCAACTCCTTACATTCTTTTTCAGCTCATTACTAGTCTTCAACTGTGGACCTCACCATTTAAATAAGAGATTAATCGGAGCTCAATGAGCCCGATGAAGAGTCATCTGTTGGACATTGGTCATGTAGAGGACACCCCAGGAGCCCTTCTCTCCAGACTTGACAAAGTCCCGCATAAAAGATTAATTCTCAAACTGAATGCAGTAGGGATTCAAGGAAATGCATGCACATGGATTAGGGAGTGGTTAACATCTAGAAAACAGAAAGTACTGATTAGAGGAGAAACCTCAAAATGGAGCAAGGTAACCAGTGGTGTACCACAGGGATCAGTATTAGGTCCTCTGCTATTCCTAATCTACATTAATGATTTAGATTCTGGTATAGTAAGCAAACTTGTTAAATTTGCAGACGACACAAAAATAGGAGGAGTGGCAAACACTGTTGCAGCAGCAATGGTCAAAATGATCTAGACAGCATTTAGAACTGGGCAGACACATGGCAAATGAAATTTAATAGAGAAGTGTAAAGTATTGCATGCAGGCAATAAAAATGTGCATTATAAATATCATATGGGAGATACTGAAATTGAAGAAGGGTACTATGAAAAAGACCTAGGAGTTTATGTTTACTCAGAAATGTCTTCATCTAGACAATGTGGGGAAGCTATAAAAAAGGCCAACAAGATGCTCGGATATATTGTGAGAAGTGTTCAATTTAAATCAAGGGAAGTAATGTTATAACTTTACAATGCATTAGTAAGACCTCACCTAGAATATTGTGTTCAGTTCTGGTCACCTCGTTACAAAAAGGATATTGCTGCTCTAGAAAGAGTGCAAAGAAGAGCGACCAGAATTATCCCGGGTTCAAAAGGCATGTCGTATGCAGACAGGCTAAAAGAATTGAATCTGTTCAGTCTTTAACAAAGAAGACTACGCGGCGATCTGATTCAAAGCATCATGCATCACAGCATCATGCATCACAGCATCATGCATCACAGCATCATGCATCACAGCATCATGCATCACAGCATCATGCCTTTTAAACAGGAGCTGCTGCGCTTGTGATGAGCTTGCACTTCTGTTTAATTCTGCAATCTTGGATAATAGGCAATAAAAACTGAAATTGCATCTGAGACCTGTCTCCTATTAACAATTACTCTGGGGCCCAGGATACTAGCCATGTGCACAGACTACCTCACAGCATACAGACTGTTTATATTACAACAGCTTTTTCATTGTTGGCCGCTTGAGTGACAAAACCCAGTTCACCCATTCAGTTTTACTACCTGTCATGCACTGTAGCACAGAAAGCTGTTCATCTTATCAGCCTACTGTGCCACCCAGCCCTCCACTCTCCTAATCATTCACAAACAGTGTGTACAGTATGTGATGGTGCCAGCGAAGCCATCCCCAATTAAAATGTAATGATCGAGTGTGACTAGAATACATTAAGTAAGAAATAACCCACGACAGGATGTGCGGTAAGACAATTCTTATGGCATGCCCTGGGTGCGTTGTGCGTTGTAAATGCTCCGGCTAAAGGAACAGGAACTTCGCTTAAAAGAACACCTTCTTGGCACTGATAGCGATTTGTTCACAACAGATACAGTACTGTTATGTAACGTGATAACTCATCATCATCAAACTTAAATTAAAATGCTTTATTCAGTCTTTTCAAAAGCAACTTGTCATTGCACACTGATTGGCTTATGAAATCATTCCAGAACCGCTGTCATATTATTGACTCGTTTGGTATATGATTTCCACGAGTGCAACTCATCGCTACAAATTGGCATGTAAACAAACGGCGGTATGCGCCGCTGTTTCTCTTGCGACAAAAACTTGGAAATAGTTCGAGCTCTTGAAAAAAAAACCTGAGTCAGACACAAGTCGCTGAGCAATTTGGCGTTCTGGTGAGCTGCTTCACCATTCTGTTAAATAATGTGCATGTCTTGCATATTGCTGCTGCATTTTTTAACGTGTATAGGGGTGCTGTGTAAATTTAGTTTGAGTTTATTAACATTAGTTTGTCTGTTACTTTATTATTATAGTTTATTAACATACACTTGCCTATTGCTTTACTTTTACTTATTCAGTTCATTTCATATGTTGATGCATGTGCGTCATGACACGTAATACATATGTATTTATTTATTGATTGATTCATATTGTGTCTGGTTGCTAACTCTGTCTTAGAGAACACTTCGCTTGCTTCTCGAGGGGTGCTCACTTAGCCGGAGAATACTGTATATATATGTAATGATGACTGTGACTGTTCAGCACAGTCTACATTATTATAAATCCTTCTCAGTGTAACAAAGCAGTGGTTAGTTTGTTGCTATGATTTATAATAAGGTGATATTATCACGTTGATGGTTCAGGACTGGAGGTATCTCGACTTCAAAGTAAAACACATACTGTACAAACGTTATTATGTTTCCCCGTGCCCATGACAATGTGACACAGCCGCCAGTGTGCACAGGTATGTGAGATTTTAATTACAGCACCCTGCTTCCTGGGGTTGGGAGCACAAGTGCAGAATTGAACACTACTAGGTAACTCCTGCATTGCCCTACTGCAGAGAAACCACACTGACTTCATATGTCGTCTTAATGCCTGTATTCCCTGTTGCCTGTACATAGTGAGAACACTTCAAACAGACGTCAAGGTCATCTGAGATATTTCCCTTGGGCAGTCGTTAGACTTTTTCAGCAATAGCTAATACAGCACTAATGGTTAGACTGCTCCTTCAAGCCCTGCTGTAGGGGGCTTGATACTATGACTGCTGCATCATGGGAACTATTAGTTGTATTGACTTGAAACTCGGAAATAACCACGCTCTGAGAATCTGTTCAAGGGTCTTGACTGTGGCCTGTCCAGGCTTAGAGGTTTGGTTTAGACCTCCACGCAACCTTACCATCCAGGTCTCTTTTCAATGTCATTTTAAAGGGGGTTAGTTGATGATTACAAAGTGCCCTGTGTCTTTATTTTACTATCTCAGCTTTGTGCTGTATGTTGTCAGAAGGTCATTCTCGGGGTCCCCAGTGGCTCCCCTAGTAAAAGCACTACCGTGTGGAGGCCGGGGTGAGTGATGCGAGAGTGGCTCTACTCCCGCTGGGGGTCCGCAGGGAGCTCTGCTTAGGCCTTTGTGCTCCTGCAGGTTTAAGATGAAAATTGGCTTGTCAGACTTACAGCGTGCCTCGCTATAAGCAAGTTAGACATGAGCCCCCAAGGTCCTAAGTGGAGAATTGTGCCCATAAGACATGCATTCAGCATTGTTCACCCCCTGCCCGCTCATTAGGCAGTGCATTTAATACAATTGGTCCGAAACAAAGAATACTGGAAAGTTATCACACTGAGTAGCAGGTTTCATGATGTTTCAATGAAGAACCTGAATCAGCTCAAAACAAATAGGTTCCACTCAAAAATAAACTCTAATTATTTACAATTCTGGTCACTCTTTTTTAATGTATTTACTCTTAATGACTCACTAACTTACTAAACAAATATTATTAACATAGCCTAGTAATCTAAACATTTAAAAAGTAATGTTTTAAAAACATCTAACCAAATTTAACCCCAGAATCATCAAGTGTACTTTGCCTGCAAATCACAAACATCTTACTATATATTAACAAACCATTTACTACTAATAAAAGACAACTGTTAACATGTTAGTACATTCTTATGGTTAAGTGCACAGCTGTAGTCTTGCATGTCCTTTAAAGCAGCCTTTTAATTACATGTTTTATGAGTGTTGGGAGAGATAGGACAGACTCACTGTAGTATTCATAGCAATTGTCAGCTCCCTGGGCTATATCTCACACTTTGAAGAAAAAACTAAAAACCCTTCAGTTTTCTATGTTATTTTTATACATCAATGTTATTACTGACCATTGAAGGAGATTGCCTTACACTTGTGATGAATTATGTCAGTGTGAAGGCCTGTTATTGTTTTTTGTAGGTGCCCTGTGCCTTTCCACAGAACTGGGGCAGCACAAAGAGGGGTTCATTAGCATCACTGTATATTTCAGGATGAATCTATAGGGCTTTAACATCAAGACACAAATCAGAGAGACAGAAAGAAACAACAGTGTGGGTACTATTGTAGGCAGTTAATATATTCTTAAGAGCAATAAATTAAAGGACCTCCAAAAACTGTAGGGGATAAAGAGATACCTTCAATTGTCAAGATCTCGGTGGGACCTCTACAATAAACAGTGTCCTATTATAATGTACAAACTCGTTTTTAATATCGTTTGAAAATCACACAAAACAGTTAATGTCACATTAAAAGCATTGCAATGAGAACTAAGGTTTAAAACAACAATTTACCAAAGAAATACTAGTACATACTGACACAACAAGGGGTCACACAATACCTGAATAGATATTTAAGAGTATTGTTACCTAGCCTGAAAAGCAGTCACTTTCAGCGTTCTGTTACCTTGTGTTTCTCCAAGTGTCAGGGCCCCCAGCCTTGATGGATAAATACTGAGAGCTGAGGGCTCCAGGTGCAGTCTTGTAGTTTCTTAGAGTCTGAGCGAGCAGTGATCAGCGGTCAGAGAATAGCGCAGGGGGCTAGCGCAGGGGGCTATCACAGAGGCTAGCGTAGGGTAGCAGGGGCTAGCGCAGGTTTGGGGGTGTAGATCAGGGGGCAAAGAGCTGGGGCTAATGCAGGGGGGTTTATACTTTTCAAACAAAGAGATTATTTGAATTTCCCACTGCATGCTCCGATTGGCTATTTGGTAGCGAATGGGCTTGAAATCTTGATTGATTGCTCCCCCCTTCCTCTGTCTGATTAGTTCATTATCATAATCTGGAAAGGGGAAACTTTTAAAACGTGCATAACTTTTGCTAAATAATTCAGATTTTATTCTGAATTCCCGTTATTTTTACCATAAGAAATTACATTTCTTTAGACACCAAACATGTCTGGTTGCACCTTTGGTTGGACATTGCAAACAGCTTAATTCTCTTAGGGATATATTAGGGGTATATTACCTGGGTTATTCTATACTATTATTCTATACAATTTAAGAATAAAAACACTTGAATCTTGTACTCATATTGGTATTAAATCAATATGCTGTGAAATTTGTCTTAAATCTCTAAATCTTTAAGCTATTTTTCTCTCTTTTCAGACTCCTATGCTAAACCACCTCTCTATTACTAGACGGGTTAATTAAATCACAGAGACGGGTTTGATTAGCCTTTTGTTTCCTGAGTGTCTGGTGCATTTAAGGTGTTAGGTTGATGGTTATCTCTAGGCAAAGCTAGACAAATTAGATTAAAGTTCATTCAATGTAGATTCCTGATAATATATACAATATCATAAGAACATAACATAAGAAAGTCCACGACATTTGCAATATATCTGTGATGACAATGTCTATAGAACCTACAACAGTGTGTTTGTCTAACCATCCTTTATCCTGTGCACTCAACCGAAATAATGCATGATCACATGGACTGCCATTCACTTCATTCACAATCACCCTTTCCTTCAAGTTAAGTGTGTTTATTACAGGACTGGGGAACAGCATGACAGCAAAGACTTTAATTCACACTGCAAAAAAAAAATATATATATATATATATATATATATATATATATATATATATATATATATATATATATATATATATATATATATATATATATATTTATATATCCACAAGAGATTGATAGATAAATACGTGAATATAGCCATAGCCCTTGTTTTACAATAGTACCTCCTCACCTCTGGGGCTGTTCAGGGTTGAGAGGCAGATTTGTCAGGCTGGCTCCCGGCTTCGACCCTATTACTTACCAACCTGTCTGCTGCAGTATGCCACTGTCTGTCTGCGGTTTGCAACAGCCATTCCACTTTCCTGCCCACTGGGACATTTTTTGTCCTCTCTGATTTGTATAATTTTAGTAATTTGTTTCACTATAGCATTCATCTCTTGTGTAATGCACCTCTTTTATAACCCTCTGCACATACATAGGGGGCAGGGCTAAGCCCTGTTTATTAATGTGTTCATTTAAATTGATTGATTAATTTATTACTAATCTCGAGATGGTCACCGGTATAAAAACCAGCAGCTTTTGTTGTTCAGGGTGGGTGTTCAAGAGGAGGAACGTGAGAGAGAGAGAGAGAGAGAGAGAGAGAGAGAGAGAGAGAGAGAGACGGAAACGAAAGTAAAAGTAAATGAATGCTACGCGTGTTGGAAATCACCAGCACGGTATTTGTTATTATTTGTTTTGTGTTGTGAGAGACCGTGTTTGTTTAAACCTTTTATTTTACTCTGTGAGCAGTGTTTTTGTTTTATTTTTTGGAATAAAAACAGCGCACCAGAGCGCTCTTTCACCCGTAGTACCTGTCTGTGAGTATCTCTGTCAGCTGTCTGGTCTGGGAATGTCACCACTCTGCCAACCTGTCACACCCTCATCTTTTGTATGGTATCCTATCGAAACCCCATTGTGTACTATAGGGCAGCAGTGTGGAGTAGTAGTTAGGGCTCTGGACTCCTGACCGGAGTGTCGTGGGTTCAATCCCGGGGTGGGGGATGGGGGACACTGCTGTTGTACCCTTGAGCAAGGTACTTTACCTAGATTGCTCCAGTAAATACACAGCTGTATAAATGGGTAATTGTATGTAAAAATAATGTGATATCTTGTAATAATTGTAAGTCGCCCTGGATAAGGGTGTCTGCTAAGAAGTGTAATAATATAAAGAATACTATAAACCAAGTGTACTGCACACATCCTATGTAACATGCATATACGACACAGAAATTCTCCTAAAATGTGTAACAGGTTGTGCTTTATACTCTAACCCTGCGGTAACTCCAAGCTGGGGGAGTGTTCCTGCTTTATACTCTAACCCTGCTGTAACTCCAAGCTGGGGGAGTGTTCCTGATTTATACTCTAACCCTGCTGTAACTCCAAGCTGGGGGAGTTTTCCTGCTTTATACTCTAACCCTGCAGTAACTCCAAGCTGGGGGAGTGTTCCTGCTTTATATTCTAACCCTGCAGTAACTCCAAGCTGGGGGAGTGTTCCTGCTTTATACTCTAACCGTGCTGTAACTCCAAGCTGGGGAAGTGTTCCTGCTTTATAACCCTGCGGTAACTCCAAGCTGGGGAAGTGTTCCTGCTTTATAACCCTGCGGTAACTCCAAGCTGGTGGAGTGTTCCATGCGGTCTAACTGCTTTCATATATTGTGACTACTATAATTGATCTTCTCTATTCTGTTCTGGGAAACAGGCTAAAGCACTGGCCCTTGGGAAGATTATTTTCATAGGCTGGGGAGCTCTCCCTGTACGGTTGCTTGTAATAAAGCTATGCACTCAGGTGTGTCACAGCCTGGTCCATGCGGTCTCTCTGTTGAGCTGTATGGGACTGTATACCTGCCCATGCTTCTACTCTTCCTTCCTGCTGGTAACGCTGTGCTCTGTGTTCAGTGACTGGATTGTGTGTCCTGTGCTGTGCTGAGAAGAATCATGTTGCTGTCCTACTCTGGGCTACAGCAGCTTTCACTGTGTCACACTGCAACCAATATTTGTAAAGCGATAATTATAAAATATATATTATTTCAAAATATTCATAACATGTAAGGTAATTTTTTTCTTCTGCCAAAAGCAGTATCAAAGAATTCAAAACGTTCACTGTCCACAAATAGTCTTTTTGTTCAGTACAACTTTCACTCAGTTTACAAAAAGAAACAACAAAAACAACTTTCTTTTTAATAAAATGGCTATATATTTGAGTTCAGTACCTTAATGTCTTAAACTTCACAGAATTATACAGCATTAATTGTAATACATTTTTAAAAAAGTTATTCCATAGTTATACACAGTTCAGTGAACATTGCTTGTCACTTAAGTAAACAGTGACTACATTATTTTCAATTCTAGATTGACCACTGCAAAAATATATTTTAAAAAAAAATGATGAAATGGACACATACCAAATTATATATTTCACAATTTGCAAACTGTACCATTAGTTTATACTCAGCTATATGTACAGCTATGACCAAAAGTTTTGCATCCGCTACAATTTTAGGATTTGTGACATAATTTAAAAAATAAAAAATAAACCTATATGAACATAATTTTGATCTTTTATTTAACATAATGTAATCAAATAAACTACAAAATGATTTAGCAAAAGTCGACCGGAACCCATAATAGTAGTACAGTATTTCATGTTAGATTTCGAAATGTCACATTTTTCAATTTGTCAGTTTTTCGTTAAGTATATGGAAAACTACAAAGTGCTATGTAATTCAAAATGTTAATGTAACATTATTCTACAGGTTTTATTCAACTTTATGAAGCAGAATTAGTTCATTCTATGGGATGATGCAAAACTTTTGGCCACAGCTGTATATCATAATCACATTTTTTGGTAACTATCCTAGCAATATAGGCCAGCCACCTAAATATTGAGACAGCTTAGTTTTCAAATGGCACATTTAAAAAGACGTTCTTCTGAAGCAGCTCCAACTCTGAATACAGTTATTGTCAAAGATTATACAAACACTTGTAATTACAGCTTTGCTTTATTTTAATTTGTGGTCTTGTAAGTAGTTTATTTTTCCAATGTTGAGAATGCGAATGTGGCCCCAAGTCCAGAGCAATGATAGATTTAATTCACTCCATTTTTACATGCGCTAAAATGACAGCAACCAGGTGTATTCATTTCAGAGAGACACCTCCCTTCATTCAGCAGCAGCTGTAGCGCCTCCTAGGGGCCTACATGAAGCGGTGCAGGGATCAAGTGTTGTAGCTCGACTATGCCACTGCCAGTTTTACACTGATAGAATTATTGAAATGTACTTATCACAGCTAATTGGATCTCTCTTAATCACAATTGCACATAGGCTCTTTCAATAGGGCAGTGGTGAATAGCTTGGATTGAAATGTAACATTTCAGTTTTCAAAAGTAGTTTTTAATTAGAAGCAAGGTTATCTGAAGAAAATGCAATGTGGTTAAAGTTGGTGCCACTGAATAAGAAGTTTTAACAAAACATTTATTCTTATTAAACTCATTGAATTAAAATAAGGTAGTCCATGAGTTTGCACGCCTCGGAATAAATAACAATAACACTTTTAAACACGAATTTGCTTTAAATGCTGTACATTTGGCAGCAGCAGTGAACATTTGAAAGAGATTCAAAATGAGTTGGCCTAATTTCCCCTTCTTGAAACCGATCGGACGCCATTGTACCATAGAAAGGAAAATAGGAAATGGAAAATAGAAAAATCAATACAGGCTACTTCCAAGGAAATAATATAAAGTATTTTCACTGTTAGACTGTATTGCTTCTCATAGCTATTAGAGGAAAGAGAAGACGTTTGTAGGGATTAGGGAATAAGAGGTATGGTTCAAATAACCGCCCAAAGTCAACAGTGTACAAGTTAACCAGCTTGTGGGGGTTTTATAGAGACTCCCTAAACATCTTCTGTAAACTCTTGAATCAATAATTTGTTTGGTTCCAGGTCCATAGTTGCTATTATTGGGTTGTGGATCTGAGGTGTCTGTGTGAGAACCACCATCAGGTGATTTGTTTTCTAATATGATCCATCATACGGTCTTGATCAATAATTGGATCCACGTTAACATAATGAAATGCTAGAACAGAATTTCCACCAAGGTGAATTTGAATAGAACTGCAAACAATGACCTGCACATCCTTTGAGTATAATTTAAATAAAATATATTTCTAGGAGCATGTTAAAGGTACAAAAAACATTTCTAACTGCCTCTGATTTTATTAATATAGCAGAAAGGAGTAAAATATGAACAATTAAAGCAATAGACTGTCCTGGTAAATAGAACACCTTGAAATAGGCTCGTCTTTCTTTGGTCATACCAATTACCCAGCCCGAGATACATAGTTATAATAACAAACAGATACATCCAATTTGCATGGCCAAGGTCACATTTGAAAGGTTTGCTTGTGTACTGTCAGATGTGTATGATCTCTGAAGGACCAGCGTGTTCCCAGTGCCTGGGTGTTCCAGACGTTCTGTACTCAGATGGGAGGGAGGTCTGCCCTCCAGCTGTACAGGCTTATTAATTAATAAACAGAGCATTCTACAGATTGGACTCATTAATCATGCTAACGTATTGTTTCTCCTGCAAAAAAGAAAGGATGCGCTGCATGCAGAATGACTTGCTATCGATTTGACCTCCAGGTTGAAGTTAAGTGTGACAATAGTTGGGAAGCTATTTTATTCACCTATGTGGCCTTGGCTCAAATGAATCTGTCACCACTGTGACTGTGACTACAGTTCAATTATGAAATAAGCCTGAGCAAGGTAGAATAAGGCAAGTGTAAAAATGACCACTAGGGGTGCGCTGGGGGTTTGTGATGGTAACATCTTCACCCTGAAACAGGGTTAGAGATTTAGCATAGCGATTCTAAGAAAGGGTTGTATTGGTCATTTTTCTATTGGCCTCATTCCAGAAATTCCACCTTGTTCAAGCCCTGAAGGTAAAGTCTTCTAGTGACATTATTAAACATGAGAAATATCCATGAGTGCAGAAACAGCAGTAGCAACGACTAAGGGTAATGGCAGAATAAACAGTTACAAACCATTTTTATTGTATTTATTATATTATACTCTTGGAAACTAAAGACGGTACTGGAGTATTTGTTTAATAAGGGATGGGGTTTGAGGACAAGGGAAAACACATAAATAGGCCTCTACTGGTATCAAAGTTGGGTAACCACCTGTTCCTGAGGTCAGCCTGGTTCTGCATATGAAGTTCCACTTAGATCAGAGTTTTAAGAAGAGTTGTTGTTACTATTGGTTTTGTTTGAATACATGCTGTATGAATGGTGCTGTGTTGAAGGAGATGGTTTTGTTTAAATACATGCTGTATGAATGGTGCTGTGTTGAAGAAGATGGTTTTGTTTGAATACATGCTGTATGAATGGTGCTGCGTTGAAGGAGATGGTTTTGTTTGAATACCTGCTGTATGCATGGTGCTGCGTTGAAGGAGATGGTTTTGTTTGAATACATGCTGTATGCATGGTGCTGCGTTGAAGGAGATGGTTTTGTTTGAATACATGCTGTATGAATGGTGCCGCGATGAAGGAGATGGTTTTGTTTGAATACATGCTGTATGCATGGTGCTGCGTTGAAGGAGATGGTTTTGTTTGAATACATGCTGTATGCATGGTGCTGCGTTGAAGGAGATGGGTTTGTTTGAATACATGCTGTATGAATGGTGCTGCGTTGAAGGAGATGGGTTTGTTTGAATACATGCTGTATGAATGGTGCCGCGATGAAGGAGATGGTTTTGTTTGAATACATGCTGTATGCATGGTGCTGCGTTGAAGGAGATGGTTTTGTTTGAATACATGCTGTATGAATGGTGCTGCGTTGAAGGAGATGGTTTTGTTTGAATACATGCTGTATGAATGGTGCCGCGTTGAAGGAGATGGTTTTGTTTGAATACATGCTGTATGCATGGTGCTGCGTTGAAGGAGATGGTTTTGTTTAAATACATGCTGTATGAATGGTGCTGTGTTGAAGGAGATGGTTTTGTTTGAATACATGCTGTATGCATGGTGCTGCGTTGAAGGAGATGGTTTTGTTTGAATACATGCTGTATGAATGGTGCCGCGTTGAAGGAGATGGTTTTGTTTGAATACATGCTGTATGAATGGTGCTGCGTTGAAGGAGATGGGTTTGTTTGAATACATGCTGTATGCATGGTGCTGCGTTGAAGGAGATGCAGCTCTTAGCAGTGTGGAGAAGTTGTGTAAGAAAATCAAACATGCCTCTGGTATTGGAGTTCCTGGGCCAACTTACCAAGCTTTACTAAGTTACCTGAACTTAGTAAAGCTTGAGCACACACACTACTGGAGCTTCTTCACTGGAGGGGACATCATGAATTCATTGTTAAATCTGTGAATCATGATATTTATGTATTGCAATACACAATCAAATGCACTACGCAGCTAGCTGAAGTACACCGTATGTGTATTGAATAATGAATAAATGGGATTGTCAGTATGAATCACCTGTGTAACAAAATAGTTTATTTGAAAATATCATGTTATCACAAAGTTAAGAAAAGTACTGGCACCTGTTCATTGCATTTTTACAACATTTTGTTATGAACTCCTTTGGACGAGAACCTTGATGGTTCCACAACAGTGTTAAAACATTTAGTCCAAATCAGCTTTTATTGCATGGTATTCAGGGGACTAAACGGCAATGTATATGGAGTGTCAATACTGTACTTTTAAACAACTCATGATCTAAATCAAAGGTTTAAAGTGACGTCAAAATCGCGTTGCCTTTTCCGAGTGATGCCACCACTGCTTTTTTTACATTGAAATGTCAAAATCGATGTAAATCTAAGAAAGTCAGCTTATGAAAAAAAAAAATAATAATAATTCTGTGCTTTAACAGTTTGTTTTTTTATCATGAATTACTATTTTTATTGTGAATATGTGGAGGGCTTAAACTGAAACTGCCTTAAAACACATGGCACACAGAGAGTGACTGGAGCATTATTTGACAGTGATCTTGATCATTTTTAAGTCCTAATGTGGACAGGAAGTGAGAGGTTCTAATAATGGAAGTGCTGTAAAAAACAGAGTGTGAGTTATGTACTCTTGCAGTATTCATAGTCAAAAAATGACATTACTCATTATGCATACTTGTTTATACTTGTTACTCGGCACATGCCTATCTTGTAATTTAGTGTTCTCCACATAAACACATTGAAAAGTGATCTTGTGGTTGCATGATTTCAACATAACATTTTTTTTTTCAATAAGCAAGTGGGAAACATATAATTATCATTTAAAAAAAAAAATATTGGTATGGTTCTCTTTGAACCAAAAATGTAATGAGCGTAGCCAACAACACTGCATTCAATGTAAGAATTATGAAATGGATTTGGGGAAGAAAATCCACATGCCGGCTGTGTTTTTCTTATATAAATCCTGTGCTGGAACTAAACCGCAGGTCCCATACGTCACTGCACAACTGCCCAATCTCTTAAATGCTTAATGATATATGACACAGGCAAGGTTTACTAAAACAAATACTCCAAAAAATAAAAATTGAAATAAAATCAATCTGATTACACTGAGAGCAGCAGAGATACCGCTCCAGCCTGGACACAAGGACTCACAGCACTGGCTGTAGTGCATATCTCCTCAAATGCAAACCTGTGAGTGAATCGGGACAGCAGCTTAGAGGTTCCTTGAACACAGATGTCACCAAATGACAATACAGACAGAGAGACAGAGAGAGAGAGAGAGAGAGAGAGAGAGAGAGAGAGAGGACAGCATGGAGACAGGTAGTGTAATTGGAAGACTATTAATTGGCATCCATTTTGGAAGGATGTTTAGTGCCTCTAGCTAAGGTGTCCTTTACACAGGTTTCGATGTACAGTACGTTATTTCCCCGTAACAAAACTTCATATGCAGTAGGCAACCTCTATTCATTAGGTTCAGGAAATATCTTTACCTTTGTCTTATTACAAATATAAGCTCTTGTACACACACTTGCATCACAGTTTTCTTCCTCTTATTATTATTTTGTATTATTTGCCATACTGTATCTTTACACCACCAATTATAAAATAGTTTATAAACGCAAGCTGAAAAAAAATAAACAAAACTAGAGTTCTAAGTCACCTGGTTAACTTTAAATCACAGTTATACTGGAGGAAAACAAATAAATAAACAAAACACAGTGAAGTCTACAGGAAACTGAGTCACATGGGAAGCTTTTTTTTTTTAAGGGGAGGTGAGGAAGAGTTTGAATAAACCTCACAAATTGGAGGGTAATTTGGAAAGCACTGGCTCCAGTTCAGATGGGAACACTGTGGCACCCTTCCTTGGTGTAACGGCGATTGGTGGGGAAGCCCTGGTAATGTGTGTTTGAGGTATGGATCCTGAGGACGTCTGCCTGGGAAGAGTCACTTGGCGAGGGATGGAGCTACAGGGTTTGCCCAGGAGGCTATGTGTGGAGTATGGGGTAAAGCTGGAGATGGACTCCCTGGAGGAGTGTGTGGAGCCCTGGCTCATGGTCTGAGCTCCCTCCTTCGGCAGACAGGACTGGGACGCAGAAATCAGCTTGATGTCCTGGGAGAAGCGTCCCACTTGGGAAGGCTGGGTGCCTCTGGGTTGGCTGATGGGCTGAGCGGGGCTCGATGTCTGTGTCATGAGCAGGGAGCTGTGGGAACCAGATATGCTAGATGGGCCGCTGAACTGGAAAGTTCTCCCCACTACCGGGCTCTGCATGGTGGGGCTGGGGGCCAGCGGCGTGTAGCGAGGGGAAGCGGTGCCAGAGCCATGCGCTAAGGAGGAAAGGGCTGACCTCTCCTGCTGGAGCTGAGCTATGGACCCCGAGTGCAGTCCTGCCAAGCCGTGCTGCAGCAGTGAAGAAGAAGAACCCAGACCTACTTGTGTCAGCTGGCTCAGACTGGAAGAGGGTGAGCCGGACGGAAGAGTTTGGAACAAGTTCAAACCACTTGAAGAAGTCCTGCCTCCCCCTGCAAATTGCTGGAGGGATCCTACCTGAGGAGGCCTGGATGGCAGCTGGAGCTGGTCAAGCAGGGAACCAGGGGAGCTAGAGGGTAAGGGGCTGGGGCTGGGGCTGGCAGCGGCAGGGGAACCGGAAGCTCCCTGATGGTCGACCGCCAATCTTGAAGGTGGGGTGTTGCTGGAGAGCTGATGAAGCCCAGTCAGGCTTGAGTGAGGGGATCCAGAGGTGGACTGCAGGAACTGGTTGAATGTGAATATGGAGGCATCACTGCTGGGGTGGGAGGATGGTGAACCCATGGAAGAGTGATGGAGCTGGCTCAAGCTGGTAGAGTCTGAGGGATGATTAAGCTGGCTCAAGCTAGCAGAGGCCCCTGGAGGCTGGTGAGCCTGGAAGCAAGCCAGGAAAGAGCTGTCCGCTCCTGGTGTCTGAAGCTGGGATGGAGTGCTGGAGGGAGAGCTGGCTGCAGAGGGTTCAGTGGTGGCCACCAAGGAGTGAAACCTCTTTAATTTCCGAGGCGACTGCTGTCCCAAGGACCCCAGCACAGACACAGGCTGGTGTAACAGTGCTCCTTGCAGCCGGGGGTGGTCTGTCAGGGCGATAGCCACTGAGGTGGTGGCGGCAGCAGCCTGCAAGGGCGCTTGGATAAGTGGAGCCCAGATGACCGGCATCGGGGTGGAGACAGGAGGGGCAGGGTTCTGCAGAAGGTGTGCGTAGTGAGCCATCTCCCGGTCATGCTGTATGATCTGCTGGATGATTTCTTTCTCCTGGTAGTTGAAGACACCGGAGTTCAGATCATGTTGGACCTTGTGAAGCAAAATTGAGTTCTCCTTTCCTGTCAGGGCAAACACAAGAGATATATGAGCGCCTGAAAAATCAAATGGCACAGCACTGGCTGTATTATTTACTGGTTAATAAAAGGTTTGGGCAAAATACTGGCCAACGCCATGAAAGCTTCCCCTAAACAGACACAATTTAAATAACAACTTAACATAATATCAAGCCCTGCTGACAACACCAATACGGAGGGGCTGCTCTCTCCAGCAGTGCGAGGATTTACACACAGAGCGGAGGGGCTGCTCTCTCCAGCAGTGCGAGGATTTACACAGAGAGCGGAGGGGCTGCTCTCTCCAGCAGTGCGAGGATTTACACACACAGCGGAGGGGCTGCTCTCTCCAGCAGTGCAAGGATTTACACACAGAGCGGAGGGGCTGCTCTCTCCAGCAGTGCAAGGATTTACACACACAGCGGAGGGGCTGCTCGCTCCAGCAGTGCGAGGATTTACACACAGAGTGGAGGGGCTGCTCTCTCCAGCAGTGCGAGGATTTACACACAGAGCGGAGGGGCTGCTCTCTCCAGCAGTGCGAGGATTTACACACACAGCGGAGGGGCTGCTCTCTCCAGCAGTGCGAGGATTTACACACACAGCGGAGGGGCTGCTCTCTCCAGCAGTGCGAGGATTTACACACAGAGCGGAGGGGCTGCTCTCTCCAGCAGTGCGAGGATTTACACACAGAGCGGAGGGGCTGCTCTCTCCAGCAGTGCGAGGATTTACACACACAGCGGAGGGGCTGCTCTCTCCAGCAGTGTGAGGATTTACACACAGAGCGGAGGGGCTGCTCTCTCCAGCAGTGCGAGGATTTACACACAGAGCGGAGGGCTGCTCTCTCCAGCAGTGAGGATTTACACACAGAGCGGAGGGGCTGCTCTCCAGCAGTGTGAGGATTTACACACAGCGGAGGGGCTGCTCTCTCCAGCAGTGCGAGGATTTACACACAGAGCGGAGGGGCTGCTCTCTCCAGCAGTGTGAGGATTTACACACAGAGAGGAGGGGCTGCTCTCTCCAGCAGTGTGAATGTCCACAGGAGGAGGATGCCCTGTTGCTCTATGTGAACATGTTGGTGCTCGAGAGGTTTTGCCAGTAAATGGGAAGGGAGAATGTATCTTATTTACAGATATTAATACAGAAAAAAAATCCTTTCTAGTTTTATTTATTTATTTAAATATATTTTTGTTAATTTAGGCTTTATCAGAAAAACAAATCTGCTACAAAAATAAATAATTTGATATACTAGCAGTTATCCAATTATTATTATTATTATTATTATCCAATTATTATTATTATTATTATTATTATTATTATTATTATTATTATTATCCCAAAAGACTACAGCATCCTTATGGCACACTCCATGCATAGAACTCATTAAGAATTGTTTAGCTCCATCAAATATTTCTTGTGCAAAAATGAATCCCTGCTAACAATAAACCCACATGCTGTTTTTGAAATTGCAATGCAAAGTCCAGTAGAGTGCTGGTACAGTACACTCTCTCACCAATCCGGACCCAGAACATGTTAAAAGACTGCAATCCCAAGGAAGCCTTGTTTTGCTGTTTAATCTGTGGCTATAATTACTGTTTTTGTCATTTTATATATACAAAATTGGCGATTTGTAATTTTGTATAAGATATTCATTAAGTACTGAGTATTTTGTAATACAGCTACAGGACCAAGTTTAACAGATACAGGAAGGTGTTGCTGTGATGCTGTGATCACCACTATCAGCACTTCAATCAAGATCTTCCACAGGCCCAATTCTTTTTCCCCCATTATATTACAATAAGGGTAAAAATCCATGCAAAATAACCTCTATGGCTTAAATAATTATTTGAAATATCAGAACATTAGGCCAGTGAGATTTTCTTAAGCAGGGTATAAGGGGTAAACACAATCAAATGTAACTGAATATATTTACTAATAAATCTGTAATGAAATTGTCCCCACTCCTTCAGGGCCTTCTTTACCTGTCAGTAACCAACCAGCTGCTTCCCCTCTAATGACTGACATGCTTTGCAGCCAGTAAGATGCTTTGACCTTCCCCCAAGACACTGCTGGGGTGAAACGACATTGGAAGTGAAGTTGTAATGATTCTGTGGTAGCAGGATGCAGGCCTGTGGCAATGTGCCCCGCCCCTGTGTGCATTTCTGTGTTATATGTTGCATGTTGCATGTGTTAATGTTGGTGTATAGCGATTGGTACACGGGGATATAAGCGGGTCTGTGTTTCACGTGTGTTTAAAATTGTATAATTGTAGTTAGGCACGAGGTTGCACTTAATTAATTCACGTGCTGGGATTCAAGTAAATAATTAATTAGTAATTGAATCCCAGCACAACAGTATATATAGATGCACGATTCACTCACTCGGGGTGGTGTGTTCGGTGAGTGGAGAAGCGGGTGTGGAGAAGGAGAAATAGAAAAGTAAAGGGAATAAGAAGTGTTTTTACTCACCGTGTTTGTTCGTCCCTGTTTGTTAGTGTGTGTTCGTTTTGTTTACCTGTTTATTTTGGCGCAAGTGCCGTGTCCTGTTTTGTGTTCTTTTATTTTGTTTATTAAATGCTGAGCACAACCAGTGCTCAGCTTCACCAAACCTCACTGTCTGTTGTGTATTACTTCCTGTTTCTGGTCTGGCGTCACCCACTGTCAGCCGTCTTTGTGACACGTGGTGTCATCGTGGGATTACCAGCGCCTCCTAGACGCAGACCAGAGCAGGAACCGCAATTTGTTGTTTAAAAAAAAACCCAACAAAAACAACAACAACAACAACAAAAAAATAAAAATATATATATAAGGAAATGGAAGACTGGAGAGATGGCTGCCAGGATCTGGAGGTCCTCCTCGGTGGTCTAGAGGACCAAGGCTGGTGCCTTGCCTGTGGGGAGTTCGGGCACCCGGTGGTGCGCTGCCCCTACCAAGAGGGAGAGGAGGAGCAGGCCCAGGAGAGGAAGGTGAGGAGGAGGCAGAGAAGGGGAAAGGGGAAGAGGAAGGCAGAGCCTCCACCGCCCAAGTCTCCACCAGCAGAGGAAGAATGCCTGCTGGTTTTGTCTCCAGAGCCCAGGAGGGAGGAAACAGAGCCTTTCCCGTCCTCTGAGGAGATGTTAGACTGGGTGTCGGACCCGGAGTGGAGCGGGGAGGACCTCCCACTGGTTGTTGACCTGCTGTGGGCCAGAGATGGGGAACGTTGGGAGCGCTGGGAACAACATTTCTACCCAGTGCCCTTCGTGAACCCGGCAGCCGTGGTGATTAACTACTTGGCTGCCGATATGGGACTGCCCCAGCAGGTTGCATTCCAAGTGGGAGGAGCCACACCTACCTGCCTCCTCAATGGGCTGAAGGGAGGCGACATGCAGCTCCCATCTCCACCAGCAGAGGAAGAAGGTTTGCTGGTTTCGCCTCCGGAGGGAGAGGAGCCCGAGCGTCCACAGCCCAAGCGGGAGGAGCCCGAACGTCCTACGCCTGAGTGGGAGGAGCCCGAACGTCCTACGCCTGAGTGGGAGGAGCCCGAGCGTCCCTACGCCTGAGTGGGAGGAGCCCGAACGTCCTACGCCTGAGTGGGAGGAGCCCGAACGTCCTACGCCTGAGTGGGAGGAGCCCGAACGTCCTACGCCTGAGTGGGAGGAGCCCGAACGTCCCACGCCTGAGTGGGAGGAGCCCGAACGTCCACAGCCCAAGAGGGGGAGTCGGTCGTCCACAGCCCAAAAGGGAGGAGTCGGTGCGTCCACAGCCCAAAGGGAGGAGTCGGTGCGTCCACAGCCCAAAGGGAGGAGTCGGTGCGTCCACAGCCCAAAAGGGAGGAGTCGGTGCGTCCACAGCCCAAAAGGGAGGAGTCAGTGCGTCCACAGCCCAAAGAGAGGGAAGTCGGGCTTCCACAGCCCTAGGACCCAAGCTGCCAGCAGAGGGAGAATGCCTGCTGGTTCCACCTCCACCAGCAGAGGAAGAATGCCTGCTGTCCCCATGTCCACCAGCAGAGGGAAAATGCCTGCTGTCCCCATCTCCACCAGCAGAGGAAGAATGCCTGCTGGTTTCCCCTTCAGAGGCAGAGCTGCACCAGTCCCCTGCAAGAAAGACAGAGCTGCACCAGTCCCCTGCAAGAGAGGCAGAGCTGCACCAGTCCCCTGCAAGAGAGGCAGAGCAGCACCAGTCCCCTGCAAAAGGG
The DNA here is from genome assembly GCA_030684275.1 of Acipenser oxyrinchus oxyrinchus. Taxonomy (NCBI): domain Eukaryota; kingdom Metazoa; phylum Chordata; class Actinopteri; order Acipenseriformes; family Acipenseridae; genus Acipenser; species Acipenser oxyrinchus. The sequence goes on along the minus strand of CM060265.1, from coordinate 13,168,009 downwards.
GGAGACTACACGCTGCTCCCACCTCCGTCGCCAGGAGACTACACGCTGCTCCCACCTTCGTCGCCAGGAGACTACTCGCTGCTTCCACCTCCACCGCCAGGAGCAGAGCAGCAGGAGCTGTCTCTGTCTCCATCACCATCAGGGGGAGAGGAGCAGGAGCTGCCTCTCCCTTCACCAGAAGGACCAGGACTAGATGCTGGCGGTCCTCAGCAGCCCTTGCATAGGCTGCTGAGGGAAGCATGGGGAAGAACCGCCCGGCCGCAGAGGCCGAGAAGAGGGCCAACACCCGCACCCCAGCTTGTCCTGACTGCCTGCCTCGCTTCGCCCAAGGATGCCTGCCTCGCTTCGCCCAAGGATGCCTGCCTCGCTTCGCCCAAGGATGCCTGCCTCGCTTCGCCCAAGGATGCCTGCCTCGCTTCGCCCAAGGATGCTTGCCTTGCATCGCCTGGGGTTGCCAGCCGCTCCGCATCGCCTGGGGTGGCCAGCCGCTCCGCATCGCCTGGGGTTGCCAGCCGCTCCGCATCGCCTGGGGCTGCCTGTTGCTCCGCATCGCAGCAGCAAGTGCTGTGGCCGGAACCCCACCAAGGGGAGCTGCCAGCCACGAAGAAGGTGGGGGAGGTCAGGAGACCTGCTCCCACTGCAGCAGTTTCGCTGCCGGAGATCGTGGGGGAGGTCAGGAGACCTGCGCCCACTGCAGCAGTTTCGCTGCCGGAGATCGTGGGGGAGGTCAGGAGACCTGCGCCCACTGCAGCAGTTTCGCTGCCGGAGATCGTGGGGAGGTCAGGAGACCTGCGCCCACTGCAGCAGTTTCGCTGCCGGAGATCGTGGGGAGGTCAGGAGACCTGCGCCCACTGCAGCAGTTTCGCTGCGGAGATCGTGGGGAGGTCAGGAGACCTGCGCCCACTGCAGCAGTTTCGCTGCCGGAGATCGTGGGGAGGTCAGGAGACCTGCTCCCACTGCAGCAGTTTCGCTGCCGGAGATCGTGGGGAGGTCAGGAGACTTGCGCCCACTGCAGCACTTTCGCTGCCGGAGTACTGTGGCCGGAGCCCCGCAAGGGGAGCTGCCGGCTTTGAAGAAGGGGAGGAGGTCCGGAGACCACCAACCCCAGCAGCAGTTTCGCTGCGGAGAAGGGGAGGTCAGGAGACCACCCAAGCAGCCTTTCCGCTGCCAGGACTGCCCCGGCTGAAGGAGTCAGTCTGGGGGCTGTCAGCACGTCTGCTGACAGCATGGCCAGTAGCAGCCTGGCTACTGGCAACATTGCCAGCCATGGGCCCACTGAAGCCTCCCTTCCCAGCCCGAGACTTTGTCCTGGACTGCTGGGTTTTAAGGGGAGGTGGCCGTTGAGGCCATGTGTGCTGCACAAGGGGGTATATGTGGCAATGTGCCCCGCCCCTGTGTGCATTTCTGTGTTATATGTTGCATGTGTTAATGTTGGTGTATAGCGATTGGTACACAGGGATATAAGCGGGTCTGTGTTTCACGTGTGTTTAAAATTGTATAATTGTAGTTAGGCACGAGGTTGCACTTAATTAATTCACGTGCTGGGATTCAAGTAAATAATTAATTAGTAATTGAATCCCAGCACAACAGTATATATAGATGCACGATTCACTCACTCGGGGTGGTGTGTTCGGTGAGTGGAGAACGGGTGTGGAGAAGGAGAAATAGAAAAGTAAAGGGAATAAGAAGTGTTTTTACTCACCGTGTTTGTTCGTCCCTGTTTGTTAGTGTGTGTTCGTTTTGTTTACCTGTTTATTTTGGCCGCAAGTGCCGTGTCCTGTTTTGTGTTCTTTTATTTTGTTTATTAAATGCTGAGCACAACCAAGTGCTCAGCTTCACCAACCTCACTGTCTGTTGTGTATTACTTCCTGTTTCTGGTCTGACGTCACCCACTGTCGGCCGTCTTTGTGACACGGCCCTTTAAGAGTGTTTATGTATTTCAGTCCTATCCTTCTGAATGTCTGCATGCAGTCTGTGAGCACGCACAGACAGAGAGAGAGAGAGATGGTCAACCCATAGCTCTGGAACTGGGAACCTTGTCCGATGTGTGAAGGAATTAAGTACTGATATAATATAATGTATTATTCTAATAGGAACCTGCTTTACTCTGTACGCTCAGATAACAGTAACGAGCTGCTGCTGTTGAGCCTCCGGCTGATGTTATTCATCCACTAGCCGTCTAGTCTGGCTCCCTAGCCAGCCTGCTATCTTCAAGTACCCAGCTCTCAAGTGTGACGGAGCCTATCCTGCTACCCGGACCAAGCGGAGTGCACACAGAATGCTAAATTCCCAGTAAGGAAGGTGACAGTCTTATCATGGAGGTCTGAAGTTAGGTGCCATGTCTCAAGCGTGTTGAAATAAACCCATGTTTCAGCACACATGATTAAGTGGTCTTCACTCGGGTAAAGAGGTCTCTGTTTGCACACCATGCTTATTCTAATGTAAGGCTATGTCTGCTCCTCCACAGATGGGTAAGGAAGGTTTGCGTTATTCCAGTAAATAGCCAGGGGGTTTCCTTGCTCTCTGCTTTTATGTATATCATCCGTGACTTTAGCAGGGGTCTCCAGCGCCATCTTTCCTATCTCCAGCCCACAGTCTGCATTGTGCTGTGTTAGCAGTGTTAGCACAGTGGTATGGCGTGTATTGTGTGTGTACTGTGTTAGCAGTGTTAGCACAGTGGTATGGCGTGTATTGTGTGTGAGCTGTGTTAGCACAGTGGTATGGTGTGTATTGTGTGTTAGCAGTGTTAGCAAAGTGGTATGGTGTGTATAGTGTGTGTGTGCTGTGTTAGCACAGTGGTATGGTGTGTATTGTGTGCGCTGTGTTAGCACAGTGCTATGGTGTGTATTGTGTGTGTGCTATGTTAGCAGTGTTAGCACAGTGGTATGGCGTGTATTGTGTGGGTGCTGTGTTAGCAGTGCTAGCACAGTGGTATGGTGTGAATTGTGTGCACTGTGTTAGCACAGTCGTATGGTGTGTATTGTGTGTTAGCACAGTGCTATGGTGTGTATTGTGTGGGTGCTGTATCAGCACAGTGCTATGGTGTGTATTGTGTGTGCGATGTGTTAGCACAGTGCTATGGTGTGTATTGTGTGTGTGCTGTGTTAGCAGTGTTAGCACAGTGGTATGGTGTGTATTGTGTGCGCTGTGTTAGCACAGTGGTATGGTGTGTATTGTGTGTGCTGTGTAAGCACAGTGCTATGGTGTGTATTGTGTGTGTGCTGTGTTAGCACAGTGGTATGGTGTGTATTGTGTGTGTGCTGTGTTAGCACAGTGCTATGGTGTGTATTATGTGTGTGCTGTGTTAGCACAGTGCTATGGTGTGTATTGTGTGCACTGTGTTAGCACAGTCGTATGGTGTGTATTGTGTGTTAGCAGTGTTAGCACAGTGCTATGGTGTGTATTGTGTGTGTGCTACATTAGCACAGTGCTATGGTGTGTATTGTGAGTGTGCTGTATTAGCACAGTGCTATGGTGTGTATTGTGTGTGCGCTGTTTTAGCAGTGTTAGCACAGTGCTATGGTGTGTATTGTGTGTGTGTTCTGTTAGCACAGTGCTATGGTTTGTATTGTGTGTGTGCTGTGTTAGCAGTGTTAGCACAGTGGTATGGTGTGTATTGTGTTAGCTGTGTTAGCACAGTGCTATGGTGTGTATTGTGTGTGTGCTGTGTTAGCAGTATTAGCACAGTGCTATGGTGTGTATTGTGTGTGTGCTGTGTTAGCACAGTGGTATGGTGTGTATTGTGTGTGTGCTGTGTTAGCACAGTGCTATGGTGTGTATTGTGTGTGTGCTGTGTAAGCACAGTGCTATGGTGTGTATTGTGTGTGTGCTGTGTTAGCAGTGTTAGTACAGTGCTATGGTGTGTATTGAGTGTGTGCTGTGTTAGCACAGTGCTATGGTGTGTATTGTGTGTGCGCTGTGTTAGCACAGTGCTATGGTGTGTATTGTGTGTGTGCTGTGTTAGCACAGTGCTATGGTGTGTATTGTGTGTGTGCTGTGTTGGCACAGTGCTATGGTGTGTATTGTGTGTGTGCTGTGTTCTCACCGATGCGGTCCAGCCGGTCCAGGGCCACGGTCTCGAAGGCTCTTCTCATCATGGGGTACTCCTCCAGCACCTCGTTGAAGTTGTCCACGGAGAGCGAGTAGAGCCGGCAGTACGTGTCGGCCCGGACACTGGCCGTCCTCCGGCCTCGGGTCAGCAAGCAGATCTCTGCACAGAACACAGACACGGTCCACCATCATCCAATACAACAATACCATGAAGGGCACACAGGTAAACAAGGTCATTTAGGACTGAGCTTTGAATACCTCCGTCTTCAACTTTCTCACAAGAATTGAAATACATATACTTCTGTAAAGTTACAGGGTTAGGTACAAACTTGGTTCCTTTTTCTTTTGAAACAAAACTGAAACTGACTTTACGCCTCAGTATAGGAGTTGAACTGATGCTCCAATTTGGACACAATCCTGTCAGAAGAAACTCAGACAAATATTTCAACAGGAACTATTTCTATAAATCTGGAGATAGTGGTTATTACACTGGTGTTGGATCCCAATGTTAAATACATTCACAGGTGATTTAGTTTCAAGGCCATTGTGTTTCTTTGGCCTGTTTTAAAAGGCTTACTGTCTGCATCCGTGTACAAACTGAGTATATTCAATTTCATATTGGGATAAGAAAAAAATAAATAAAACAGTTAACAGTTAACGCAGCTCATCCAGAAATTACAAAACATTTTTCCAGGTTTCTAAAAGGCAAGACTACTAAGCACAGGTTTCATTTTAGATTCATTGGGTAACAAGCTTCTGTAAAATGTACAAAACTATTTAAAAAAATGTACATGTATTCCACCTTGCGGGGGTCTCCATCTTTCCTATCTCCAGCCCACAGTGTATCAGCTCTGAATGCTGGCAGCCTGGGGGGGACCAGTCTATGCCTGTCTCCCTCACCGCAGCTCTGTGTGCAGGGGGCTCTGTATTCCTGTCAGCTCGCATTGCTTTCTCAACACCAGTTGTAGCCGTGGGATGTAAGGTGTATGTCTTAAACTAACCAAGCGTGTGTTCTGTTCCTTTTCAGAAAAGAATAGAACTTTATCATTTTAGGTGCTAGAATTTGAATTCCCCTGGCTCACTTGGGAGTGCAGATGTAACTACATGGACACAGCCCAAATATAAAGAATTCAAGCACTGTAAAAACAGGGAATGAAAGCAACAAAGCAGGAAGTTTGTAGTACTGATTCAAGTTTACAGTACATTCATTATCACTTATATCCACTCCTTTTTTATATCAAGAATAAGTGACTGAGGTACAGTACTGTGCAAAAGTTTTAGGCAGGTGTGAAAAAATGCTGTAAAGTAAGAATGCTTTCAAAAATAGACATGTTAATAGTTTATATTTATCAATTAACAAAATGCAAAGTGAGTGAACAGAAGAAAACTCTACATCAAATCAATATTTGGTGTGACCACCCTTTGCCTTCAAAACAGCATCAATTATTCTAGATACACTTGCACACAGTTTTTGAAGGAACTCGGCAGGTAGGTTGGCCCAAACATCTTGGAGAACTAACCACAGTTCTTCTGTGGATTTAGGCAGCCTCAGTTGCTTCTCTCTCTTCATGTAATCCCAGACAGACTCGATGATGTTGAGATCAGGGCTCTGTGGGGGCCATACCATCACTTCCAGGACTCCTTGTTCTTCTTTACGCTGAAGATAGTTCTTAATGACTTTCGCTGTATGTTTGGGGTCGTTGTCATGCTGCAGAATAAATTTGGGGCCAATCAGATGCCTCCCTGATGGTATTGCATGATGGATAAGTATCTGCCTGTACTTCTCAGCATTGAGGAGACCATTAATTCTGACCAAATCCCCAACTCCATTTGAAGAAATGCAGCCCCAAACTTGCAAGGAACCTCCACCATGCTTCACTGTTGCCTGCAGACACTCATTCGTGTACGCTCTCCAGCCCTTCGGCGAACAAACTGCCTTCTGCTACAGCCAAATATTTCAAATTTTGACTCATCAGTCCAGAGCTCCTGCTGCCATTTTTCTGCACCCCAGTTCCTGGGTTTTCGTGCATAGTTGAGTCGCTTGGCCTTGTTTCCACGTCGGAGGTATGGCTTTTTGGCCGCAAGTCTTCCATGAAGGCCACTTCTGACCAGACTTCTCCGGACAGTAGATGGGTGTACCAGGGTCCCACTGTTTTCTGCCAATTCTGAGCTGATGGCACTGCTGGACATCTTCCGATTGCGAAGGAAAGTAAGCATGAAGTGTCTTTCATCTGCTGCAGTAAGTTTCCTTGGCCGATCACTGCGTCTACGGTCCTCAACGTTGCCCGTTTCTTTGTGCTTCTTCAAAAGAGCTTGGACAGCACATCTGGAAACCCCTGTCTGCCTTGAAATTTCTGCCTGGGAGAGACCCTGCTGATGATGCAGTATAACTATAGTCTTCCCATGGTGTATGACTTTTGACAGTAAACTGTCTTCAGCAACCTCACCTTGTTAGCTGAGTTTGGCTGTTCCTCACCCAGTTTTATTCCTCCTACACAGCTGTTTCTGTTTCAGTTAATGATTGTGTTTCAACCTACATATTGAATTGATGATCATTAGCACCTGTTTGGTATAATTGTTTAATCATACACCTGACTATATGCCTACAAAATCCCTGACTTTGTGCAAGTGTACCTAGAAGAATTGATGCTGTTTTGAAGGCAAAGGGTGGTCACACCAAATATGGATTTGATTTAGATTTTTCTTCTGTTCACTCACTTTGCATTTAGTTAATTGATAAATATAATCTATTAACATGTCTATTTTTGAAAGCATTCTTACTTTAAAGCATTTTTTCACACCTGCCTAAAACTTTTGCACAGTACTGTATATATTTCTTTCTTGTTTTTGAGGCATGGAATTCAAATCTGATACATAGTTTGAATAATGCATGTTAAGTATGAAGGACTCGTTCTACTATTTCTGACAGTTACAAAAATGAATTTCATGAATGGCTAACTCGTGTTCAGTACGGAGGTCCCCACGGCTGAAGCGTGTTAGCCCAGAGGAGTGCGCAGAATAGCTAAGACCTCGGATTATACGAGTGAATCACCAATGGAGAGACGGCACATTGAGAACCAGAGGAACTGGAGTGAAACCGGGGCTGTGGTGCAGTGCAGGCAGAGCCACGGAGGGGTTCAATAAACAAGGTCCACATTTTAAATACCAGAGAAAAGCTTATCCAATGGAAACATATCAGAATGAGAGGATATACGCAGGCATTGAAGACATCAGGAGAGCCTGTATGCTACATCGTACGTACATCACATTTACATTTGGACATGTGCTTAGAGAACCATTTAACTTCAGCTTCAAATTGCATTTTCATATATATATATATATATATATATATATATATATATATATATATATATATATATATATATATATATATATATTTTTTTTTTTTCAATAATTCTGAGGGGTTCTTATTGCAATTACTCACTCCCCTACGTCTGTGTTTATGGTGCTTTGTCCTGAGTTCAGAAATTGCTCTTTTGTTGTAGCAGCCATGGAGATAACAGCTAGATTTGCCAAAGTGTCTTTATGTTAGTAAGCGCCAGTGCCATCTAGTGAGCAACTTCTGATCTCAGCAATACCAAAGGAAACTCGCTCTGCAGGCGGTGTTGTTCACTAGGTGGCGCTGTCTCTGATCCAGCCTATGTATGTCAATATGCCAGTGCCTGGCAACTACAAGTGAAGAGGTGTTTTAGTAATCACAATTAGAACCACTCAGAATGGTTGCAAACATTGAAAAAAGAAAAAAAAATTAAAATGTAATTTGAGGCTTTTTGCTCTATAAGAGAATCCCAAGCTAAGCGTGAAGGGGCTTGTCAGTACATACCCCACACTATATTTTACATGTAGACGTAGTGGATGAAGGTCACCATACTGATATCTCTAATTTAAAATTTAGGGTAAAACCGGGTAAAAAAAAAAAATCTCTTAAAAGGCTATGAAAAGATCAAGCAGCCTTTAAGAATTAAAAGCAAACTATGCAAATTATGACATTTCAGATATATTAGTGTGATAGAGAGAGAAAGGATCGATGCTGTAAATCTCCCTCCCGATTAGAAAGGGCGCTGTGTAAGGGGGAAGGTAAGCTGCCTCCTAGAGCTGCCACCTCGGTGGTAGGTGGAAACCGGAAGGTGACCATATTAGGAGGGGCGCGTAGCTGCAAGTACTCAGGACGATTCCATTGCAGTCAGCTGGGGCAGCCCTCTATTGGAGAAACCATGGCGGCGATGCTGACTGCAGGGAGGAGTTTGCTGGGTACAAAGGGAAGCAGTTACGTCAAAACCTCCTCTTGCTGGGAAACTAGGAGCGACTGGCGGAGCTGGTGTTTGTATGTTCTATTTTGTATTACGTGTTTGTTTGTGTTTATTGTTAGAGGAGCGGGAGGACGGGAGGCTGTAGCCGCGGAGCCAGCACTTACCCCAGAGCATGCCCTCACCACAGAGCACAACACAGCACAGAGCACGCACCACGATCCACCAAGGAGAAGAGCACAGTTTCGTGCACGGAGGATTGTGGTTTAAGGAGTGCCTTTTGTTTACTTTTTGAATCGGGACTTGTTGTTGTTTTACCCCAATATTATTGCTGATAGTGGGGTATATTATTATTTTTCATTTGGATTATTTTGTGATATTTTTGTTAATTATTAAAAGGATTATTCTTTGGGAGACAACGGTCTGGACATTCCACATCCTTTGCACTGCACCATTCATCCTGTCACAATTAGCATAAACATTTACACACTGCCAAACATGTTTCCACAGACCTACAAACGGAAATTGAAATAAATGCAACGGGGCGGCTCAAATGAGGAGGAGCGTTTGAAATGAAATGGTCTGAGCTTCACTCTGCCAACCAAGTCTGATTGTTCTCACCTGTAAATCAACAAGAGCTCTGCATGGAATGCTAGTGCACAGAAGAGCTCTGCATAGAATGCTAATGCACAGAAGAGCTCTGCATGGAATGCTAATCCACAGAAGAGCTCTGCATGGAATGCTAATGCACAGAAGAGCTCTGCATGGAATGCTAATCCACAGAAGAGCTCTGCATGGAATGCTAGTGCACAGAAGAGCTCTGCATGGAATGCTAGTGCACAGAAGAGCTCTGCATGGAATGCTAATGCACAGAAGAGCTCTGCATGGAATGCTAATCCACAGAAGAGCTCTGCATGGAATGCTAGTGCACAGAAGAGCTCTGCATGGAATGCTAGTGCACAGAAGAGCTCTGCATGGAATGCTAGTGCACAGAAGAGCTCTGCATAGAATGCTAATGCACAGAAGAGCTCTGCATGGAATGCTAATCCACAGAAGAGCTCTGCATGGAATGCTAGTGCACAGACAAGCTCTGCATGGAATGCTAGTGCACAGAAGAGCTCTGCATGGAATGTTAATGCACAGAAGAGTTCTACAAGGAAGTCCATGCACTCCATGCACAGAAGAGTGCATGGAGTGCAAATGCAGATTAAGCTGGAATTGCTTGCCTTCCTCTTTTCATCATCTAAGGACAGGGCAGTGGTGACCTCTTGTGAGGAGTAGTGTGCCCATCTATAAGACATCATGCTAATCCAGTGACATGTGGTGGATGAAATGTCTGGGTAGGCATTACTGTCAGGCCACATTATTAGAAAGCCCATGGCATGCGTTGTTTCCCTCATCGAGAAGCCTGGTGCGTTTTGTGGATTTATTAAAAAATGCAGACAACCCCTCTACATTTTCAGAAATATCTTGCATTCTGTAATGAGATTTGCTTACTGGGAAAGCACAAGGTTTAATTTAAGGGCATAGCAATGAGTGAATGCTGCTTCTGGCACTTTTTCTGCCTGCAATCCATTCAGTTTGGACGCCATGACAGTGGCTCCATCATAAGTCTGTGCTCCCAGCTTCTGAACACAGTTGTAATTTTCTAATTTCATTAACACATACTCTGATAATGCCGCTGCTGTTCTGTCACCGCTCACATCATCAAAGCCAAGGAAAGCCTCTTTGACTTGATCGTTTAACATGTCGACTTCTACAGTAACAAATGAAAATGTCTTCAGAGTCTCAATATCCATTCCAACTTCCCTTGACTTTGATTTATTGGAATGTTTAAATCAATTATTTATTATTTAACAATTAACACTTGTATCCAAAAGCGCACTGATGCTGAGATCATGAACATACAATGGCTTTACAAATATGATTGACAGATAGACTGCAGAGGTAAAGCAGTTCTGAGCCGTGCTTATTTCCTGTCTATTTGGTCAACGGGATTGGCTGTGTCTGCTTGTATTTCTGACAAAAATGACGTCTCACACAGATAGAACGAACAGAACCAAAAGCAGTCCCGTCCCCTAGAGTGCATGGAAGAGTAAACAAGCATTCGTAAACCGATCCTGTCTTAATACACGGTAAAGAGAGGCAGCTTGAGAGGCAGCTTTTGTGGGTATCGCATTCCTCTGACACAGAGCTTGAGCGTGTAAATGGAAAAGCATTATCTTTCTTTCATAGACAGTTACACAAAAAATGAAATAATAAACAAATAAAAAAATATATAGATTTTTATTAAAGGCAAGGATGCCTACCTTGCCTGCCCTAACTGCACGTCCCTGTGTTAATCAAAGCTATACTGCTGCCTACATCACAATTCCAAATGTACGGAATTTTTTATTTTAATGATAAAACATGTTTTCAAACCAGCGAATAAAATAAAATGCAATTGTCATGACACTGTTATATACTGGTCTACATTCATGTCAAACTGCTACTGTCCTCTTATATTGTACTGATGACTGCAATCATTCGGAGAGGTTCATTGCTGTGACAAACAGTCTTCATTTCTAGTTCCCTTCCATAGGCATGTAAGTAAAGCTGGTCAGATAAGCCAAAGTGTCTTTATAGCAGTAAGTGATTGCACCACCAAGTGCACAGCAGTGTACTGCCAGCAAAACTAATGGAAACTTGTGCGCTAGCTCTTACTTCTCTGAAGACAATCTGACTGACCTAGCATAGGCCACATGTATCTACATCAGGCAACTAGAACTGAAGAGCAGCTGTCAGAAAATAAAAGCACTGTATTTGAGTCTTAACAATAAGAACCAGTCAAAATGATTGCAAACATCAAAAAGGTAATGGTGCATTAAAAACAACTATGCAAATGAAATCCGAAGCATCTGGCTCTTGTAGCCAGGCTGTATCTGCTAGTTTAACCTGGACTGGCCTGTTACTGAACTGTAAGCAGGTGTCTGCAGCTCTCACCCCCGAAGTAGGAGCCGTCGGACAGCTTGGTCTCCTTGTTGCCCCGGGTGAGGATGCTGACCACGCCGTGCTGGATGAAGTACATCTTCTTGCCCACGGTGCCCTCGCGCACGATGTAGTCTGTGGGCTGGAACACCTCGAAGTGCAGCTTGGTCAGCATGGAGGTCACGAAGTTGGGGTCCGCGTTGGCAAACAGAGGCATCGACGCCACCAGCTTCCGACAGTTAAAGTTGATGATCTCCTTCAAAGAGAGAAGAGGCAGAGGTGTTGAAAGCAGTGTTCTTGTGTGCATAGGATAGGATTACCCTTTAATATCTAGTCCAGGGCCCCATGCTGTTGTGCATAGGATAGGATTACCCTTTAATATCTAGACCAGGGCCCTGTGTTTATTATTTTGTATTATTTTTTTATTTAGCAGACACCTTTATCCAAGGCGACTCACAGACTAGGGTGTGTAAGCTATGCATCAGCTGCAGTCACTTACAATAGCGTCTAGCCCAAAAGACGGAGCACAAGGAGATTAAGTGGCTTGCTCAGGGTCACACAGTGAGTCAATGAGTGAGCTGGGATTTGAACCGGGGACCTCCTGTCCAGTTAATTTCAGAATGTGGCTCTGAGTAAAAGGGCTATTTTAGAAAAATAAGTCAGAATATGAATTATCTGAAAAAAAAAAAAGTCTGTTTCCACGACTTTGAACATGTAATTAGAAAATACAAAATAAAATCAATAAATACTAAGAAACTTTGAAGCCTTTCTCGTTGTGAGAAGATTGAAGACTCGTGGATTAAAATAGAAAATGAGAAAACTGAATGAATGAAAATAAATTCACACAATTCACACCAGACTAAGGGAATTGAAGACATTAAGAAATGTTTGTAATTGGATTTAATAACAGTTATAAGTAAAATCAACTCAAATGCATGTTCTATATATTTCACCTAGCATCTTTCAGCTTGCTTTCTTCTGTTTTTATGCATTATTTCAAAAGAATAAAGGCAATAATATACAATGTAAATAGAACAGCTATTTTATGTTTTACACATGAATTGGAGCAAACTGTACAGAGCAAAGGGATGAAACCAAAACAAGTGAGCTGTGTATGACATTCTCCTATTGACTAGGAGTTCAGCACGAGTCTGCACAGCAGAACACTGAACACCAGCAGGCTCCATTGATTACACCGGGGAGACTTCCAGAAAAACAGTGTGTACTGAGAGAACTCAGCCAAGAGGGGTGGACAGAGGAAGTACACGCACTGAATTAACTTATTGACAAGCCTCCCCACTTTATCAACATTGGGTCTGTTTTAGCATTTTTTTCTGCTTGTTTCTGTTTAATTTTAGATTTGAATGTTCCTTTACTAATTGGTTATCTAAGTAACATTCAGAGTGTGTGTCACCTACTGGGTTGTACTCTGGTGAATATCTCTCAGCTATGAGGAGTGCAGGGAGCAGTGTAGACATGTCTTATATGTATCTGAAGTAACCTGGGTTAACTAGTGGGCTGAACAATACAAGTACCTGACTCTGTTATTATGTAACTGACTGGTATAAAAAGGAATATACATGAATATTCAATTAATTTCAGTGCCAAATGACCCAGATAAACACTAACCATGGACTACCTTACAAAAGAGAACTTCCAGGTTGAGAAAAGCTCACAAACGCCACGTCCAAGTTTGCTCTGATTGGTTGGCAGGCTTGCAGTGACATGTTCAGCTTGTTGTTGACGGATATACGAAACAAATGTTGTTACATTGTCTGGAAAGTTTCACTGAGCTTTTAAAAGGAGATGATTTTCTGTGGAACCCAGTCAGTCGGGAGGAGATTGTAAATGTGCTCAAGGAAATGCACAATGCAAACCTAACTGTGGAGTTTTCATTCTGCCATACTTATGAATCATCTCAAAAACAGTGAAGGCAGAAACACATTTAGCAAACTTGGATGCAATTGTTGCTATTTTAATATATAAATTTCCAACTTGGATCCAATTTCTTTGACTGTGAAAACACACCGTCAGATAACATTAGAAAGTCCAGATTAGTGCTGATCAGATTAGTCTCTGAAACCAGACTTAAAAGGCCATGCGCAACCTCTATGAACTCTTTCAAAGTTGGTAGTCTTTAGCGGCACGAGAAATAAGCAGCAGTCACTGCCAGGAGCTTTGTATTTCTGATCAGCTATTTAAATAGCTTTCCAACAAAATGCAGTGTAACTCCCTCTCCAGTTTTGACTGGAATATAATAAATGTCCCTCTGGGTATTTGTAATATACCAGTGTGTGTTATTTCTATGCACAAGAGTAAGTCTGATCATGCCAGAGGGTGGAATTGTTTATGTGCATTAAGCTAATATAAAACAGAGACAGATTTCAGCTTTTGGCAAGGGTAGAAATCTGTGATGGAAATGAATGCGCAATCTTACCTCTCTTAGCGGGTCGCTCAATTCTCCCAGGATAGAAATGAATGCGCAATCTTACCTCTCTTAGCGGGTCGCTCAGCTCTCCCAGGATGCTCTCTTCGTCGAACATCTTGCCCTGGTAGCGGTGCTCGTAGTAATCGTGAATCTTCTGCCGCATGTCTGCGGGCAGCTTGTGGAAGGACATGTACTGCTCCACTTGTTTGTACTAGCAGAAACAGAAGAGACAACAACAAAACCTTTCATTGTCATGTATTTTCAATGTTGGTGTTCATAAGAAGGTATGAAGGTAATTACTTTAGAATGTAACCAGACCAAAGAAGCTTGTTAGTCTGGACTTTTCAAGCACCTGTTTTAAAGACTTCATAACAGCACTAGAGACGGAAGATGTACAGTGCCTTGCATAAGTATTCACCCCCCTTGGACTTTTCCACATTTTGTAGTGTTACAACCTGGAATTAAAATGGATTTAATTTGGATTTTTTGTCACTGATCTACACAAAATAGTCCATAATTTCGAAGTGGGGAAAAAATCTACATATTTTCAAAATTATTTACAAATAAAAACTGAAAAGTCTTGATTGCATAAGTATTCACCCCCCTTTGCTGTGACACCCCTAAATAAGCTCTGGTGCAACCAACTGCCTTCAGAAGTCACATAATTAGTTGAATGGAGTCCACCTGTGTGTAATTAAAGTGTCACATGATCTCAGATTAAATACACCTGTTTCTGGAAGGCCCCAGAGTTTGTTAGAGAGCATATCTAAACAAACAGCATCATGAAGACCAAGGAGCTATCAAAACAAGTCCGGGATAAAGTTCTGGAGAAGCACCAATCAGGGTTGGGTTATAAAAAAATATCCCAAACTTTGAACATCCCCCGGAGCACCGTTAAATCCATTATTAAAAAATGGAAAGAATATAGCACAACTGCGACTCTGCCTAGAGAAGGCCATCCACCAAAACTCAGTGACCAGGTAAGGAGGGCATTAGTCAGAGAAGCAACCAAGAGGAAAATGGTAACTCTGAAGGAGCTGGAGAGATCCACAGCTGAAGTGGGAGAAACCGTCCAACTATAACCCGGACGCTCTGCAAAGCTGGGCTTTATGGAAGAGTGGCGAGAAGAAAGCCATTGCTGAAAAAAACCCATATCAAATCCCGTTTGGATTTTGCCAAAAGGCATGTGGGAGACACAGCAAACATGCGGAAAAAGGTTCTCTGGTCTGATGAGACCAAAATCGAACTTTTTGGCCTTAGCGCAAAACGCTATGTGTTGCGGAAAACCAACACTGCTCATCACCCTGAGAACACCATCCCCACGGTGAAGCATGGTGGTGGCAGCATCATGTTATGGGGATGCTTTTCATTGGCAGGGACTGGGAAACTGGTCAGGATTGAGGGCAAGATGGATGGAGCCAAATACAGGACAAATTACAAAATACAGACAAATTCTAGAGGAAAACCTGTTTCAGTCTGCAAGAGACCTGGGACTGGGGTGGAGGTTCACCTTCCAGCAGGACAATGACCCTAAACACACAGCCAAAGCTACATTGGAGTGGTTTAAAAACAAGAACCTGAATGTCTTAGAATGGCCCAGTCAAAGCCCAGACCTCAATCCGATTGAGAATCTGTGGCAAGACTTGAAAATTGCTGTTCACCAACGGTCCCCATCCAACTTGACAGAGCTTGAGCAATTTTGCCAAGAAGAATGGGCAAAAATTGCAGGATCCAGATGTGCAAAGCTGGTAGAGACTTACCCAAAAAGACTCACGCTGTAATTGCTGCCAAAGGTGCTTCTACCAAGTATTGACTCAGGGGGGTGAATACTTATGCAACCAACAAATGTCTTTTTTTTGTTTAATTAACCTTTGTGTCACAATAAAAATATTTTGCACCTTCAAAGTGTTAAGTATGTTGTCCAAATCAAATGGTAAAAATCCCAATTAAATCAATTTTAATTCCAGGCTGTAACACTACAAAATGTGGAAAAGTCCAAGGGGGGTGCTATCAAATGCTTTCAAATCCATTTTCTTGATTCAGATATATGTGCTGTGTTCGTCTTGCAGCTCGATCAAGTCATTTTGAACAACAATACAGGAAGTGATTAGTTACCAGGAAGCACCTGCAACTTTTCAAAAAGCGCCGCAAATCTGCAAACCCCAAATGAAAGCATAAAACACAAGCAAAGAACCAAATGATGAAACAAGGGACCTGGAATAATGTTGCCAGGGCTAATAAGACGAAAGAAATTATGAATTTTGGGAGCATTGTTCTTTATTTGAATATGATTCTGAAGTGCTAACTAGAAGGACTGGTATATAACACTTAATGTGACATTGGTTATATGAAATCGTCCCTACTATATTCTGGGCATTGATCAAATTGCAATCAAAAGAGAAAGAAAAGAAATACAGATAGAAGCAGCAGTACACAGTGCAACACGAAGCAGCCGCCAGAAAAGTCATTGATAGAGGTGTCATGAATGCAAGAGGGCTCCTAGCTTACTACAGTCCTTGATCATAGAGAAAGGATTAATTGAATATAAATGTAAGAGACAGGGAACAATTGAGAGTGGAGAGGGAGAGAGCCAGGCTAGCTGAGGATAACTCCTTATTAGATAAAAGACATGAAAGGACCACAGCCTTCGCTGGTAATTGCTGTTTTAACCCATTCACACTGCTGGATACATTTTGAACTGAGACTTTTAACATGCATCATTAACATGTTCAAGAAATGAACTGAAATGATCCACTGCTTAGAGTGCTGTAACGAGAACTACGGATTGTAAAGCTCTTCACTCCATGAGATATTTTCAGAAAAGAAAAACGCACCTGTCTTAGGGGAGGAACTGCTGCAGACTCTTTAGCCTCATAGAGTCAGCTGCTAGAACAAGACTAGGCACTCTGTTTGAATATGTGGGAAATGGCTCTAACACTTGGCTTGCTCACATGCAAACTAAATGAACAGAGTATACAGTTTTGGTCTTTTGCAGGTTTTTGCCAGGACTAGCATATTTTATTAAGCCATGAATTTACCAGAAATAATAGGATAGTGAGATAGAAACAACTGGGTTTGGACAACCTTCTTACAGCCTAGGAACCAGAGAGAGTGACTTCATGCTGTTGGACTCCCCGTTACAAGGATAATAGTCTAGGAACCAGAGAGAGTGACTTCATGCTGTTGGACTCCCCGTTTAGAGGATAATAGCCTAGGAACCAGAGAGAGTGAGTTCATGCTGTTGGACTCCCAGTTACGAGGATAATAGCCTAGGAACCAGAGTGAGTGACTTCATGCTGTTGGACTCCCCGTTTCGAGGATAGTGCATCGCCTAGGAACCAGAGAGAGAGAGTTCCTGCTGCACCTGGTCATGACGCCAAGTGAAGTGATCCTGGCTCAGAGCCACCTTCCATCAAGTAAGAATGTGCTTCAGGGTAGCCGGTGATGAACACATTCAGGTTCTGCGGTGAGGGATGAACATCATATGTGGACCTCGTCAAGAAGCTGATCCTCCACTGTTCCATTGTCCGCAGGTCTCGCCAGCCGATCTTACACTGTTCCACATCTTCCCATCTCACCCATTCACCCTGCTTAGCCCAGGACACCGCCTTGACATTCCTCATCCTCTCCTCATCCTCTCCTCCTACTTTAGCACTAGTAACTACCAACTTCCTCCTTTCAGCCGGAAAGGCACAAAGCAGTGCCTCTCAGGGGAGCTGAACTGAGACCAAGGCCTCCTCTTCCCTGTTGAATTTGCTCCTTGACGTCACTGGTATGAAGGGCAGCCTTTGCATCTTCCACCGGGTCCTGTGCTGCTCACTTTCTCCCAGTTCTCACTGCAGGTGCTCCCTCCCTCCATCAGTGTCATTTCCAGCAGAACCTTAGCACACTAGAATTCCTCAGTTACATTTCCTAATTTATGAGCTAATCAAGGCCTCCACTCTCTCTACTGTTGATAGATAAACATCACACACTTAGTTGCTGTAAGTATACCATTCTTTCCGCTGGTGAATAAGTTCTTCACAAACCTGAACTGATATTTATAAAAGCTGGTTCTTCACACTCCTTCTTTTTACTGTGCTTTCGTAGGCCTTGCGCAACTTCACAAGCTTCTGTTTTAGATTATTTTGCAGAAGACTGAGAGCCTCCTTTTGACTTTCTTCAGCCCTCCTCCACTGCTTCCTCGGTTGCCTCCTTTCTCTAACTAGGCATTTAATCTCCAGCTGCCATCCACACTTTGCTGGAGTCTCAGTTATTCAACATCTTTTATCTTCTGCTCCAAACCTCTGACACCCTGTAGATGGTATCCCCGAACTTATCCAGCTTCCTGGAATATAGTCTGTCATGTTTATCAGAGGTGTAAAGAACTGATTGATTTGCATAATGTCTGACAAAGCAGCCTAACTTGATAGGCTATAATTGCAGCAGAATGCTCACATAAACACGTACAAACAGACAACGCAGACACTCACACACTCACTGTCTCCTCTGGAAACTGTGACAAGAGTCTAATAATCAATGCATACTAATGAACTGCAAATTTAAATGCTGACCTACATATGAAAATGAAGTACTTTCTCCAACAACTTAGGGAATTTGATTGCTATTTGATGCACTCGGACCACTTGCTTACTAAATAGCTTGGCATCCATGAAGAGATAATCTTGCCCTGTTCAAGTACCTAGCTCTATATATGGATTGCCCTTGTAATGTCACTGTACTAGCATTCCCCTGATGAGGCAGAATTCAGACACTGCAGCCTCTATGGATCCTGAACACAGGGTTGTAAGGATGGCCAGCATTTACAGCAGATTCCAATAAACCTTTTTGAAAACACATCCCAATCCCAATGAAACAGACTTTTTCCTATGGGATTCCCCGGCTGTTCCTGTTTCTCCATGTGAATTCAATAAGACAATGTATCCCATTGTTTCTTTGGGTAAATATTGTGCAAGGTGTAGAATTGTGATAGGACAATGTATTAATATGCTGATGCTTTATCACTTATTGTAAACCTTATTCATTGCCTCAGACAGCCAATTATGTTCCCAATAGGTAGACGCCCTCTAAAAGCTAACAGGACTTAAGAATCTTGAATCGCTTTAAATGCTGACTCAATTTTAAGCAAACAAAGCGATCCAGACCAAAATATAACCTAAAAACATAATTTTAAAATGTCTTCATATATAGACCAGTTGTATGGTTTATAACAGCATTACCTGTAGATAATCCCTTGTAAAAGTCTCCCATAGTGAAAAGCATAGCAAAGGGTAATAAAGCATAGTGAAAGCATATAAAAGCATGCTGTAGGTAAGCATTGTAAAGCACAGAGAGGTATGGTAAAACATATTAAAACCTTAGCGAACTATGGTAAATGCATAGTATAACCACAGGGAAAAACTGTACATTTAACGTGGGAAACTTTTATAAGGTTGTAGAAGGGTGGTGGGTAGTTCACCGACCCACACAGGAGACACAAAGGTGATTTGGGAACACCGCACAGGTGCCCAGTTTTATTATGGCAGCGTAATTTCTTTTCAGCCTGCAGAGGGCGCTGTTGTCTGTGGTCTGTCTTACCAGCGATGGTACAGACAGAGCCACGACTATACCGGGAGCGGTACAGAGTACAGGTGCTCAAACACAGGAATAATCAAAAGGCGAAAAGGAACAGGAAAATAAAGCACAATAAACAAAACTACAAAATAAAGGTGCTGCGCCGCAGCTTTCCCCAACCGTCGCTACCCGCACGGCCCGGGTCTCCGTCCTACACTAACTGCTCCCTCGGCCTGCTATACAAATACTTAAGGG
Organism: Acipenser oxyrinchus oxyrinchus; assembly: GCA_030684275.1. NCBI lineage: Eukaryota > Metazoa > Chordata > Actinopteri > Acipenseriformes > Acipenseridae > Acipenser > Acipenser oxyrinchus. The sequence continues at coordinate 13,148,488 of CM060265.1, read as the reverse complement.
GTCTGCCCACGGTTTCCTCCGCTACCACTATTTTTCTTTTGGGTTTCTTTTTCTTTGTTTGAGTTCTTTCCCAGCCGTTCTCGGTCCTGGACCAGAGCTTCCGTGACGCTCCAAGACGTCTTAGAAGGGCAGACCTGAGGGAACAACAGCAATCCCCCCCAAGACCCGCCTCTCAGCCACTCAGAGAGAAGGAAAGCCCGCACACCCACTCTCCCACTTCTCCGTGTCACTGCCATGACTGACCGGCGAATATTGACGGGCTGCTGCCCTCTTTCTGCAGCACTTCGAACACATCAGAAGAGTCAGTACAGGTCTCCCCACCTGTTACATATCCTCCCCCTCAGAATGGCACCACCGGTCCATTCGAAAATCCTACATCCCCCTGTCTTTTACATTCAGGTATACGGTATGGCCTCTGACGAACTAGCGCCCCCGGCTCAATGTCAATGTGATGATGGGCTACTCGAGTCTGCCCCGGGACGGGAGAAAACACATCAGGAAATTCCATCACCAGAGCTCGAGCCTGACCCTTCTGTGCTGGTGTCAGATTCTCTGCAATCTGTACCGACCCTTCTCTCCCCAGCACAAAAAGATCAGGTCCCAGATCTGGGACGTCATCTGCTTGCACCACTACCAATGCCTCCAGTTGCAGCCAGGGCTTCAAAAGGTTTATATGATAAATGTGTTTCTCTCTCTGTCGCTCCGGCTGGCAGATCTCATAGTCCACCTTCCCAACCCGGTGTGTAACCTCAAAGGGTCCTTGCCACTTAGCCAGAAGTTTCGACTCAGAACTGGGTAATGATAGAAGTACTTTATCCCCCGGCTGAAATGTGCGTAACCGGGCTCCTCTGTTGTACTGTGTCTCCTGTCTGTGCTGAGCCTGCTGCAAGTTGTCATGTGCCCATTTTCCTACAGACTCAAGACATTTGCGCAGGTCCAACACATACCGGACTGTATTGGTCGAATTATCCTGCTGTTCCTCCCACATCTCTCTGACCAGATCGAGTACACCCCGGGGTCTTCGCCCATACAGCAGCTCGAATGGCGAAAAGCCCGTGGAAGCCTGGGGTACCTCTCTGATCGCAAAGAGAAGGGGAGGAATCAGCTGGTCCCAGTAACGCACATCACTACGAATAAATCTGTGCAACATGTTCTTAAGGGTGTTATTAAAGCGCTCCACAAGACCATCGGTCTGAGAATGAAACACCGAGGTTCTAATGGTCTTAATCCCCAAAAGTTTACATGTTCCGCGGATTAGCCGGGACATAAAGTTGGTGCCTTGGTCGGTCAGTATCTCCTGGGGATCCCCACCCGAGAAAACCTTCACAAGCTCGTTGGCAACAGACTTAGCGGACATAGGTCGGAGGGGAATGGCCTCTGGATAACGCGTCGCGTAATCCAAAATAACCAATAGGTGTGTGTATCCCGCCGCACTCCTTTCCAATGGCCCCACTATGTCCATCCCAATACGCTCAAACTGAGCTTCCACTAGGGGCAACGGCACCAGTGGTGCTGTGGGACGGCTCTAGGGCTAGCTTTCTGACACTCCCCACACCGTTCACAAAACCGTCTGACATCACCATCCAACCCCAGCCAATAGAACCGTGTCACAAGCCTCGCTTTGGTTTTGTCCCTTCCTAAATGACCAGACAGGGGAATAGCGTGAGCAAGCTGCAGCAAATCCTCCTTAAAGGGCTGAGGAATGAGCAACTGATGACGCACCTCCCCTGTCTGGGGTAATTTTTCAACATGGTACAGAAGGTCTCGATTAATTTCAAAGTGAGGGTACGTGGCGGCGCTGCCTGGGCTCGACCACACGACCATTAACCACCGCTGCTTGGTCAAAGAGCCTGCCCAGCACGCCGTCACGCCTTGCTCGAGTCGGAAGTCACGAACGAGCTAAAAATCAGCTCCCATGGCTTCCAGCTTGGGGTCGGGTCGGTCCGAGCGGAGGCAGCCGAGCCAGACCCTGTGCTGGCTCCGCAGCCTCCCCGACTCTTCACCAACCGCCCCCACCTGAAACCTCTCGGACTCCTTCCATTGCCAACCCTCATTCTTAGCGGCCCGGCATTTCCGTTTAGTTTTTCGGGGTCTAAATCTATGGCAAAACCAAGTCGGGTCATGGAAGGGGAAGATTTCTCCAATTACTTCCTCCTTCTTAGCCAATAGGGAAGACGGGGCTGTCAGAGCAGTTTACCACTCCTTAAACTGCCCACAGTCCCGTCCCAGAACTACTGGTACTGGCAATCGAGGACACAATCCTACATGCACCTGCGTCACCTGCTGGCCAATAGTTAGATTCACACTGATCTTGGGATAGGAGCGTACATCCCCATGAATACATTTAATATGCACCTGTCCCAATAACTGTTTATGCCCCGGTGAGATTAGGCTATCCTGTATTAGGGACTGACCACACCCTGAATCCAGGAGCCTGGGTTTTTGTACCATCCACTGTCACAGGAATAACAAAACCCGCCTGCTGAAGTGACTGAGGTAATTGAACAGGCTTACCTGGTCGGCTGAGGTCACACTCCATCACGGGCAATCCCGCGAGGTGGCCCACCTCCGGCACGCCCAACACCGCAGTGGGCTAGTTTCGCCCGAGCCTCGCAAGATGAGGAAACACCGAGTCATCAAAGAGGCTCGACGGGAAGGAAGCCGTGCGAGACCCCGGTCCGACACCACAGCAGCCCGCGGGGACCCCACGCTGCCCGGTTCCCGGGCCGGGAGCTCTCACCGCCCCCTCCCGTCCAAAACCTTGTACACCCCTTCCCCCCAGTCCCTTCGCCCTATCCGGGGCCGGTGGTGCGGATGATCCCATCGTGCTTCGCCCAGGCAGCCTGGCTGGCGTTGGTTCGGCTGCCTGGTACTGCTCATCCAATGCGACCGCCCGATCCAGGGTGGCGGGTGCCTGCCGCTGTACCCACAGCCGTGGTTCCGGAGCTAAACACTCCAGAAACTGCTCCACAACGATAATTTCCACCAGCCTGGCTTTCGTGGTCGCATCCGGGTTTAACCACCCCATAGCGTACTCGTTCAGGCGATTGGCAATGGTTCTGGGGTGCTCCTCGGGCGGAAGCGCGCCTCCTGATATCCTGTGAACTTCCTCCGATATCCCTCCGGTGTGGCCCCCACGTGATTCAGGATGGTGGCTTTTAGCGTGGGGTAGTCCATCATCCGGTCGGGAGACAGCGTCCTCGCCGCTGCTTGCGCCTCCCCTGTTAACTGGGGCAAGAGGTAACTGGCCCATTGGGCCTGATCCCACCCGGCAGAGGTCGCCAGGGCCTCGAACACCTCAAGGTAGGCTTCGGGTCGATCCTCTGCCGTCATTTTGGTTGGTCTCATCAACCTGGGGTCAGGTCCTGCCGGTCTAGCAGCCCCTTGCACGGCAGCAGTCAGGGTCTGGCGCAGGAGATCCAGCATCTCCGCGAACTGGGTGGCATCCATTTTTGTGTGCACTGCTTAAAGGGGCCAGCAATCCCCCCAAGACCCACCTCTCAGCCACTCAGAGAGAAGGAAAGCCCGCACACCCACTCTCCCACCTCTCCGTGTCACTGCCATGACTGACAGGTGAATATTGACAGGCTGCTGCCCTCTTCCTGCAGCACTTCGAACACATCAGAAGAGTCAGTACAGGTCTCCCCCTGTTACAAAGGTATTGACCTTTTTATTATGTACTAGGGACACCTAACTGTCTCTATAATGCAGTAGTCAATCATATAGCAGGTAGTGACCGCTGCATCCGACTGTATTGCTTGATAAATATTCATCATTCGTATGAAATTCTTGCTTGTCTTCTTATCCACACATAAACACCATTCGCCTTGCCCTGGCGAAGATGAGAGGGTCGTTTAATGCAAACCGTGCCAACCATTACCATCAGTGGTTTAAAGGCTGCTGATCTGCCTCACTGGGCACCCATAAGTAAAACCCTGATTCACTAAATAAATAGAATTAGTGTCGGCATTAGGGAGATAATCAGAGTTCCAGCTCGCAGAGAAAGAGTAATATCCCATCAAACTGACAGCTTCAGTAAAAGCAATATAGCATTCAATTCCCAGCAGGGCAGGGCAGACCCAACTCAACAAGCCTCCCTGTACTACAGAGGGATAACACAGCTCCCAATAGACATGTCAGCTACCTCATTAAAGGTTTTAAAAACTTTTTTTCTTTTGTTGCCAACTTGCTATCCACCCGTGGGACGATGTGAAAACGTGGGAGTGTACAAATACAGTGAGCGGTGGGGTCGTGCGCTAATTAGAAGCTGAAACGGATGCGTTTTTAAAGCTGCTTTTCATTTTCATGCAGCTGAATGACAGCAGGATCAGAGGTGACAGGATCGTCTCTAATGAAAATGTCATCTGGCAGGGTCACTGAAATTGAATACCCTTTTCTTGTGTTTAATAATCTCTGGAATGAAACTTTCACAAAAATCCTTTAAGGGCAGGGTTTTTAAACCTTATTTCAGCCACATATCCAGCTGCACTATGAAAGCAGTCTGTAAAGCTTTTCTATCGTCCCGAGATCAAACTGGGCCACTGCAGGGTCCATCTGCAGTCTGCAATCCACATTCTGCAGCCAAACATCAACGATTGTGTGCACGTGTAATTGTAATTATACATGAATTCACCAGCCTCCATGTTTCATTTACAGTATACTATACTCACAGTAGTCATGCTCAGCCTGCATATTTATTTCTGTGCAGCTGGGACTGACTGATGGAAATGAACGAGTCGCCTTTCAAATCCCACATTACGTTGTGTTGAAAATGCCCCAATAATTTATACATCCAAGTTGTAGGGACATGCAGTGTGAAAATGCCATTTAAGAGTAAAGAGGAAAATATGAAAAGAGATGTAATTACAGAAAGTGTGATTATACATCCTTTTTGACATTACTAAATTAGACCAGCAAGGCAGTGACAGTCATCCCCTGTGAATACAAATTTGGAAACCGAAAAAGAAGATCACGATGACCTAAATCCACTAGAGTTATAATGTGTGCTTAGCAGGTCTGCATAGAGCCCCACATCCTGATACTCTTAATAACTGCTATAAAGGTCATTTTCATGCGGTTCTCTAAATATATGCAAAACTGACAAAATGACAGAAAGAGAGTAGATCAGACCAGCCTGCATATACCCTGGGTACATTATACAACTTGTGCTAAAGAAGTATTTTAGCAAACTGCATCCCAAGTGCTTCTGTAGATATATGCAAAACTCTAAAGTGAAATATGTACAGACATGTTCACCATATCTCTAGGCATACATGTAAGAACACAGACTCAAAAAGCCTTGCTTAGCACTCCATAAAAGAGTAAAACAAAGTTTTAAAAAACAAAAAACAACTGAACTCTTGAACACCAGCCCCAGGAGTCTCTTGTGCTCTGGGAAGGGATCATTTTAACTATGGCCAGAAGGGCTCTTTTTAATTGCTAACTGTTATTTCTTTGTGTGTTGGGAAGTGAGAATGCAGCAGTGAGTTGCTAATGCTCTTGGCAGCCTGCATGCCAGGACTTGCTGCCGGAAAATCATGGATTTGTTATTTTTCTTATTCTTTCACATATTCAATGTTTTACTTCAGCATCCCAGCAAGAGGTCACATGACCAGAGCGACACTAAAAAAATGTGAGTAAGAGAAAAAAACAGTGATTGGTTCCTATGAAGCATGTAAAACGATATTCAGCTGAGAAGTTGAAACAGCAACTTTAAAACGTGCATTGGGCTGTGTGTTTTCTTTTGTTAATGAGAAGGGCAGTGTTCTCTCTATCAGGCTGTGTGTTTTCTCTTGTTAATGAGCCGGGTAGTGCTCTCTCTATTCCCCTCTCCCTTCTACTCCCGCCTCTTCCCTCACAGCACCCCAATGCAGACTGGCAGCTGCCCTGCTGGTTTCCAGCTGCTGAACGATTTTGTTTCATTTTCAGATGTGCTGTTTCAGTGCGTGTGTCAAACATCACCACCACCAAAGCAAGGTCACACATTTGCGAGTGGGCAAATGCAACATCAGTGAGGTGGATTAGGGAGCATTAGACTGAATTAGAAATCATTGCTTCAGTGATGTGCAGTCTGCAAATGGGTTTTATATAATGAAAGCTTTGGCTACAGTGTCTATACAGTACTGACCCCCCCTTCTATTTCAATACTGTTCCTCTGAACAGCATGTTAGTCGCATGGGTTTGAGTCATGTTCCCCATCTTGGTCCATCTCCAATCCAGTTAAGAGGGTAGAGAAAATGAGACCTTCTAAAAGTGTACCACAGTAAACATTTTGCAGTCCCCCCCTCCCTTTCCAAACATTTGTCATTGAATTGTAGTTTCTTTTAGGATTTCCTAATTCAGCACTGTTGAGTGTTTAATAGCTATGGTTGAGAACAATAGTAAATTAGTATGAGACGCTAATAATCCATGAAATAAATTATTGCAGCTGAGAAAATGTGAAAGGGGCACTGGTCTTTAGCAGCATGGTTGGCCAACAGATATTGTAAGCAGAGCCGTACCAATCCTTGATGGCGCCTTGTGCGAGACAAATCCAGCGCCACTCCCCCTAAGCAATGCAATTCTCAGGTAATGAATTGAAACTTCACACAATTAAAAGGAGGATTCTATTGCCTAAGCAAATCCTCTGTGTACGTGTTTAATTACAGTGTTCCCTGGGCTCTCATGGGCAATGAAGGAAACTTTCAAATTGTCTTGGAACAGTGTTCACAAATGATATTTTCTGAGGGGGTTTCGTAGCGGTTTTACTTAGTGAAGGCCACTATGGTGTAGAGTGCTGGGTGAGTCATGTGGGCGGGCGGATGGGCCACTGCACACAGAGCTCATTAACACAGGAGCCGGGGCACTGGGGAGTGGAGCAGGGGCAGGCAAAGACAGGAGTAGGAGATTCCTCGAATCCACACTGCAGCGTAGCAGCTTCATTTAGATCATACTTGTATTTGAACTATATTGATACCAGGAATCATGTTTATATACTGTATTAGGGTTCGGTAAAAACAAATTTGACAAAAGGTAAAACCTGTGGTTATTTTTTGACTAGTGTTCCTGAAGGTTTTAAAAATTTAGGAAAAGCAAAATACAACCTTTGCTAAAGTCTTGATTTTTCAAGCATGCAGTCCATACCGTAGTCAGGCAGGGACCAGGAAATATAATCGAGAGCCTGACACTGATTTACAGTAGCGCGAAACAAACCCAATCATACATCAGTCTGGATAAGAATTAATAACACAGACACACTGGATTTCCACCCCGCCAGAAAATAATACTGTACGACTATATTGATAATTGATTTTGATACATTTTATGTGGAGCTCTCACTGTATTCAGTATGAAAACTAGTTTACTTTAAAACCTCTTTAAAACACTGCGTCGACACTGTGGCTAACCCAGTGACAACAGAATCTGTTAAACAAGGGTAGAGCTTGTTTAGATTTTCAGCTTGTTCAGTTGGTAAGTTGGGAACAGCTTGCATACTTTTATTTGTATCAACATAGCTGAAGCTGGTCCATCTTTCACTGAAAGCTAGCCAGATGCATTTAAATATTTGCAAACACACAGATGTATGATTATGGCTCTAAATGTTGTATTATCTGCCAGTACTCGCAAACTTAAACATGGACTATACAAGTGTAACAGGGTGATGTTACATACGTGGGTCGTCACTGAATAATACTGAGGCAGACACAGTGCATTGGGTGTTGACGTGCCACACAGGCACACAGACTTAATTAGACTTAACACGGGTGCTGCCATTTGGGTACCAGCAATGGTAGCCCTAGTGTCAGATTTAATAAAGAAAACAAAACAAAGCTAAATGTTTGCCACACAAGGCGAGCGCTAGTCCCACTAAAAGGAACGTCCCGCTCCAGGAACCTACACTATGAACAGCCTCTCTATACTGTTTGGGATCAACATCCCCTAAACTGACCTACTTCTGGGCTCCCGGAGTCCCGGCACTCTCACGGCGACTCCAGACTCTTCAAACAGCCTTGGCTGGACAATGCCTTCACAAGCACTGTCTGGAGTGGAGGGTTTCATGTAGTAGTTCTCGCCATAGAGTGGACGCTGTCCTCCTTGATATCGACACAGCAAGCTTTCGCTCAGCACCCATCTGTATGGCTATGGCCATGCAGTAGCCTCAACCTTTTGATCTGTGAGCAGCCTCCCCGGGCACGCCCCCCAGCCAATCAGGACCTCCCAATCATCTCAGCCCCGGGCAAGCCTCTCTTGTTGCGCGTCCCAGCTGCTTCCATAAAGGCACATATGCACTCAAGAACCTGCGGCAGGGTACTCCCTGTCACAACAAGCTTTATGGTTTTTAAATAAAATAAACATAAAATATATCAATAATAAAAGAAAGATTGGTCAGTTGACATGAGGGCTAGTTTTTGGCCTATTAACCAATAGCAATGAAAGTGACACACAGTATGCTAGAGTCACTGTATGACACGACTTTGAAGCAAAATACCTGTTAGTATTTTAGCCCATGCAATATTTCCCTGATAACTATGAGGGGTATCTCAGACACAGAAAAACGCTGCACAAACCCTATTACTTGCAGAACAAACAATATTTGTGACATATTTTGGGATACGTTGGCATGGGGACCCCCACATATAAAAACATACGATTGTACTGTCCTGGGAATACAAGCAGTTACTTTACCTAACCGGTTTCACAGCCATGTGTAGTAGATAGTGCCTGTCATATAATGCTTTCATCTCTATTGGTTGATGGGTTTGGACTCTGCATTTGGTACAAACCAATAGATATGAGAGTGTCAGCGTTACCTTTTCCTGGTACTGGCGACGCGAGGAGTCCAGGGATTGGATGAGCGCCGTAGCATGGCCGATGAACATGGCGTAGCAGGTGGCGCCCACGATCATGCTGAGCATCGTGAGCCACACGTCCGTCATGCCGCTGGGGGCCTGCTGCCCGTAGCCGATACACAACATGTGACTCATCGCCTTGAAGAGTGCAAAGGAGTACTGCTGGCCCCACGTGTCATTCTGCAAAGGGAAAGACGGGAGCCATGATCACACTACAGACTGCTTTAATACACCACTTAATGAACCACTGCCAACTGGCGCAGTTAGCCTGTTATAGTCCCAACCCTGGTATAGTGACAACCCGGGTATAATAATAATAATAATAATAATAATAATAATAATAATAATAATACAGGGGCAGAGAGTACCCCATCACACAGTTATACTTGGTATTATTGGTAGTGTATTTTGCATATCGCACTTACAAGCTGAACACGATTCAATGTTTGCTGGTTTCTCTCCAGTTATCTGCAGGGTCCAGACTCACAGGCAATCACACAGTTTGACAGCAGGAGGCTGTGTGGTCTAGTGGTTAAAGAAAAGGGTTTGTAACCTGGAGGCCCCTGGTTCAAATCCCACCTCAGCCACTGACTCATTGTGTGACCCTGAGCAAGTCACTTCACCTCCTTATGCTCCGTCTTTCGGGTGAGACGTAGTTGGAAGTGACTCTGCAGCTGATGCATAGTTCACACACCCTAGTCTCTGTAAGTCGCCTTGGATAAAGGCGTCTGCTAAATAAACAAATAATAATAATAATTCCAAGTGCGGGGGGGCACAAATCTGCTCCTGGAGTCCTCCAGGCTTTATAAATATCATTAAATAATGAACTGACCTGGAAAAAGGTTCAATTGAGTCAGTTCTGGTTCAGATGGAACAAAGTCCAACCCAGAATGGTGCACCCCTGCTCGAGCGCATTCCATTGTCCTAAAAATAAACTCAGTAACAATATTTAATTTCCCGCCCAAAGATGTTTTTCTGCAATGGTGACTACCAAAGACTGGTACCAGATTGAATGTTACTGTTTATTATATCCTGTCTGAAAAAGAATAAACGAAAAGCTCACTTAGTTTCCAGAAAACTGATTCTGTGTCGATTGTTCCTGGTTTAAAATGGCTCCTACAAAATAATACAATTCACAAGGGAGCCGTATCCTGTCTGCAGAGCTATCGAGAGGGCTGGTGTTTTGATCCGATAATGCTGCATGCAGGCAAGGTAGATTCAGTTCAGCACATCTATGATGTGATGTGTATACCTGCTTTTCTTGCATTATAAGAAGTGGGTCATTTGTCTGCTTGCATTTTGTATAACAAATGTGTGAAAACAAAATCACAACCAAAATCTCAGAGATACGCGAAATGGTTTATAATATGGACACATTTTTGTTGCTCTAATAACAAAGCCACTGTGCTGGCTACATGCATTATCAGCAAATAATCCCATTATATCTATAAAAACAAGCAACTATACATTTAAAACTAAAAATCTCCCAGGCAATGCATTTAGCAAATATTAATCTTGTCCCAAAACCAAATAAAGACCTCTTAGATTGCAAAAATTACAGATCAGTATCACTTTTATAGTGTGATTTTAAGATTCTCTCATATCTTAGCAAATCGGCTTAAAAATGTAATGGACAATATTATACATTCAGATGAAGTAGGTTTTGAAAAACAGATTTTCATCAACACATATCTAGAATTTGTTACCTTTTATTATTTGTTTATTTAGCAGACGCCTTTATCCAAGGCAATTGTATCAACTGCAGAGTCACTTATGTCTCACCCGAAAGATGGAGCACAAGGAGGTTAAGTGACTTGCTCAGGGTCACACAATGAGTCGGTGGCAGAGTTGGGATTTGAACCAGGGTCCTCCTGGTTACAAGCCCTTTTCTTTAACCACTGGACCACACAGCCTCCTGTGTGGTCCACTTTAACTTTATCAAACAGAGACAGCAACGTTCCTATGATGGCTGTTTCTCTACATGCTAAGAAAGCCTTTGCTAAATTAGAATGGAATTTCTTACTTCTACAGGAAAATTTGGTTTTGGGGCAAATTTTCAGAAATGAGTCCAAATATTGTACAACAACCCTCTTGCTAGAATTGCTACTGGTGGAGACACATCAAATCTAATTATTTTAGAAAGTGGTATTCATCAAGGATGTCCTTTATCTCCAGTGCTGTTTATAATTGGCTTAGAACCTGTATCAGATAGCATTTGGCAAAATGAGAGAATTCAAGGAATAGGCCCTCCTAACTCTTGTCACAAAATGAAGCTTTAAGCAGATGACATCCTGTTAACAATCAAAAATCCGTCAGATTCATTGCCAGTAATATGAGAATTTATCAGGATATTCTATAAATTAGGTCAAATCTGAAGCTCTCCCAGTATCTAAATCCTGTTTTCTTTTACTTGGCCCAGTAAAGGAATTAAATATTTAGGCATAGTTGGTCATACAAATATGACAGAAACAGTACAACTAAACATTATACCTGTGATAAATAAAATAAAAGTAAAACTGGAAACATGGAATAAATTACTACTCTCATTGCTCTAATAACAAATAATGGCAGTTATAGCATATCCACTTTCAGATACCTTTAGGACTTCCCAACATGTATTTCAAACAAATTAACATTTCATTTGTTAATTTTCTATGGAATTTGGAAAAAACCTACGCTTAAAAGAGACATTTTTATAGCAACGTAAATGGTGGCTTGGGCATACCAAATATGCATTGGTATCATTTTTCACCAGCTTATGCCAAAGATCCTGGTGCGATTTGTCAAGAGCAGAATGTAATTAAGCTCATGAATCGTCTAGATGTAGCCATTCATGACCCACCCAACCTCCATAGATCCCATCCTGTATTATCTCAATCTCACATGGGTTTAAAAGGAGAGCAAGTTTAACAAACTCATGTCAAGTGTTATATAGGTCTTCAGGGTTATGGAATAATCAATCTTGAAGTTTTCTATTGAACCAAATTGATGTAGGGTGGGAGAAGCTAGGTATTACTAAAGCTGGTGATATCTACTTTAATGGTTTATTTACCTCCCTTAGATCTTTAAAATATAAATGTAACCCCTTCAATGCTAGGGGGCGTACAGCGTAAAAATTACTTCATAAAGTGCTAGCGTACGTCCTGAAATAAATCTCACTGTAGCACCGGCTGTGGGCATTCGATCATTTCAATTTTATTACAGAGTGTGTAGAGGGGTTTAAGCTCTCAAAATACGTGAATGGTGTATCGGTGACGTCATTTAAAAAGTGCATGATTGACGTTAAACTGCCCTATACAATTTCTCTGTGTTATTCAAATGTCGGATGAGGAAGTCAAACAAGCAAACAAAAAGGTCTGTATTATATTTCTTATAGTGCTTTGATTGCCGCAACTTTTGATGGATACAACATTTAGGGGATCTAAGGACTTATTTTTTAGCAAACTTAATCTTACTTTCAATAGTTATTTTCATAACTGATCGATCGCTATTGATTACTGTATGCTGTCTCTGTTGTACTGTGGCTTATGCGGTAGCAATTCAGTGCTTGGGCACGCTGTGTTTGACCAATCAGTTCCGACATTTTAAGATATGTGTGGGAGGGTTTAGTCTCTCAAACGTGTGAATGGTGGATTGATCACGTCAAACAAACGGTGAATGATTGATGCCTAAACTGGCCTATAGGATTTCTCTTTGTTGTTCAGTCTGGAATCCAATAAACAAACTGAAGAGTTTTATATTTCGGATCGTGGTTTGATTTGAGCAAATCTTGATGGCTACAGCACTTAGCAGACCCACAGGAGATATTTTTGTCAAATTTTATTTTATTTTCAACAGTTATTTTCAGAACTAATCAATCATTGATGATTGCTGTATGTCCCAGGCTGTGCTGCACTATCCGCAGTAATAATAATATTATAAAATATGTCGGTGCCCTAAAGGCTGCGAGTGAGTAATTGCTTACAATATTTTAGGACATGTGTAGGGGGATTTAGTCTTTGGAAATTATATTTTGAATTTAGTTTTTGTCTACATTTAAAAATATGTATAGTTTACATATTGACCCGATGAGGTTCTGTTTGAAATGTTTATTATTATTATTATTATTATTATTATTATTATTATTATTATTATTATTATTTATTAATACAAATGTTGATGCAGCCATGACAGAAACATACTAACTATTTTTTTCCCTCCATAGATAGGTAACATATTAGCAATGCAAGACACATGCAATTTATCTAATTACCATGTTAGGAAATTACTTTTTTAGGGCTTTAAAGTGGCACAGAAATTGTAATTTTTCATTTTTTCCCCCATTTAATCTGCAATATCTCAATCAGTAGATATGCCCAAGTAAATTATATCATTGAAAAATTTAGATTGTGCTGAAATTATATATATATATATATATATATATATATATATATATATATATATATATATATATATATATATATATATATATATATATATATGTTTCTTATGTTTCCTTTAGACACCTGTTAGAAATGTGACTTTTAAACAATTCAGTCCCATCATACTCCTGTCAAACTGTTGAGATGCAATATTTTCAAATCTGCTAGTTGTTGGTGTTGCAATCAAGGAATCACTTCACCATATGTTGGACCTGAAAAAAAATGAAGCATATATTGGGGAAATATATTTAAACATATACCCACCATTGTAGGTATTCCTTTAACTAAATCCCCCACTTTGGCTTTGTTAGATCTTACAGAAAACCTCAACTTAAATCGAATTCAAACCCTATTAGTCATGAGCTTGTTACTTGCTGCTAAAAAGGCTATAATGATGCTTTGGAAAGAAAAGGAGCCACCACCACTTACAATGTGGAAAAACATCACACTGCATGTCATTCTATAACATATAACTCACTAGAGTGGAGGGAATTCAAAGAAAATACAATACTTTGGTAAGATGCAATTAAATATTTAACAGATACTGATATGTAATACACAAGAGACTATTTATTTATTTATTTCAATGTTATTGAAATGTAATATGTACTATATACAACTTGTCTAAGAGGTTATAGGTATTGGTATTATTTTAATTTTAAATTGTATTGTAAAGATGTTGCAGGTTCTTCACAGTATTAAGGTAGAGAATTTAGTGTAGTGATTTATGTATTGTTTATGTATTCAAAAATGAATACCATTTTATTCCAAAAAAAACAAGCAACTCATGTACAGCCTTGGATAAAGGCGTCTGCTAAATAAACAAATAATGTACAGACCTTTGAATGTGATTTATTTTGACCAGCAGTCAGATCCATGATGGTTGGTCACCATTATCAACCGAACCACAATGCAAATTATCTTACCTAATTCAACAAAGAAAATGTTTAGTGTGCCAATTATTTTCCCCGTCATTCTACCCAGTTTACACTGTCCAGTTATGTTTCCTCACCATAGCAATTCCCCACATCTCAGGAGAACTAAAGGTCAGTGGGTGTCCTCTGATCCCACAACCAGGTTAATCATCTTTTTACACCCAGGAGGGCGACTGCACATGTTTGTGAGTTCCTGGCCCCTGAAGGAAAAACAGTCACTGAAGATTTTGCCTCCCTAACTCGTGACAACTTTGCACTAAATAATACAGTACATCCTCGCTATAACAAACCTGTTGGGGTCCGAGCCTTTTGTTCGTTATATCGAGGGGTTCGTTAGAGTGAAAGGACAATCAAAATGAAGGATAAACTGTTGGAGTAAGTTAATGAGATGAGATTGTGAATAAAAGTAGAATTACATGTACCTGTTCATCTCATGTATGCAGTATTCTGCCTTTGCTTTATCCTATTTGTTGAAGAATTAAAACGCAGTACAAAAAGCACAAATCTCAAACTGAAGCTTTTTGACAACCTATATTCACGACAGAGATATGCCTGGTTACTCCTTTTTTTCAAACAATCAATATTGTTTCCAGCTTTGTTGCAACAGAAAATGATTTTCGTTTTGGATGTATAGTTTCACAGTGCTCACTTTTTATTAAGACAAAAGAGTTGACTTCACTGCGGAGGTGGTATCCTGTGCGTACAGACCGGGATGTTGACAGTGTGTGTTTATATGATCTTTTTTAAATTTTTTATTTGGGGTCCAGGGGCCAGGTTCGTTATAGCCAAAGGTTCATTATAATGAAGGGTGTTATAGCGAGGGTGTACTGTATTACATTAACATATTCAATTACATACAGTTTTGTAGTTATCCATATACTTAACAAAAAACAGACAAAAATTACATTTTGAAATCTAACATGAAATACTGTACTACTATTATGACTTCCGGTAGACTTTTGCGATATTATTTTGCAGTTTCTTTGTTAAATAAAAAACAAAACACAAGTTCCTTCAGCAAGCCAGACGATTACATTACATTACATTAAAAAGTCGTGGCGCGGGGCTGACACAGGTGCACCACAACGTTGTTCACCATCACTTGTATAGCTCAGGTGACTGTGAATCAAAGCTGTTTTCTACATTGTTTCCTGATCCCACAATTTAAAAAAAACATGCGCTCTAGCCGGGAGAAGGCAGAAACCCTAGTGAAGAGTGTACTAGCCCCGCTGTCCTTGGAGTTTGTTGATGATCTTAGCAAAAGCAAAGGTCCATATTTCTCCATTTCCAGTGATGCCTCAAATAAAAGGTGTCAAAATGTACCCATTAGCAGTTCAATGCTGGACACCAAAACAATGTCGACAAGATCAAGTGTTCGACCTTTACAAATACAGTGATGAGACAGTAGAAGTCACCTCAAGTGCTTTGCTTCATAAACTCAGCTGTCAAAAACTGACATTTCTTCATACTGTGCTGACAATGCTAACGTCAACTACAGCAAGCGCAACGCTGTGCATCAGAAGTTGATGAAAGAAAAGTCCAACATCTTACCTGCTAACTGCCCAGCACACATACTACACAATGTGGTGAAACACGCAGCGACACTGAAAGAGGACGTCGAAACGGTATGTAACTTTGTCGACTGGGGATATGCCTCTCTCCTCCGCCACGTCGCTGGCTGAGCCAGCTCCCAGTGATCAACACACTGCTGAGCACATGGAAGGCTGTAAAATGCTGTTTTGTTTCGCTTAGTTGTGAGCAGTGTCCCCGCAGCTTATGGAAGAGGATGGCAAAGAGGATGGCGAGCTCTGTGGCGTCGAGGTACATATTTACCTCTTGAAAGTGTTCAATAATGCAGTACTATGCCTGGAGAATGCCAGTACCAGCCTGTGAGCTGCATGCCATTATGGATGGATAATGCAGAACCAGCCTGTGAGCTGCATGCCATTATGGATGGATAATGCAGTACTACGCCTGGAGAATGCCAGTACCAGCCTGTGAGCTGCATGCCATTATGAATGGATAATGTCAGTACTACGCCTGGAGAATGCCAGTACCAGCCTGTGAGCTGCATGCCATTATGGATGGATAATGCAGTACCAGCCTGTGAGCTGCATGCCATTATGAATGGATAATGTCAGTACTACGCCTGGAGAACGCCAGTACCAGCCTGTGAGCTAAATGCCATTATGGATGGGGTCCGAACTCAGAGAAAGAGAATCAGAGAAAAAGTGATCAGGTCTTTGGTTCCACGGTCCGGTGTGCACTAGATGGAAAGATGAACTCCGAAGCAGAAAACCTCTGATAAGATTTCACAAAATGTTACAAAGTTGCCATCAAATAGGTGGAGAATTGGTTTCAATTTTCTACTGAGGGCTACATGCACATGATCCAGTGCGTGGCTGTCAAAGGTAATCTGGGGTTTGTTTTTTTTTCTGGATAACAGTGATCCGGATTTTGTAATCCTATATTTGGTGATCAAGATTACTTTTATCTGGATCGTTTTCATCCAGTTGTTCAGAAAATGTCACTTCTGGATTACATTTATCCAGATTACAAATAATTACGATTACGAAATCTGTTTTTCTTTTATAAAGTAATCTCGATCACAATATATAGGATTATAAAATCCGGGTCACTGTTATCCAGATTAAAAGTTTTGAAAAACCGCCCCCCTGGGGCTGGTTTTGCAAAACTTTGGTAATTGGATTTCCGCGTTTGATCTGGATTATATTGTGCAATTGGGTTTTTCAAAACATCGAAATGTGATCGGGATTATTGTGATCCAGATTTCGTTTTGGTAATCCAATCGCACTTTTAATCACGATTAAATGTTGTAATTGGGTTTTTCAGAATTTGAAGAGGAGATAAGGATTACTTTGGTCCAAAATACCAGGATTATTGTGAGCCTACTGCGGAGGTGGATTTAACTTTTAAATGATCATAAAACTTTGAAATTTTGTTTGAGTTGCCATAGCAAACACACGCTATATGTCCAAATAGAGTGTTAAAATATAATATTTACATATTTATTTAAGTTTTGTATCCATGCAAGCAAAAAGGACAACACTTATTTAGTGGTATAGCATTAATAAAAAAGCATACGCATACGCCTTCACATACGCCTCCTTAAAGCTCGTCTTAGTGATGCTGGACTCCTGACCGACGAGGAAGATGATGAAAATGTCTAAAAACACATAACCTTTTTTCAAAAGTTTGATTTTTATTCAATTTAGATATAGTTATTTAATTTCTGCTAAGTAGGCAATAAAATAACCATTATTTGCATGTGTTATATGTGCGCTAACATTAAAAGTGATTTAGATTTTGTTAAAACAAGAATATAAAACAAAAAACTGGGATAAATGTAATCCAGCAGTGACATTTTCTGAAAAAACGGATCAAAATGATCCAGATAAAAGTAAGTAACACAAAATATAGGATTACAAAATCACAAAATATAGGATTGCAAAATCCGGATCACTTTGATCCAGATTAAAAGTTTTGAAAAACATGAAGCTGTGACAGCAACACATCTACTGAATGCCATGATCAGGACAAGCTGTATGGCGAGTTCTGCAGCGTTAAAGAAATTGTCAAGAAGCTGGAGAAAGAGAAGAGGTTTGTCAGTGACATCTGGTCCGAAGTGTTCAAGAAATTGAGTGCTGTTGATTTTAGTAATATGAAGAAACGAATTTCATTTGAGCTCTGGATACCAGTTAGTAATGCTTACACTAGCGACGTGTTGTCTGTGAAACAAGGCTGTCATCCAAAACGGCAAGTCTTCAAACAAGAATGAATAAATGTGTACCAGCTCAACTTCCAAGATTTATTTAAAATGTAAGCTCTTCTGTGACATGGAATCTTGTTGAAGTCTATAAGTGAATGCTGCTCTCATGGCTTTAGATGCTTTAGCACCTTCTTGTCAAAGTCTGCATTACCTGCATTACTGAGGACTGGAATAAAACAAGTAGCTGATCTTTTGAGTGCCAAAATATACACTGAATGGATGTCAGTACTTATGATCAACTTCTTTATAAACCCACTGTTATATTTTGGGCCAAAAACAGTGTATTGTTATTAAAAGTTAATTAAGTATTTAATGAACCAGAAGCAGTGCATTCAGACAGATACCGTAAATGATTGCTTTTCTGAAATTACCGGATGTGAGTTATTAAGGGCAGCACTGTATTGGGCTCTAATGAGAATGCGGAACCTGAGGGAGAGTCTGTGATGAGGAAGTTTAAGCGAGTCCCTGAAAGAGGCAAACAGCCTGCTGTGAGAGGAGAGGCTGAATACAAAACAGAGAGAAGGTAATCTGGGGAGAGTTTGCTGCAGACGCAGTTCAAGGAGCGGCAGATTCAGCCTTAATCAGACTCAGCATGCTGTTCAGAAGAACAGAAGAGAGATGCAGTCAAATTAATTCCACTAAACTTCATCCAATGATTAACCCTTTACTGCCTGTTATCATTGTTTCGTATTATTGTTTTTCTGCCCATGAACAGCTCCATGGAATCCAGCTGATCAATAGCTGTCAATTGTACCCTGGCTCCCACTAGATGGCAGACTCAAGCATGGTGACTCCTCATAGTGGACTCAAGGGACGTTTGCCAGGTTTCTTGGAACTCATTTCCAGTTGTGATGTTGATGCATTATGGTGTAAATGGGAGCCACAACCATGCCGTATTATAACTGGTTCTGCGGTACGAAGGGGGAGCACTGTAACTGGAGTTCTGAAAGTGTGATTGGGCACTAATGTCGATTTAGAGTGGAACACAAGCATGTAGCACAGCATGGCCACTCACCACCATTTTGTTCTTGGTGACCCAGCAGTCCTGAGGGAAGTCCTGCAGCATTGGAACCAGGAACTGCAGGCAGCCGTCCCAGTGGCACAGCAGCAGCATCATCCCGATGAGGTTCACGATCCGCACCATCGCACTCGCCAGGTCATAGGTCATGTGGAAGATCTGCGGAACAGCAAAGGAGCTTGCATTAGCTTTCCTTTGACAAGGGACCATTTGTACTTAGAAGCTTGTAGCAGGACAACCATCCTCCTTGTCTGTGCTAATGGAACAGACCCCTCTACTTTAACTGCTTCGAATACACTGTCAGAGTGACTTTATGTGAGAATGTACTGCAAGTGCACAACAGGTAAGATTTATGAAATGATTAATGTTAGCCGTTCTGCATTGCCAGTAATACAAAGCTGGTCTTCATCAGATGGTGCCAGGCAGCACTTCCTGAAGACAAGAAGATTTGAAGCTACTTCCTCCTCAATGTGGTTGTAACTGACAGAATCGTTTCAGAAATCTTGCCTGTGTTCCACTTCTATTCTCAGTAAAGGTGTTACATGTGCACAGTGACAGAAACATGGCCATGTGTTCTGCTAGTGCTTCACTGGGAAATTCTCTCCAGCCATTCAAAGCCTTCTTTCATGAGATTAACCAAGCAGCTGCATCCCCTATGGATTACTGTTTAGTGAATGGAAGTGTGTAACAGGGTTCAGAGCATGCTTTCTGCTTCTACCTGAAGTGCGCCCATCCCGTGCTCTTCCTTTTCCCCCCTACTTCCACCAACATGCAAACAGAGGGGTTCATCTGAGGACTACTGAGCACTACACCGACTGCCAAAAATACTTAAGAGGATTTGAACCTTAGACCATTCTTGTAATCTTTTGGATATGAATGCCCATAATAAAATGATTGATTTGTTATAACATACATGCAGCCTATTGTTACTTGATGCTGAATACTGTCTGTTGATGGTATAATCTTTTTTTATTATATGCAGTTAATCAATTGAATACATATAATTAATATTATTGATTGATGTAATGAATTAAATACTTCTATGTAATATATTTCAGTCAGGACAATCTTGTGTTAAATGACCACATTTATTATAATACAAAATCTTACAGATTTCCAAAAACACTGAACCCAAACAATGAGTGAATAAAAATAAAAATAAAATAGCTGGAGCACAGCCTCATCCCTTGGAGTATCCCGGTGCCGCCTGCTAAAAAACAAACAATAAAATAATAAATCTATACGACGTGTTCATCCCGGTGAACAAAAATGATTAGACAGAGGAATATATACTCCACCCGAGGACGAGGCTGGGAGTTAGGTGGTGGTGGTTGGGGAGAAGGTGGTAATTCGAAAGCATGGCAAGACTGAGTTTGCGAAATAGGCTCGCACGCACGCACGCACGCACACACACACACACACCTTATAGGTTAATTGGAACTTACTGGTAATAGGCTTGTAGATTAACCAATGACTGTACCAGGCACTTGCACTATAGATTTCCTGCCTGAAACATCGCAAGCTTGCTATAATATTTGTGCATGTAATGTCTAATCTATGCACTGTGATGGTGTATCACTGTGGTTTGCACTGAAGCACGCTCTTTGGAATATGCTTGTGAAGCTGTGTTAACAAAATAAATATGAGAAATGATTATATTATTTAAATGTGAATATTATCGTATTCAGCAAGATCCACTATTTGTATAGTAGAGAGATGCAGAGCTGCTAAGGACATGAAAGTAAAACAGTTAATATTGAGTGATATTCGTAAATTATTATTATTATTATTTGTTTATTTAGCAGACGCCTTTATCCAAGGCGACTTACAGAGACTAAGGTGTGTGAACTATGCATCAGCTGCAGAGTCACTTGCAATTACGTCTCACCCGAAAGACGGAGCACAAAGAGGTTAAGTGACTTGCTCAGGGTCACACAATGAGTTAGTGGCTGTGGTGGGATTTGAACTGGGGATCTCCTGGTTACAAGCCCCTTTCTTTAACCACTGGACCACACAGCCTCCTTTGTAAATGTTATTGTGTATTTTCATAAAGGCTTAGAGCTTCCGATTCAGGCATCTGTATGAGGACGGTTTATTTTATAATGTGCTTGGATGCAGCTGAGCAATATTAAAAAAGCTCCTTTTTAATCCTTTTTAAATATCTTTGTGTGAGTCAGAGTTCCACTACTGCACTCGGAAAGCATACTTCCAACAGGAGAATGGTTAAGCTTTTACATTTGAGATATTCTGAGCACTTTCATTTTTTTAAAACAAAAGTGATCTTCAGTCAGGCTTTGAGTGTGGAGATGCAGCTCCCTCCAATGTTACTTGTATCAGTGCTCAGGTACAGTCTAGATCATCCGATATTTTGCATTTTTTTAATCATTAAAAAATACACATTACTTAAGCATTTGTCCGACGCAGCACTCATTAAATAACTGAGACACTGAGTCCAGAACAGAAGGCAAGGGATCAACTAAACACAATGCTTTTATAAACCAAACTAATGTTTTGTTGTGTATGAAGACTGGTTTGCTCTGGATCTCTTGGGCTGCTTGATATTTATGTCGTGTTTCCAGATTCTCAAGTCTACCACAGAATAATCACCACTCCAGAACTGAGATGATCCGTAAGGTTTATAATGTACCATAAAGCGTGTGTCTTTCACATAGGAAAACATGTGAGAGTGCAAACTGACTGCAATTCATATTATGCATGAAGTACTTGAATAATATTGCTAGCCCTCTATCCTTTAATAAACAAGGTCTTAAAGTTACAAGGGACTGAACCGTTTACATTGGGACACATTCATGGTTTAACTGTCTGTCACATATTTTAAATGGAAGCAATAAGAGACTTTTGAAGTTTTGAAAGCTAGTGTAGGAATCAATAGGTTTTTTGTCTGCAGGTATTAAATGAATCCCAAACATGCCTCTGTGCTGATTTCACAGCAAAGCTGCCTTTCTCACATTTGCCCTCATCTGTACAATTCCAAACAATGGCAATTAATGTACACATGGAGCAATTCAAAAGCACATTTTGCATTTACCTGGGGTGCTGATATATTTACTGCCATAGGGCCGTTTTTGATTATTATGCACAATACAATGAAATACAATTTGCTTTTATATAGCGCTCTTCATGCAGAGCATCCCAGGGCGTTTTACAGTAAAGACGTATTGATTATTATTGATTAACAATAATATCGAGGTCCTTTACTGGGCATGAGGGACCTCCTACTGTCCAATTGGACACATTTTCCAATGAAGCAATAATGTTGAATGCAGCGTTCATTCTCTGATAGATAATTGGTCAAGTCACCAGTTAGATGCCCAGAGTCGACAGACAAAGACAGTTATCCACATGTAAGGACAGCTGCTGTTTATTAATGCTCTATAAACTGCATTTTTGTGTTTCTAGCTAATATTTGACACTGGGTCATTTAGGCTGTTTGCAATTGATGTCACCTTTTAAAGTGAGTTTCAAGGTTCTAAAGTCCTGTTAGCTTTAACCCTTTAAGGTACAGGGGACATGTGGGACATGTGTGACCCATAAAGAACATTCTTTCTTGTTTTTGCAATGAGGGGCACGAAATAGGATTTAACATTTACAGACAGGTAGGATCTGGTCATCCAAATGGTCAGTTTCCTTGTGATACTTGAGTCACTCTCAGATGTATTTTAAGAAGAAACCATCTGAACAGCCGTGTACCTGAAGGGGTTAAGAGGGCTTCCACCTGGTGGAGGATGACAGCTCTACTACCTGGCTGATACAATCAAGGAGGGTTATCATTTGGAATTAAAGACTGTTACTGACCTGGACTCCCTGAATGTAATAGACAGGAATCTAAAGCTTTGTGATTAACTTGAAAGTGTTCTGGGTCCAGCAACATACATCAGCCTCGTGTCATCCTTCTGAGCGACAGAGGCCAGATCTGATCTTAGCTACACTGTGAGTATGATCACAAATGCATGATCTCCTCCCCTAATTCCATGTTTAATTATACTGGGCACAATGCAACACTGAGTGCGCCAGTGTACACACAGGCAGCCAGGTCAACAATAAGGGATCCAGCTGAGGAGCCAATCAGGAAGTGCTGCACACCGCTCACACAATCAGCAACGTGAACAAGACTGAACAGTTACAACACCGCTCACACAATCGACATGAACAAGACTGAACAGTTACAACATCGCTCACACAATCAACATGAACAAGACTGAACAGTTACAACACCGCTCACACAATCGACATGAACAAGACTGAACAGTTACAACATCGCTCACACAATCAACATGAACAAGACTGAACAGTTACAGCACCGCTCACACAATCAACATGAACAAGACTGAACAGTTACAACACCGCTCACACAATCAACATGAACAAGACTGAACAGTTACAGCACCGCTCACACAATCAACATGAACAAGACTGAACAGTTACAACACCGCTCACACAATCAGCAACGTGAACAAGACTGAACAGTTACAACACCGCTCACACAATCAACATGAACAAGACTGAACAGTTGATTGGGTGCTATATTATTACTATTATTTATTTCTTAGCAGACGTCCTTATCCAGGGGGATTTATACAGTTAGCTTTTTTTACTGGAGCAATCTAGGTAAAGTACCTTGCTCAAGGGTACAGCAGCAGTGTCCCCACCTGGGATTGAACCCATAACCCTCCGGTCAAGAATCCAGAGCTCTAACCACTACTCCACACTGCTGCCTATTTATATGTGTACTGGCTTTTGTTTGTTTTAAAGCTACTAAATGTGTAGACATTCCATAGACGTTTAAACTACACCCTCATTATTTCAATAAAGTGTAAACAGCAACGAAGAACTTGGCAATGCTTTAATATTGTGCAGCCCAATATGGCAGTGAGATACTGAACAAACCAAAATATCTAATCTACTTCAAAATCATAATGGATGGCATGCAAAGTAAAGCAATCTCATTCACAAATACAATTGTGAGTAATCAGTTTCTTTGTCAGACAGTAACTTCTATAGTCTATTATTAGAAAGCAAAGCTGAGTTTGTAAAATTCTTTGAAGTTGTGTGTATAGCTGTATAGTAGCTGTACAGCTGTATAACTTTATAGAGTTACAATAGTAATAAGACTGTCATACCCTTTTCAAAATGCTCTACCAACTTGCTCAGGTGCCAGTACTTGGCAAGTATTCTTGCCAATAATGTATTCTATTCAAACTGAAGGATTGGATTGCACACGGTGCACTGAAGTTGTTTAAAGATGGATGGTAACCACATTTAAATGGTGCATGCAAAGAGAACTACTGACCTTTAAATGAAATTGCACAGGTCGGTATACATAGGATAAGATAAGAATAAAGATGTGACTTCAGAGACATTTGTTTCTGCACATAAACCCTATGGCAGTACCTAACACAACAAATCCTGTAAACCCTATATACAGTATATATCTTACATGTTCCTATATGAAACATGCACATATTATTTATAACGTGTATTTGATTTTTAATGGTATTTTTTTCATAATTGTTTTTAGTGTTTTCATTTTAAATAATAAAACTGTTGAGCGTCTCTGCTACTCTTTTCCAGGCTGCTCTTCCCACTGAAGGAACGCAGCTGACACACATCAGTTGCTTCTGGGAGTTGGGAGTCATTTCTGAACGTTTCGTTTTTTTAGACAAAGACTTCCTGTGCATTTTTTTAAATACAGTGCCTTGCAAAAGTATTCAGACCTCTGACCAATTCTCTCATACTACTGAATTACAAATGGTACATTGAAATTTTGTTCTGTTTGATATTTTATTTTAAAACACTGAAACTCAAAATCAATTATTGTAAGGTTTTATGTTGGGAAATATTTTTAAGAAAAATAAAAAAACTGAAATATCTTGCTTGCATAAGTACTCAACCCCTGTGCTGTGGAAGCTCCCAGTTTACACAGATGAAAGAAATTGCCTTAACGAGGACACAATTACCTTACCATTGGCCTCCACCTGTGAACCATTAAAGTTGCTGTCACATTTTCTGGATAAAAACCCCACTGTTGAAGGATCATTGGTCAGGCTGTGAATCTGAAGGAAAATGAAGACCAAAGAGCATTCTACAGAAGTTAGAGATAAAGTAATACAAATACATAGATTAGGGAAATGGTACAAAATAATATCCAAGTGTTTGGATATCCCAGTGAGCACAGTTGGATCAATAATCAGGAAGTGGAAGCTGCATCACACCACCCAGGCACTGCCAAGAAAAGGCCGTCCCTCAAAACTCAGCGCTCAAACAAGGAGACTTGTTAGAGAAGCCACAGAGAGGCCAACAATCACTTTGAAGGAGCTACAGAGTTCAGAGGCTGGGAGTGAAGTAATGGTGCACCAGTCAACCATATCAAGAGCTCTGCATAACACTGGCCTGTATGGGAGGGTGGCAAGAAAGAAGCCGTTACTCAAAAAGTACCATCTGAAAGCACGTCTGGAGTTTGCCAGAAAGCATGAGAGTGACCCAGCTGCGATGTGGGAAAAGGTTTTGTGGTCAGATGAGACCAAGATAGAGCTTTTGGCCAAAACTCAAAGCTATGTGTGGCAAAACCTAACACTGCCCATGCCTCAAGACACACCATCCCTACAGTGAAGTATGGTGGTGGCAGCATCATGCTGTGGGATGCTTCTCATCAGCAGGGACTGGGCATCTTGTTAAAATTGAAGGAAGAATGGATGGAGCAAAATACAGGAAATACTGCAAGAGAACCTGCTTCAGTCCACTAAAAAACTGAAGCTTGGGAGGAAATTCACCTTTCAGCAGGACAATGATCCCAAGCACAAGGGCAAAGCAACATTGGAGTGGCTCAAGAACAAAAAGGTGAATGTCCTACAGTGGCCCAGTCAAAGTCCTGATCTCAATCCCATTGAGAATCTGTGGCACTATTTGAAAATTGCGGTCCACAAGCGTCGTCCAACCAACCTGAACAACCTGGAGCAAGAATGGGCCAAAATCACCTGCCAAGAAGAATGGGCCAAAATCACTCCGACACTGTGTGCTAAGCTGGTACATACTTACCCCAAAAGACTTAAAGCTGTTATTGCAGCGAAAGGTGGCTCTACCAAATATTAATATGTGGGGGTTGAATACTTTTGCAAGCAAGATATTTCAGTTTTTTATTTTTTTTTTAAATATTTCCCAACATAAAACCAATGTCACCTTACAATAATTGATTCTGAGTTTCAGTGTTTTAAAATAAAATATCAAACAGAACGAAATTGCAATGTACCATCTGTAATTCAGTAATATGATAGAATTGATCAGGGGTCTGAATACTTTTGCAAGGCACTGTATATATTACTCCAGAAAAATACAAATGTAGTATATATTCTAAATGTTTGCCATTTATTTCCTTAAAAAGAATCTAGATGCATTGCTTGCATTTCATCCCAATCAGCAAGAGCTGTCTCCCTCAGCTGACCAGCAAAGCCTTCTTATCAATCCTTGTTTTCTGTTCCAAATCTCTCATCACTTTCAGACTTTGCAAATCTTTGACATAAAATCCATCTCTGTATCCCTTTAAGAGGAGTGCCAGTGACAGCTCCATACTAGATGGGATGTTGCCATGGCAGCAGTGCCAGGGCAGAATGTCAGAGACTGGACAGCACTGAATACCTGCTGTCACTCAGGGGTCATGCTGGGGAGTAGTTAGGTATAGACTGTCTTTAGAAAATCTGTATTCAACTAATAGGTTTAACGCAGTGTTGTCATACAGGTGGCTTGAGTCATGTATGGCTTACTGAGCTCCACTTCATGACTCTTTTGATTTAGAGGTGAAGTGCTGGTAAAGCAAAGTAAAAGCATGGGTTATAATAGCATTAATATCCTCTGCAGCAGTCATTACCTGTACTGTAGATAATGCCTTATAAAAGTGTCCCATGGTAAAAGCATAGGGTAATAAAGGGCTCTGGACTCTTGACGGGAGGGTCGTGGGTTCAATCCCAAGTGGGGGACACTGCTGCCGTACCCTTGAGCAAGGTACTTTACCTAGATTGCTCCAGTAAAAACCCAACTGTATAAATGGGTAACTGTATGTAAAAATAATGTGTAAAAAAACAATGTAATTGTATGTAAAAATAATGTGATATCTTGTAACAATTGTAAGTCGCCCTGGATAAGGGTGTCTGCTAAGAAATAAATAATAACAATGGGAAAATGATGGGACAACTGTAAAAAATACTGTGCAAAATGTTTTTAAGGGAAACCTCAATGTATTTTTATTTTCATGTTCTATGTTATTATTTAGTCACATTTTTAGTTTTCTTAAATAAACTGACTTGAGGTTCCAGTTTTTTGTGTCTTCAGAATTGCTCTATTAGGTTGAACACAAGTTTACTGTATTTACTAACTGTGCATGTTTATTGCATATATCTTATAGCTTGGCTTATCAGGCAGCTCATGTGGCAACGTACTGTCATTATGTTGCTGTCTGTCTGTAGTTGAATGGAAGTGGATGCAACTGCTGAATAGCCCAATTGCCTGTTCAACCACCACTCGGATTTGGCTCAGTTTATTATTAATAAAGATATAAATATATACCAGAGTTTTATTAACCATTTATGTGAAACACGATGACACGTGGATTCTCTCTCATGAAACTGTTCTCTGCTCATGTAAACAGTATTTTGGGGACTTTCACTGTAAAACAAAGGGGGTTATATTCAAATCCTCCTATAAACATGTACAGTGGACATTTTAGCTCAGTGTAACGCTTATCAATTCCATTCCAACATCACCCCCTCCCCCTTCATTTGCATAGTGTTCGGGGAAAAGGAGGAGTTCCCAGGAAAATGAGAGGCTTTACATGTTTATTTCATGAGACAGAAATGTCTCAAGAAAAAGCAAACACTCATGTAACAATGAAACAAACATCTAAATATGAATCAGTACTGCTATTTATCAGTCATTAAATTACTAGTTTTGTGCTTCACCATGCAAATGCAATTTATATCTCCCAATTAGTGTTTGCTGTTAATATTATTTACGAATAATGTAACATCCCAGAGGCCTTTCAGTTTACAAGAGCCAGCTTCAGTCACCCTCCACAGTAAATTCAAATCTACAGTGTTACTATTTGATTATAATGCCTGATTAGATTGTAATTAAGGGTTTTACCTTAAAGTGGTTGTCGGTATAGTAACAAAATAATTGCTTCCATTTTGCCCGTCGAGCACTTCTGTTTGCTACATAATAAACGCATGTTTTAGTGAACATGGATTTTGATTGTTTGTTTCAATGTGAAGTTGGCATTGGCTGTGATTCTGAACTGTGGAAAGTGTTCTGTTGGTGCGGTGTCCCTCGCTTCATAAATATTTGCCTTTGCAGATCTGCAGTGTTCTCCCCCTGCATTACTGGTACATCCCGATTGTCACTCTTTCATTACACAATGGCAAGCCTTTTAAAGTTCTACCTCTGTTTGGTTTTCCATTATTTTAGCAGGAGTAACAACAAATGAAAGAGGTGTAATTCCAAACCACTGACTTGGAAAAAAATAAAATAAACCAGACCATATTTTCATGTTTTCAATTTCAGGAAACATTCTAAAAATAGAATTGATAACTGTTACACTGAGCTAAAATGTCCACTGTACATGTTTGTAGGAGGATTTGAATATAACCCCCTTTGTTTTACCAGTATGGTTTTGTCAGCAACATCACACACAGACACTGTAGGACAGCCATCAGGGTCTGCATGCTGCCCTCCCTTTCCTGTGCCCAGTGGTGTAGTGGTAAATACAAAAGTGGGTAAACTCCCGTTTGGTGCTCCAGGCCAGACAGTGGCATTATTTGTTTAATTAGCAGACGGAACTTGGGTTAACAATTGTTTACGTTTTTTTTTAATTGGGTTTTTATGACAGTTTTTTTTTTTTAAGATTGTCCGACTACACGTGTCATCGTTTCAGCGCCTTCCTATTAATTACCAAACCAAAGACGTAACATCGCACTGAGTCACACACAGTATTATCTACGGTAAAATGAAGAGAAACGCAGTAAGCACACGCCATTACAGTTTATCAAAAAGTCAACGTACTACTATATACTCTAACTCGTCTAAGGGACTATAGGCATTTGTATTTTTTTATTTTATTTTAAATGGTGTTGTGAAGATGATGCCGTCTCTACAAGTTTTAACACAGCAAGGCCAATTGTGTTGTAGGGATTTGTTTTACGTACTAAAACATGGATACAATTTATTCCCATTTATTTATTTTGTATTAAAAACTCTAGATCCAGCTTAACTTTGCAATGGTATCCGCCTACCTTTTCTTCTTTCCTTTGTGTGAATTGCTGTTAACATGCTGTCAGAATTAATAATAATAACAAAAGATTTGCAAACGCTCATCATGATCAGTGGACGGGCACTGCATGTCTTAAAACGCACTCGATTGGCTACTGCAAGTTAGCGCTTTGCTTTTCTTAACCAATAGGATTTCCCTGCCGTCCAAACTGATATACGCAAAGCAGATGATTGACACCCTGCGGCGGCGCAGCATTAACATCCAGAAAAATATATCTTCTCAGGGTCCAAAGCTAGATGAGTGCTGTGCGTGTGATTTTATGAAGTGACCGCGCAGCAACATAACAGACAGTCGCTGTTCTCAGCAAAAGTATAGGCCCTACGTCTGCCCCTTATATGAGAAGTGGGTAAACGCTATATCGCCCAAATCAGAAGTAGGTAAACACCGTTTACCTGCGTACACCCTCGATTACACCACTGCCTGTGTGCATACACTGGGTGTGAAAAGAGGGGCTTACACTGGGGACTGTGCCACTCATGCATTACCACTCAAACCCAACTCAAGACACATTCCTGTGTGAGAATACATTCTGACCAATACATTAATATGCGGAAGTACTGTATGTTTTAAAACCTAACATTAAACAGCATTTCCTATCAGAAGGGGATTAAGCACACAACATTAGGTTTGATTGACGGCAGGCTATTTGTCTCGAATTGCTAGAAACCTTAAATAAAATAACTAGAACACCAACTGTATAAACACTGAGGTTTGATTAATTAGAACAATAGGCTTTTTCCTTCCTTCCTTCCTTTGTAGTAATGTTTAATTAGACACCAAGCTCTCACAATGGTGTTCACAGCCAGTGAGTATCCAGTTAACATCCAGTTTCATGTAACCTGGAAATGCAGAAGTCTTTCCACCTTCACAAAAGCTGTGATATAATCTGTGGTGGTTTGAGATGTGGTGGTTCCAGCCAGGCAGGTCCAGACAGCTGTGATATAATCTGTGGTGGTTTGAGATGTGGTGGTTCCAGCCAGGCAGGTCCAGACAGCTGTGATATAATCTGTGGTGGTTTGAGATGTGGTGGTTCCAGCCAGGCAGGTCCAGACAGCTGTGATATAATCTGTGGTGGTTTGAGATGTGGTGGTTCCAGCCAGGCAGGTCCAGACAGCTGTGATATAATCTGTGGTGGTTTGAGATGTGGTGGTTCCAGCCAGGCAGGTCCAGACAGCTGTGATATAATCTGTGGTGGTTTGAGATGTGGTGGTTCCAGCCAGGCAGGTCCAGACAGCTGTGATATAATCTGTGGTGGTTTGAGATGTGATGGTTCCAGCCAGGCAGGTCCAGACAGCTGTGATATAATCTGTGGTGGTTTGAGATGTGGTGGTTCCAGCCAGGCAGGTCCAGACAGCTGTGATATAATCTGTGGTGGTTTGAGATGTGGTGGTTCCAGCCAGGCAGGTCCAGACAGCTGTGATATAATCTGTGGTGGTTTGAGATGTGGTGGTTCTAGCCAGGCAGGTCCAGACAGCTGTGATATAATCTGTGGTGGTTTGAGATGTGGTGTTTCCAGCCAGGCAGGTCCATGACCACACAGGTAGAGGCCCATAATAGAGAGGGACCATTCCTTAATGTATAGTCCTTCCATCACCTTTACAATTGAGTACCAACCAATGGAAATGAACTTCCGCATTGAGGGTTTTTCAAAGCCAATTGGAAGCGAATATTTCTCTCATCCTGGGCACTGACATTTTTACTGTTGTACTGCTGTACCGAGGCCATAAACTCACAATGACAATATGTTGTAAAACTAGCAAATTGAACTGGTTTGTCATGTGAATGTGACCGACCTCCCACTGAAGAGCTACCGCTGTGGAAACTTCAGTATTTCTTTGTCGAGTTTAATCAGAGATCTTGGGCAGGAGTACAGTCCCACAATTCACTGCAGAAATGATGCTTTTCTAAGGAAAGTGAAAAATAAATGATTTCATTTCAGAAGTATAAAAGAAAGGTAAGACAAACAATCAGTAAGAGGTATCAACCCCCCCCTCCACCGCGCGCCCCTGATTCAAGCCAAGTAAACGGCATTCAGAATATGAAGGATCATTTTAGGAATAACTGGAATACAATGGGTGACATATTACCCAGGTATTGGGAATACTAGAAGAATATTAAGCCATGTAAGGCACTATTCAGTTGAATCTACACCACAGATGTGGCAGCACGTTCAGGAGAACCAATGTAATTTCTAGTACAGTATTCTGAATCCTTGAGCCACGCACTGCTGTGCTCTTCTGAATACATGTGATGGCCAGTGCTGTGCTTCTAACATGACCCACTTTTCCTAGTCTTTCTCTATTGATATTCAAACAGACTCCTCGTCTACTTCAGCAGACTGGTAGGATGGGACACTTCCTAATAGCTACAGCGCTATTAACATGCTAATAACCCAGGAGAGCGTCTCTTGTGAAAACAACAGAAAGGAACAGCTTTCGTCTCCCTGCCAGATCTTATATTAGATTCTATAGGAGTAGCAGTGAGGGGCTCTATCTGTGAAAATGAAATGGAGTGAATGAGTGTCAGTAATACTCTGCCCAGTGTTTATTCATATACTGAAGCCGTGTCAGTAATACTCTGTCCAGTGTTTATTCATATAGTGAAGCCGTGTCAGTAATACTCTGTCCAGTGTTTATTCATACAGTGAAGCTGTGTCAGTAATACTCTGTCCAGTGTTTATTCATACAGTGAAGCTGTGTCAGTAATACTCTGCCCAGTGTTTATTCATATAGTGAAGCCGTGTCAGTAATACTCTGCCCAGTGTTGAATCTACACCACAGATTCAACACTGGGCAGCAGATCTTCCTAAACACTTCTATCTGCCCACAGAGAAACTAGAGCCTGCACTTCCTCAGCGTCCCAAGGCTGTACTTTTCTCTCATCACACTCGCTGCCCAGGATGTTGCTTGTTGTTTGTCTTTGTGGAGTGTACTGACTGATGCAACGTAATGACGGAAATCTTTAACCCTCCCCCTGGCTCGCCTTGGCTCGCAGCTGGATTCAGATGTCTTGTGAGGCCGGAGTTTCACGGTTTGGTTCTCGCTCAGCTCGACAAATAGCCAGTAGAAAACTACCTGTACCCATACCATACCGAGCCCTCCTGGGTCGGATATGCCAGTGGAGAAGGGGTATTAAGAGGCTGGGTATTTGTTGAACATCCTGTACATACATTCTGCACTACATAAAAGCTGCATCTCCCAGGCAGACAGGCTTTGATAGAAGCTGATTGAGGTTCAGTTGGCTGGTGCTTTCATATCCAAAACTGCACTAATTACTGATGCTTCACAAGGCTGGTAATCAATCAGTTTAAACACCCTGCAAACCACTGTCAAGTTGAATTAATGCTGCCCATGGTGGACCCACATCCTATTGACAGTGTTATGGCAGGTGTTTTCTTATTTCTTGTCCAACTCTGGTATTTGGTATTTGCAATTGATATCAGTTGCTTTTATCCAATTATAACAATGCAGCTTTATGGACTAGGCTCAGAGATGCAGGTTCACACTGGTATCCTGGGCTGCCTCATGTTTTATTATGTGAGGTAGAACTGTTAGTAGATTGATGCTAACCAGAGTCTGTGAAACCGAATCAATTTTCTTTTGTAAAAAAGCCTGGATTTTTAATTTTATTTTCTATCCACCACGGTTGGGATGCTTCAAGGGAGGACCATTTCTAACTCTGAACTGCAATTCCAGGTCAGCAATTTCCAGTTTTCCTGGAGTCACTTCTGCTGGGAATTGTTCCTACCTGTGCTATTAATGTGAAGAATACAATAGAATATTTGATTTCTTTTTTTTTTTCTGACCTGTAAACATGTGGTACTGTTAAAGTGTCTTCCAAATATTGGCCCTGGCAACTGTTCATCCTGTTGTACATATTAAGTCACCAGCTCAATGCGCTTGCCAATAACCAAGTAAACACCAAGAAAAGTGGAACCAACTGTCAAAATATTTTGAGAACTATAATATGACTAAGCACAGCTGTAAGAACACTCAGCCATATCATCCTGGCACTGTCTTCCATTCTGTCTCCAGGGTTATCTACACATCCAAGCAAGTGGTGTGTTTGTCCAGTATCTACACGTTGTCCTTGTTATACAGAATTGTTATTATCAAATAATAATAATAATAATAATAATAATAATAATAATAATAATAATAATAATAATAATAATAATAATGACAGAATCACAATGTATCCAGATCAATGTATCCAGTTTATGTTGACTCAGAAATGTCTTCATCTAGACAATGTGGGGAAGCTATAAAAAAGGCCAACAAGATGCTCGGATATATTGTGAAAAGTGTTGAATTTAAATCAAGGGAAGTGATGTTAAAACTTTACAATGCATTAGTAAGACCTCACCTAGAATATTGTGTTTAGTTCTGGTCACCTCGTTACAAAAAGGATATTGCTGCTCTAGAAAGAGTGCAAAGAAGAGCGACCAGAATTACCCCGGGTTTAAAAGGCATGTCGCATGCAGACAGTCTAAAAGAATTTAATCTATTCAGTCTTGAACAAAGAAGACTATGCGGTGATCTGATTCAAGCATTCAAAATCCTAAAAGTTGGTGTTAACTGGCAGATTTCAGAACATTCCAGCCCCTCTTATTTTGTGTCGTCCTGACTCATACAGCATCACAGCTTTCCCCTTGTTCTTGAATCCATCAAACTATTTTTTAATTATGTATATTTTACTTCCAGTCTATTAGTTTCACAGTAATAGAATCCTTCATGCTCTCGCCAAGTCAGATAATGTGTAGAACAGATGGGCAGAATAATAAAGCAGCGTTTGTCATCTGCAAATGTTTTTTTAAAGAGCTGGTTCTCTCAGTTATGGTTTATGTAGCACGTCATGTTGAGCAGTCTCTATTGAAAGGAACATTGTCATTTTATTTAGTACTACCTTATGCATTACTTGTAGGAAAATAAATAACGTTGAGCGTAATATGATCAATTATTATTTTTTTATTACAGCTGTAAGATTTCTTTGGGGAATGAAATAAACAATATATAGAGGTGCTGCAGTAAAAACACCCGACACAGAGCGATGAAACCAAGATGGTGAATGTGATTCAAGGACATGAGTTCACGCTACCCCTGCATTTTATAAACATATGCAATGTACTGTATTGTAAAACGGTACTGCTGTATTCATATCACACTTCCATTGAACAATACAGGCATTCAATACAACATATTGAACATGACAAATAAACGCTCTTCAAATACAAATAAACACAGCAGCAGTGTATCCTCTAGAATGTGATTTCCATTTGCTTCAATCACAGCATTCTTGATAGGATTGTTTCAAATTAAGCATTTGGACAAAATGTGAATATCCGAGTCATGAAATTCGCAGAACCACAAGCAGACCACAGGATTACCTGCATTGCCAATGCACAATACAGATAGAACAAAACTGACCAGTATTACTGATAGGATGCCACAGAACTGTACTGTACTGCAATAGGCTGCCTGTCTGTGGGCATTGGTGTCAGCCAGTAAGGTCAGTGTAAGGCAATATACTTAATATTCCTTCCCTTCCTTGAACTCTGACTATACTTCTTTCTTTCTTTCTTTCTTTCTTTCTTTCTTTCTTTCTTTCATGATTTTGTAATTATACTGTAGAAAATAAACAGTTAAAAAAAATACTTTTTAAAAAAGCCACACAAACACAAAACATTACGACGGCTCACTGAGTTCTTGTAGAACTTTCACAAGATTCCAGGGATTCCACGTTCCAGGTCCCATATCTGAGAGACTGGCTTGCCTCTGATAAAGATTAATAAGGGATGGGATTCTGATTACAAGAAGCAAAAAACACAAAGCTGCACATGGACGAGTCATCCCTAACCACTCTCCAGCACACACATTCTTATTCAAATTCTCTAGGATTTGCAAAGCAGATCAAGTCTCTTCCCCATCACAAAGCTTTCTGTGCTGTACAGTAAAGCCTGACTCTTAGGCCAAATGCTACTATTAATAAAGATGGACTTTCCAGCTCAGCACAGCAAATAAACCCAGATGGTGTTTTTCAAGCTTTGAACATTCAAAACCAAATACCAAATGTACTTTTTTCAATTTAAATGATCTGTACATCGATGCTGCAAGACAAAACCACAAAATAACACAATCTTCAAAGTAAGCTTGCTACTTTGTAATGTTTATTTTTCAGTGGCTCACAATGTGCCATAATAAATCATTCATCTTTTAGAGTACAAATATGACCAGGGTTCTTCATTGGAACACAAGGTTTCCCACTTTAAGAGCCATTTCTGACCAGCTGAGCTGAAGACACTGTGATTGATCAGGGCTGATATACTGATATGCAAAGTCAACAAAAGAAAAGCATCAAGTATGATTGACTCCTGTTTTATTTGCTGTGATTTTATTCTGCCTTGGCTGCATTTCGGCAGTTGAATGTTAGAAGCAAAAAATACATTGAAAATGATCGCATTGAGTTGCAAAGCCCCTGCAACCCGTTGCACAATGAACAGGTTTTGAGATGTTTCGGTAATGAACCTTAGTTCTTTTTCTAGATTCGGAATGTCATCATACCAGTACACTCAGGTATGATGCACCTAGGGGGGTAGGCCAGTGCCAGTTTGGTCAGATTAACATTGTTCCATCTTACTGAGACAAACATTACACTTACAGTAATCTGTCGCCTGTCCGACTGTGGTGGGACCAGAGTAAGAGCTGATATGTAAAAAGTCGAATTAATGAATTAATGTTTTAAATACCATTATACACAGCTGTAACAATTACTATATTCACACAATTATTGTTCTGAGTTTCAGCTTTTATTAGGGAGCTCCCCTAAATCCCTTGTTTTGAAAGATATAATGCTTGTGACAGGGTAGCTGTCTGCTGTGTGGGTGTGTGCATTCGCTGTTGAGTGACAGGCAGGAGATCAAGACGGAGGTTGAAGTTGATACGCCCCGCAGGCAAACAGGATTTATTTACATATTGTAGCGATCCTGGGGGGAAGGGAATCAGGACAGTGTAAAGTGTGTACAAGGGATTGCATTGGGTGTGTATGCGTGCAGGAGTGTGTGTGTGTGTGTGGTGGATGTGTGTGGAGGAGAATTGGGGTGCAGGTTTGGCGTGAAAGACGGAGTTGGGGGTGGTGGAAGCGAGGGCATATAAGAGAGTGCAGGAAAAAGACCGGGAGATTGGAGAAAGTGTGGGGAGAGCTAGAGATAGAGACAGAGGAAAAGAATCAAAAGAAACCAATACTACTGCTAATTGTAATCATTTATTTTCATTTTCGACTCCCAGTTCCCTTTCCCTCATCTTACGATTTTATTTTGTGATAAATGTAATAATTGTAAATAATAAACGGCTTGAGCCTTTATCTATTCATGGTTGCAGTCTCAATTCTGTCCCAGGAGAACCCGAAAATGCTATAATATAATCACGCTAACAGCTCACGTGACACTACCAGCAATGGTACATTCAACGCAGTGATTACTGTACTTATCTCCTGCAGTGTAATTCCATTGCAAATCTCATGTTAAGAAATGCATATCGCAGTAAACTGTTTTTAAAAAAAGACAACCAGGGATAGGGCACAAAGCTACAGGAATTCCAAAACATAATGTCAGAACATATTCATCTGTTTATGCTGAACATGTTATATATATGAATTATAAATGCAATATATATTGATGTACATACTTCCAGACTGTGGCTGATAAATAATTGAAATCTCAGCAATGAGCTGAGCTCTCCGTTTAAATCAAGTAATAAACCTGTAGCTTATGGTTCTTAGGATTATAGCACTGAATCCCTCAGTTGAAAAATATTTTAAGACAGAACATTTCTCTTAGAGCATGTAATTAGAGCATGTTGGCATGACTTTAGCACAGTACATTAAGGAATCCCTTTTGTGCTATGAGGTAATCTTAATAGAAACAATTAACAACTAATTGCATTTAAACAACTGCTATAACCCCAGATGGCCACAATTAGGTAAGTAAAAATGGAACGTTTCTGTAATATCATTCTAATATCTTGGTGAGTTCTTATGATGCGTGCTAAGAAATATTACCAAAGCCCCACCTCAATTACCATAAAATTACACCCACTGGTGCAGCACCTAGGAGTCTAAACCCTTTTGAAAATAAAAAAGGATAGGGTCACGGGATTTTGTTCTGGAATAACAGTATGACAATCATAGCGTGCTACCTTTATTTTCATTGTAAATGTGGCCTATGTCTCCCAATGTACTAATGAGGAGACCTTGACATGCACACAATAAAAATAATATTGAAAAAAATGTTTTTTTGGTCTTACCACGTTGATCATATTCGGCACGTTGATCACATTCGGCCAAAGTAATGAGATGGGAGAGTAATTCAGTTGTGTATTTGAAAGATGCATCTCCCTGTTGCCATAACTGTCACTGAATACCAGTAGCAGCACCTGACTTTGATTCAGGGCAGAAATGATTGCAATCACACCATGGAGCCATTCTAATGACTTTGGTTCAGATTAGTGCTAGCAATCAATGAGAGAAAAATGTAGTTATGGTTTCTGCTGCACTGTCATGTTGAGCCGTATTTATTGAAAATGTTTGTTACAGTTCTATTTAGGATCCCATAGGTCTTTTGAATAATGTAGTGTCATGCATGTTAAATTAGCCTTTTCACTGTGTATTGGTTTATTTCAATGAAATAAACCATAGCTTGCTTCTCCACAAGCTGTATTAGAAAATGTACAGCAGAGGGTGTGACAGCCACTTTGCAGAGGTGCTGTGCTATAAACATCCAACACAGAGCACTGAAGCCAAAAAGATGGTCTGCAAGATCAGGACCAAAGGTCACGCTGCATTTTGAAAACCTGCATTTTGCAACAGTGTGGAGTAGTGGTAGGGCAGCAGTGTGGAGTAGTGGTTAGGGCTCTGGACTCTTGACCGGAGGGTTGTGGGTTCAATCCCAGGTGGGGGACACTGCTGCTGTACCCTTGAGCAAGGTACTTTACCTATATTGCTCCAGTAAAAGCCCAACTGTATAAATGGGTAATTGTATGTAAAAATAATGTGATATCTTGTTACAATTGTAAGTCGCCCTGGATAAGGGCATCTGCTAAGAAATAAATAATAATAATAATATATAGCACTTCCCACGCTGCAGTGCACAGCTATGTCATGTAACCCAGGAGGGACAGTGAATGTCAGTAAGGGTGTGATGAAGCCTTACCTCTTCCCACTGGTGGATGTAGCGGATGAGCCGGGAGAGCCGCAGCAGGCGCAGTAGGCTGAGTATCTTGGTGAAGCGGACGATGCGGAGTGCCCGGGCGGTCTTGTAGAAATCAGAGTCAATGCGTGTCTCCACGATGAGGAAGATGTAATCCACAGGAATGGAGGAGATGAAATCCACCATGAACCAGCTGCGCAGGTACTTCACCTTGATGCGCTGCGGATCCAGGATGATCTCAGTGTTGTCCTCCACCACAATGCCGGTGCGGAAGTTGAGCACCAGGTCGATGAGGAAGAAGGTGTCTGAGACCACGTTGAAGACGATCCAGGGCGGCGTGTGCTCGTCTTTGAAGAAGGTGATGCCCACTGGGATGATGATCAGGTTCCCCACCATCAGGAGAAGCATGGTCAGATCCCAGTAGAACCTGCGAGTGAGAGTGTGAAGGAGAGTAGCAATCAGTCAAGTCATTTATTTATTAAACAGTAAAACAGGTTTTAAGGCCAATTAAAGCTTTTACAGTCCTGATTTGCTGCTTTTGACAGCAATATAAAGTCACCTTCAATATTAAGGCCAATTCATTATTAAAGCCAGTCCCAAACATATCAAGCCTCTGTTAAATGACCTCTCTAATAAGACCAACATGCTGTAAACTACCAATCTTTTTTTTTTTTTAAACTTTGATAACTATTAGAAATTAAAACAGTAAATTTCAACAGTTTGCTTATATGAAATTAATCTAAATTAATAAAGTCTTAACCAGTTAAAATAATAACTTCTGGAACAATAATATATTCTGTGGTATTAGTTTGTTAAAAGTAATTCTATATACCTTCAGTTGTAAGCACACCCCCTATTAATGTCACATTGTGTTGGCCCCTTGACCGGCTCACAGTGAGGTTTCATGGTCTGTGGCAATAGAAAAGGATATATATATATATATATATATATATATATATATATATATATATATATATATATATATATATATATATATATATATATATATATATATATATATATATATATATATATATATATATATATATATATATATATATATATATATATATATGCAGTATCATGTGTGTGTATGCATGCTCACCCACACATACACACACACACGCACATGCACACACGCACACATGCACACACATACACAAGCACATTTCCTTGTTTTTATTCTCACACCATGGTTGTTTTAGCACCATGAACAGCACCTCATCTGAACATACTCTCACACACCATGCTGATTTCACCACAACCGCTACACCTACCTGCCCTCACACAGACACACATTTCCCTCTCTTCATTTTCACCTCACACTGGTTTCAGCACCTTGGACAGCACCTCCACTGAGGTTTCCTGCCATTCTGCCTCTTTCCCTTGACCTACATTCCACATTTGGGAATAGTCAGCTAGACAAGTCATGTGGGGCTGGGCTGCAGCACTGATCACAAAGCGGACTGCGGCAGACAGAAATACTGTGGATTTGTGTATGTGGGGCTACATAAAAAAAACATTAAAATGGTATTATATCATAAAACGGACTAGGGACTAGAACCTGGACTGGTGCTGGCCTCTGAGGACTCACCTGTAGGTCTCTGTTAACAGACCAAAAAATCTGAGCACCACATATATTTGCATTGTGCCTTCTCAGCTCCACTTTCAGACAACACGTGATAATAAACTGCCACAGACACTTTCCTTCAGAGAAGGACAGAGTTCATTAAATCAATGCTTCTGTCTTCCCGATTAGTGTGAGGCCCCCTGCTATTAACAGGGCTGTGACAGACCGGGGTGCTGATTGCTTCACTGCATCACACACTGGACATGTCATGATTAGCTCAGACTCTAAAGCAGGGGATCACACTACATGAGTGGGAGCCTATCTGGCAGGCAGGCAGGCCAGCAGCGCTACTTTCTTTCTGAGCTGAGTTCAGAAGCCTAACAGGCTGTGATTGGAAACCTGTAGCATCTCTGGGCTCTGTGCCTGGACTGATGTCTGACAGATAGCTAGGAAACCTATGCTGGCCTGAGGCTGAATCTTTTACTCAGCGTGACAGGTAAACATGGAAAGCTGAACAGACTGCAGTCTGATGAGATGCATGTAAATTTGTAAATAATGTTTAGAGGAGGGTTTAGTCTGTGTGTATATATATATATATATATATATATATATATATATATATATAGTACCAGTCAAAAGTTTGAGTACACTTGCTGGAAACTAGGTTTTTTTCATAATTGACAATGTTTTACGTCATATACGTTTCTGTAAATACTTGAAAATGAAAACACATGTTACAATATACAAAACAAAACATAAGGAGTATCAAAGCAATGTTCAAGAAAATTGAAAATTGTCTCTAAATCTTTGATTCCTCAAAATAGCCACCCTTTGCCTTAATAACAGCCTCACAAACATGAGGCATTGGGTTAACAAGTTTCAGCAGGAAATCACCCGACATGTCTTCCCAGCTCTTCTGCAGCAATTCCCAGAGATGTAGGGCACTTGTGGGTAGCTTTGCTTTGACTCTTCCAGATCGTCCCATACATGTTCTATGGGATTGAAGTCTGGAGACTGGGCAGGCCAGGTCATTAGATTGAGTTGTCCTTCACTTTCCTTCTTCGCCAGATAGTTCTTGCACAACTTTGAGGTGTGTTTCGTTTCATTATCTTGCTGAAGAATGAAGGACTGCCCAACTAGCCGTAATCCTGATGGAATGGCATGCCTCTGAAGTATGCTATGATAGCCATGCTGGTTAAGCTTGCCATGGACTTGGTAAAGATCACCAACTCTGTCACCAGCAAAGTAACCCCAGACCACAACACTGCCTCCTCCATGCTTGACAGTGGGAACCACATATGCAGAACTCATGCGCTCACCGTCTCTGCGTCTTACAAATACTCGGCGGTTGGACCCAATTATTTCAAATTTTGACTCATCGGTCCATAAGACTGACTTCTACTCCTCAAATGTCCAGTTTCTGTGTTTTTTGGCCCAGGCAAGTCTCTTCCTCTTATTCTGCACTCTTAACAATGGTTTCTTTGCAGCAATTCTTCCAGTTAGGCCAGCTTCACGCAATCTCCTCTGAACAGTTGATGTTGAAACATCTGTACTTCTAGTAGCATTTAGCTGAGCTTGTATTTCAGGGGTAGTTAATCGCTGGTTTCACAGACTTGTGACTCGAATGAACTTATTCCCTGATTCTGAGGTCACCCTTGGCCTGCCTGACCTTGTTTGGTCCTCATGAGTGCCAGTTTCTTCAAATCGTTTGATGGTCTTGGCCACAGCAGTTACAGACACTTGCAAAGTTCTTGCGATTTGTCTTAAAGATTGACATTCATTTCTTAAAGTAAACACAGAAACTGGACTATCTTTTTTCTTTGCTTAACTGAGCGTATTTTGCCATTTTCTGCTCCCTTACATTCAGGAATGACAAATTTGTGCCTATGCTACCTATATTTATAGTAATCATGGACCCTCACCTGTTAACAATAATTGGTGACAAAAGGTTAATTAGGTAACATGCTAGTTAACTCGGAGAACATTTAACAAAGACACTTTTATACTTAGGCCAGTGTTATAACACCGTGTTATACACATTTCAGACTTTTAACTGACTTGGGCTTCAGACTGAAATCCCCTTGCTTTGGGTTATCATTTCATTGAAATTGACAAGATTTAAATTTTCATTTAAAAATAAAATTTTTGAATGCAATTCACTTATGATTATCAGCTTATATAAGTACACGTATCATATAATGAAATATTAAGTGTTTTTAGACAAGTTTATACAGTTAAAAGCATAGATAATCATGAAAAACCTGGTTTCAAGCAGGTGTACTCAAACTTTTGACTGGTACTGTATATATATATATATATATAGCGAGCCAGCTCACAGGTTCACCAGCAGGAGGTGTTCATGGTGGGCTAGGATCAAGCCCACAGATCTTGTAGATAACACAATGATAGATCTGTGGTCAGCGTACTTGCCTGCCATGATGTCAAGGAGTTAACGGGTAAACAGGCTGCAGGTGTGGTTAGGTAGGGGATCAAGGTTATACCATGATTAATTCTCATTAGTCTTAATTGGCCCGGACCTGTAGCCTGTAACAGTCCAATTCCTAGATGATCCGGCACCTTTAAAAGGAAGCCTTCACAGCCAGTCAAGGGTGGCTTCCAGCCAGTGAGCAGTGTGAGCTTATCTACACCCATGACTGAACGGGAATACAAAAGAGAAGCTGAAACTGTCTTTGCGACTGCGACCTTCTTTCCTGTGCCGGCGCTGTTGGAAGGGAATACAGCAAAGAGGAAAGAGATGCTGCTGGTTTTCACATGCTAGGGGACAGGCTGAAGCCAACAAACGACCTGGTAAAACCCAGGAAACAATTAATTCAACTGGATGTGGTTAACTGTCCAATTAGTTTACATTGTTGTTGTTTTTTTGTTTTTGTGTCATAGAAATCCTGTTTGAACTGTTTATTTTCTTTATATCTCATCTCGCAACCAGGGAATCTACTGTCTGCTTCGTCTGTATGCACCCACATGCTCACTATATATATATATATATATATATATATATATATATATATATATATATATATATATATATATATACAGAAAATCTTATCTATTCAACATTTTGCCCCAAACATCCTCCTTACCTATATCCTGCCTTTTCCTAAATGTACTTGTTCTTCTCTGTCCACATGACTAGGCACAGTAACTATAATTGAGCAATTCTGTTGCTCTTCATTGTTCTACACAAACTCAACTGACCAGGTGCCCGGTGAGTACTTCATACACAGGCAGGGTCATTAAAGGTTAAATACAAAGGACGTACACAATTCTTTCAACTATGTATCATTCATGTTATTAGGTTTCAAAATTCTTGTTTTGTATCACATCCTTGAAATGTACTTTTAAAAGGTTTGCGCTCAGCAAGGTTTATAGAAATATGCTCTCTACAGAAGACCTTTACAAGACACTTCTCCATCAGCGCTGCTTGTGAGATGAAAGATAGCAGAGTGATTACTGGCCTCACCCTCAGCACCTGTGTGAGTCCAGTGTGGGTTATTCAACAGTGATTACTGGTCTCACCCTCAGCACCTGTGTGACCCCAATGTGGATTATTCAACAGTGATTACTGGTCTCACCCTCAGCACCTGTGTGAGTCCAGTGTGGATTATTCAACAGTGATTACTGGTCTCACTCTCAGCACCTGTGAGTCCAGTGTGGGTTATTCATTTCCTTTTTAGAATTATACTTGCATGAACAATAGGCTGCAATACATAAAACTACTGAAGAGGCAGTCTAAGAGCA
The DNA here is from genome assembly GCA_030684275.1 of Acipenser oxyrinchus oxyrinchus. Classification (NCBI taxonomy): domain Eukaryota; kingdom Metazoa; phylum Chordata; class Actinopteri; order Acipenseriformes; family Acipenseridae; genus Acipenser; species Acipenser oxyrinchus. The sequence goes on along the minus strand of CM060265.1, from coordinate 13,104,629 downwards.
AGCAATAAACAAACAAGTCAAAGTCAATAGGGTAGCAAGGGGAGACTGACTTGCTTCACCACTTTGTTTTTGAGACCAGCTTCTTGATTTTTTTTTTTTTGTTTTCAGCACACTGGCTGTCGGATGAGTTTGTCCATACTCTAACACTTCTGAGTGTGTTGCTGCTTCTAATTCCAAACCCGAGCCCTAATGCCTGCATTATCAGCCTGTCTCTGCACTCTGTCACATAACAGCCCCCACTCTATTATCTTCCAGGAGTAGGTGATGTAATCTGTAAATGGAACTGAGCGAATAAAAGCTTTATATCCTTCTCAGGGATTTAGAACTGGGGTAAAAAAAAAAACAACTACAAATGTCTATGGATAGTGAGCAGTTTGTAATCAGTCATGGGTTCATAGTCTTGTTGCGCTTTTCATGATACAGCCCAGAGCAGAGGCATGGAGACTGAGCTGCTCTCTCCCTCACCCCCTAAGAGAAAGAGTGGTTCCTCAGTCCAGGGCAGGCTTGAGACACAGACTGAACTGCTCCCTCCCTCACCCCCTAAGAGAAAGAGTGGTCCCTCCAGTTCTGGACAGGCTTGCCATGCTTACTAACTAGTCTTTTCAGAATATTTTACTGGAATAGTTAGTAAACCGGGTAAGTAATGATCTAATTAGAGCCTGCCAACTGAGTGCCTGCATCCCACAACTCTAAAATGCTGCTTTTATTTCAGAATACATACTGGGCGTTTGCAGAACACATTATTATTATTATTTTAGGGCCTGCCCATTTCATTTCTTTTTTGTGTAGCCCACATACCTTTTATATTCATATGCCAATGTACTGCCCACTAAGCCACCTGTAATCAACAAGTCTTTGGTTAAAGGAGAATAATAACATAAAAATGTGTGTGCAGGACCACAGCTGTTATCCCCTATAATAAAATGATTTCTATCATGGATTACAACAACGCATTTCTGCTAAAAGCCTGGGCCTCTTGCATTGGCATACAGGTTTAATTTTTTCACCCCACCCCCACTGCCCACAGTGCATTTCAATCGCTCTGTCCATTAAATACATTGCACAATGCTAATCTCCTCTGATGTGCTCTTATAATATTGGGGGAAGTGCACAGCATCTCATTTTGATTAGCATTCGGCACTCTCATCTCTTATTAAGAAGAACCGCATCAATGACAAGATGCCCCTTTAGATTACTACAAGGTATATACTGGGATCCCCTTCTTCGGATACACTTTCATTTTGCTTTTATCAGTTAGAGCTGTGCTTGAATTCATAACCTCCTTCTGCAGAATGTAGTTCAACCTTGAAAGAGAGAGGAAGCTTGAGTGCCTGGTGCCGTAGGGAATGTGAATAAACTGGAAAGCCAACAAGGCTTGTGTAGTGCAACGAAGGGTGAATTAAAGGGAAGGTGTAGTAAACTTGTGATTCCGTTTTTTTAATCAAATTTTACATTTTTACAGAGTTTTACAGGTAACCCGCTTTCAGGGTCACAGAAGTTGAAGGGACTGCATTTCAGGGTGAAAGAAAGACGTCTTTAAAAAGCAGCATCTCTCTTTGGTTTTCATCCTGACAATTTTATCCCAGTAGAATTACAGGCTGGGTCTGGGGAGAGCTTACAGCTGAATAGAATTATCATGCAAGAACGAGGCTGACAGACACACTGCGCCTGGGAGTAAGTGCTGTACACACGGAATAAAAACAAACAACTTTGAAAAGTCAAGTTGACAAACACTTTGGCAAAATGTCTGTCAATGTCTCCATTAGCTTAAACAATGCTGAAATATTTGTCAATTTGAGAGTACGATGAAAGCTTGGTAAAGATTGATGCAAAATCCATGCTGTTATTGTGCTCACTGTGTACAGGGTGTCCACAAAGTCCTGCTACCCCCTTGTGCTTGTCTACAGTGCACTGAACAACAACTAAATGTGGAAGAATGATGATAATTCTATTTAGAAGTACTTCATTGCCATTTAGACGTCTAGAGGATCGGTGTGGGCACCATCATTTTCATGGCAGATATGAGGCTTGGTTCAAGATAGTGCACCAGCCCACTGTGCCTTGGTGGTACGAGAATATCTCAGCGATGTCTTTAGAAACTGTTGGATTGGTTGTGGATCTGCTCATTTGCCAACTCCCATTCAGTGGCCAGCATGAAGTCTGCATCTCTCCAACTGTAACAACTCCCTCTGGGGATTTGTGAAGGATCATGATGCAAAACAGTGATATGAGACTACGGAGGAGCTGAAACAAGCTGTCAGAGAAGCATTTCGCCTCGTCACTCCATCCATGTTACAGAAGACGTCGAACCGAATATGACAACGGATCATTATCTGCCATGAAAATGATGGCGCCCACACCGATCCTAAGGACGTCTAAATAGTTAAACACTTGCACTGAATACAACAAAACACTTCTAAATACAATTAGCATCATTCTTCCACATGCTTCAGTTGTTGTTCAGTACACTGTATAAAAACAAGGGGGTAACAGGACTTTGTGGACACCCTGTACATACAGAGTGATGGTAAAACACTCTTGTGTGCAGACCTCATTAACTTATTTTATAAAGGAAAGGAAATGACTATGGTCATTTTGGTCTTCAAAGACATTTTTAGTTTGAATATTTGTAATATTGGTCCCAGCACTGGTAAATATTACCAAGCTTCTGAGCTTGAATCCTGGGAAGTTACCACCTAGACTTGCGGGGCACCTCGTCAGCCCCTTCTGATTTCCCAAACTAACCCCATGTGACACTTAGGCCAATGCATCGCTTTAGATCTCCAGGGTGCGCAACCCAGATCAACTTGGTGCAGGATTGGAACCATGCTCGTATGAATCACCCTTCAATGCAGACAGCATTGCTTTTGACAGATGAGCCACTAGATAGCCTGTTTTTGCAATTTTGTTTCATTTCTTGGTGCTTGTGGATTTAGATCAGCTGAAAGGGACAATAGCACATGCTACAGTCAGGAATACAGCCCTGTGCAGGTCGCCAGGTCGGGAGGAGGTCGTCGGTTTGGGTGGAGGTCGCTGGTTTGGGTCCAGGCTATTCCACTGCCGACCGTGGACGGGAGTTCCCAGGGGACAGTGCACAATTGGCTAAGCACCACCCGGGGTGGGGAGGGCTTAGGTCGGCCAGGGTGTCCTCGGCTCACTGTGCACCAGCGACCCCTGTAGACTGGCCGGGCGCCTGCGGGCCTGCCTGCAAGCGGCCCAGAGCTACATAGTCCTCCGACGCTGTAGCTCTGAGGTAGGTGCATGGCGGGCCTGCAGAGTGAAAAGAAGTGGACGGCTGACGACACACGTTTCGGAGGACGCGTGTGCTCGTCTTCGTCTCTCCCGAGTCAGCGCGGGGGCTGCAGCGGTGAGCCGAGCTTAAAATTGGGCATTTCAAATTGGGGAGAAAATGGGATGAAAAAACAATTGGGGATTCCAAATTTAAAAAAATAAAATAAAAATAAAAATAAATAAACAAAGGAATACAGCCCTGCAAGCCAGCAAGAGAAACTTAATTCTGACCTGAGACCCCTCCCTGATTTTCAGTCCTGGACCTCTCAAGCAGACACTGTCAATTATCAGCTTTCTGGCTGCTCACTACTTTGGGCTTGGTTGAGATCATCCAATTCCTGCCACTGATCTGACCATATCTGAACCCAGGCCTGCAGAGGTGAAAGTCACACACTTACCCTTCCATTAAACTGACAGTTTGGGTAGCATATTGATAGGAAGTATCTGGATTTTTGGTGGCAGGTAATGCTTTTTCACTACTAGTTTGTGGAGCACCCTTGCCATCCTGTCTTGTCTAAACTGATAGGAAATAGATGGACTGCTTTGCCAAATGGACTTACTTTTCCATTATGTTACCAATACAGACATTTTGCTAAGCAATCTCTATTGGAAGCATAGGTAAAACGTTTTTATTTTTATTTTTTTATAGTCAAGCCCAAACCTTTTATTTTACTTAACAACACACTGTGTATAGTTTTTAGGATGGAATGCTGGTAGGGTGAAATATAATAATACTAACAATGCCCACATGCCAAATCAATTATTACACCTATTTAAATCTAACAGAAACTATTATTTTGTTCCATTTAAAAATACAGTATGCGTATTTTATGGCGATACTGGACTAACCCGAGTAGTACGTTAACATTTCCAGTATTCTTAGTGTAGTATGCGGCTGTAAACACAGACCTGTCGTGAGACTCCACAATGCAACAACCAAAAATAAACGCATCGAAATAAATCTGCCACTATAAACAACCAAAAACACATACACCAGGTGCCCGTGGAAGGCACAGCGCTTTTAATGATAAAGATCCAAGATAACAAGGCTGTGTTACCTGAAGTCACTGTATGGGTGAATTATCCAAAAGCCGGCGGACTTTACTCTCTCTTGCTCCCTTTCTACCGCCTTCTGACTCCCAAACATCCTTAAAGAGAATTTATTGACTCCTGGTTGGAGCATGGATCCCAACTGCCTGTGAATGAAAGCCGCCTGGTACAAACTTTGCGCGTCGTCCGGGAGTATTTGGTCCATCGCATCCAACTTTACAAAGCCCGCTTGCTGGTCCGAGGAAGCAGGCTGCTGCTCCTTGGAGCTGCCGCTGCTGCCCTGCGCGCCCTGCTCCTCCGCCGAGCAGCCCGTTGCACCTGCCGGGCCAGTCTCCTCGCACGGAGTGACATCCCCATCTGAGATGAGCCTCTTCTCTTCCGCCGAGTCGTGCTGGTGCCGGCTGGTGATGGACGAGAGACTCCCTTTGAATCGCCTACAGTCGCCGTTGGAACTTGTCTTGACAGACCTCCCGACGTCGGTCTCCATGAACACAGAATCCCCGGCTTTGTTTTCCCCCATTCCCTTATTGCCCACGGAGGACGGGGAAGGCAAGGGCTTCATCCTAATGCTTTTCCTCCGGGTGTCCTTGTTGCTGTCTTCCTCCTCGCCCATGATTGTAGCTTTTTGTCCTATGTGTTGGGGCAAGCTGTACAGTCTTATGCGCATGGAAGGGGATAACTTGTCCATTGTGGTAGGAACTAAACAGGCAGAGCTGAGCACATAAATCCTTTTTCAGAGCACCCTAGTTATAATAAGCGGCGTCCTATTTTCAGCTCATCTCATCCCCTCAGACTTACGCACATGTTTCGTTGGATGTTGTGCTGGAGCATTACCAAGAAACTGAATTAACCTCCGCTTAATATGCACCCTCACACTGCTATCACTGTCTGAGTCCCGCGTTCACTAGTCTCTGCTCCTTCCAGGGCACTGGAATGCAGAATAGTAAAAACCGAAATACTAGAAACCTTTGCATTTTAGGTGAGACAGTATAGGTAGGTTGGTGATCTATATAAACGCATGCCCGCTTGTGTAGACTCCTCGCAGCCGTGGGTGATGCTCAGTAATAATAAACAATGCAATACAATCTCCAGCTGCATCCTGAGACTGCTGACATCACTGATCCCTCGTTCCAGCTTCTGGTATTGGGAATATTCATGAAGCTATCTGATCTATTGAGTTGCCATAGAAGCAAGAACTGCAGATAAGCTCAGCCCACCAAACCCTCAGTCTGCGCGTTTAAAGGACTCGCTCTATACACGGGGATTGTCTAATTACTCTACGTACCAGTGGTTGACTCGGGTTGTTTCGCTAGCATTGAAAAAACGAGTATTTTTATTGTTCGTTTAATATGTTCATTCAGAAATAATCTAAAACGCTACTGCAATGTTACGCATATAAATAATGTTATTTATCTTTAGCTTGTTTATGAAGTGTGTGTTGGATATAAGGGTATTACATTCAGCATACCGATTTTAATTTCAAAGATCTTACGTAAAGACATTCAGAAATTACATTTTACATTTATACAATTGTAATTATAATAAATATTTTTTTTGTACAATACATTTTCATAACAAAATGAAACTCCATGCAAATGTAGGTTCTTGACATTAATATACAGCAACTGTTTACCGGTATATCAAATCTGTACCACACAGGTCAACAACAGACCGGGAACCTGACTTCAGTGTTGCCTAGATCTCTATCTATCTATCTATCTATCTATCTATCTATAGTCATTAGGGTTTTGTTGTTGTTTTCTGGCTAAAATAGCCTCTGGAATTCATGCACGGTATTAAATGATAGTAGATGTCATTTTTAATTAAAATAATCTCTGAATAATATATGAATGTGACCTGCTGCGTCTGGTGTGGCTGTTTTAAAGGTACAGTTTACCTTTAATAGTAAGCAGTTTTTACTGCCCTGTGTTTTTACGGTGTTTGTAATCATTCCAAGCTGTTCGCATTGCAATGCCCTGCTTTTGGAAAGTCTGTGTTGAGGTGCTTTCACTTGAGTTCGGGAGCTGCTCTTCATATCTAGCTGCCTGTCATAGACGCACCTGCCGAAGTGTATTTAGCGAAGTACCAGACCATCTAGTGATCTTCTGCTTTTGATGAAGTTTATTTATATGTTGCTGGCAATTCATTTCAGTACACTATGGTGCAACTCATAAACTGCAGATGCGTGCCTAAATATGTGAACTAACCTCGCGCACTGACTGCATGCCTGCCACAGGGCTCCCCTGGGTCCTAAACCCTGCTAGGTACCCAGGGGTTGCAGTAACCACACACCGGCCATGACTTTTGCAGACATCAAAGGTTTGCTGACATACGGGGGTTTTAACAGTAGAGATGTCCGGGAGAAAGGTCCAAAGTACGAGAGGCTCCCGGTGAATACGGGAGAGTTGACAGGTCTCATAAACTAATTTAATCAAAGCATCTTAACACAGACTTACCACACATTAAAAAAAAAAAAAAAAAAAACATACAATATTTTATAAATTGCAATAAGAACCATAGAAAACATCTTAAAGGGGCAGTGAAAAAAGGAAATCACATTTGAAGCTTCTTCTGTAAGCAAACCACTGAGGGGCTATAGTGGAAAGGATAGGTTATTAATCACTGATAATGGGCTATAGTGGAAAGGAAAGGTTATTAACCTGTGGCAGGTAGAATAGTTAATTTTTTTACAACTTTTTACATCGTTTGTAATCAGAATTCACCATGGTGGACACATTGTAACTTAGTATAGCCAATTCAAGGTAATATAACTTAATTGAGCTCAAAGACCGTAAATAGACATTTATTCTTTCTAAAAATGTTTAACATCCCAAAATAAGTTCTAATAAACCTGGAACCTGCTGTGTGTCAGTCTGCACGTGATCAGAAACACCGCTGCTCCACAGTTACCAAGGGGATTAGGTGGGGAGATGAGGACAGCCAGGCGCAAAGAGCACGGCTCATCCTCTTGTGAGGGAACTGCGGAACATATAAAGAAGCCACGTGTAATAATAAAGAACCAGTTTAACATAAGTACTGGACTTTCAAACCTCAAGGAAAACCCAATATTGATTTATAGCATATTTTATTTTGTAATCATTTAAACCTTTTTGTGTACATCCAAGAAAAGCTTTTCGTTTTTACTTTATTCACACACACACACGCCTCCCTGCGTCCGCCACCCGTCCGCTCCAGCTCATCCAGAACTCCGCTGCTCGCCTGGTGTTCTCTCTGCCTCGCTTCTCCCACTCAACTCCACTACTCCGCTCACTCCACTGGCTCCCAATCACCGCTCGCATCCAGTTCAAGACTTGTACTAGCCTACAGATGCCTTGACCAGACTGCACCCAGCTACCTCCAGACCCTCATCTATACACCCCCACTCGACCTCTCCGCTCCGCCTGCACTAGAGGACTGGCTCTACCTCCTCTACCCTCCCCTGCCTCCAGAGCCCGCTCCTTCTCCACCCTCGCCCCGCAGTGGTAGAATGACCTTCCTACAGATGTCAGGACTGCCCAGTCCCTGACCACATTCCGGCGCCTCCTCAAGACTCACCTCTTCAGAAAGCACCTGTAGAACTCCTGTTTTTCCCCTGGGACACTTATCACCCTTCCTTAAATGCGCTTTACTTGCTCTTATCTGCCCCCTATTTTACTGCATTTAATCCTGTACTTCAGAGTACTGTAATCTTCCAAGTGTTTAATCTGTCGTATTTTGTATTTAATTATATCCTGATGTAACTATCACTGACACTGTTATCTGCTGTATTATTGAATCGTATTTTGTCACACTTGTACTTGCTTGAACCAAAGTCATTGTATTTATCTTGCTCTTAATTGTATTATTACTTGTACTGTGATTCTTGAAATGTATTTGTTTACGACTGTAAGTCGCCCTGGATAAGGGCGTATGCTAAGAAATAAATAATAATAATAATAATAATAATAATAATAATAATAATAATAATAATAATAATAATAATAATGTATATTATGTCATGTACCTGTCTCCTCTGTGCTCCTTGTTCTGGTTGGCATAGCACTCCTAGCTGTGTTTGTATTATGGTATGTTCGCTAAATGGTATATCAAACAGCAATACGAGCTGTTGTATTTTGTTAATGCTCAGTGCTGGGGAATGGAAGAGTATGCCAACAGATCTAACAGGTGGATTTGAAGTGTTATTGTGGGCAATAGTAGAGCCCATAACACTTCAACCACCCCACAGCGATGGAACTCTTCTGTGAAACCATGAGAGGCGCGCCAAACCGCACAGCGACGTACAGTGGAAAATACAGAAAACACACACTAGTGCAATAGAGACTAAACAATTTACAATTAAACAGACCCAACCTACATTAACACTTGATTGGCTGAATCTCATCCACGCACCGCCCCTCTGTGAGTGTTTTGGCTGTTTCTCAGAGAGTGCGTAGATCAGCGGCACACGTGACAGCAGACTGTTTTCGGGCTCTCAACTGCAGTGAAGGTGTTTAAGCCGTGATACACCCAGTGTACCCCCCTTCTCACACTCATAATTAGTTTGTCCCATATTCCTCTCGTAAGGTTATTTCTACAGTTTGTTTATGTTATGCAAAAATGAAACATGTTTAAATATAGACAATATATTGCACCACTGTCATAATATTTAATCTACTTAAAAATAAATAAACTGTCATGACAGCAGATGTGTCTTTACACATGGCTTTATTCTTCATTTCCCAATTAAACTATTACTAAAAATGTCTTAATTCTCAGTAAATCTATTTAAAAACATGAATCTTAAATATTCACATTCCTGTAAATTGCCATTTTTGAAGAACAGTATTCCATCAACACAGCAGGATAATTATCAGGATAGAACATTACTATTAAACGCAAATAAATCTTTCTTTCATCGTTTCAGTCAATATAGTCACCCGATTGTTCCCCTAATTACACTCCGCTACCTAGGTGGCAGTTACATCCGCGTCTGCTCTCTCGCGACACTTTTCTGCTCCACGGCGCGGGTACCTGTGTGACGCGTCAAGAACAGACTTGTCACAGATCTGCACAGATTTGCAACAACCTGCGTGACTACAACGAGCCCAACATCTCGGGAACGAAGACCGTTTTCAATGTTTTTCTCCACGTCGGGTGCAATGGCGGAAGCTACCGGAGGAAGCGGGACTATGTTTGGGACCAGGGCATCCACAGCCCCCGCCCTTTCAAGCTTGCTGTGGTACCTGAAGCGCTACGCGCGGTTCCTACCCTCAGAAACGCGGGTTGAGAGAGACACCGGAGCCGAGCACAAGTCTTCGTGGAAGGTAGTACGCTAGGCCTAAGATACGCGCAGAGATATAATTTCAACAGAGTTAATTTACATACATCACCATATATTGTGTTTATTTGTACTTCTTACGTCTCTTTTAAGTATTTGTTTATTTCCGACTAAAATATTAATATAACACAGATAGTGCACGAATAAAGCAACATGTGAAGGGAAAAGCTAATAAAGCTTTTTTTTTTTTTTTTTTTAATTACTGTCAACGTGACTAGTTTTACAGCAGACCGCTCCAGTGACCTGAATTTCGCGGTTAGACCCCGAAATTGACGTTGTACGAACCAGCGAAATACAAAGATTCAATTTAAGGTCCGTCTTGGCTGATTCCTGGTCTCAGTGCGCAAGACAAGACTATTATTATTATTATTATTATTATTATTATTATTATTATTATTATTATTATTTATTTCTTAGCAGACTTACAGTCGTAAACAAAAAATACATTTCAAGAATCACAGTACAAGTATTAATACAATTAAGAGCAAGGACTAGAGTCTGAATGCGTATGAATGTAGAAAGTGTATTAAACAGTTTGGGTGATGTAAAAAAAAATGACGTTTGTCATTATCAACATAGGATTGTATGTGCACTCTTAATTTGAAGTTTCAAATTATATAATTTTAGGTTCACCAATGTTGCTGTTTTCTTTTATTGATTCGAAATTTTATTACTTAATAGTCATTTAGCAGATTTTTTTTTTTTTTTTAAATCCAGAGCGATTTACAGAGACTAGGGAGTGAACTATGCATTAACAGTTTACAATAGGACCTGGGTTTTATGTCTCATAGGAAGGACTCAGGGTCACACACAGTGAGTCAGTGGCTGAGCAGGGATTAGAAGTGGGGACCTCCTGGTATCAAGCCCTATTCTTTAACCACTAGACCACCAATAATAATCTTTTGGTTAAATGCTAAATTGCATTGCCTTTTATGTTTTACACAGTTCTGTGCATGGATAACATTTTGATTTCATGTTGCTGTTAGGTCGTTAATGGGAAATTTTACATACCACTACAATACGTACCGGTTTTGAAACTATACTGTATTACAGTTGACGTGTCATCTCTAGTTTTGGCAAGTGATATTTTCAGAATCATATTATTCTGAATTAAACTACTACTTCTGTTAAAAAATATAGTACTGCACCAACAAAACCAATACAGTGCATATAAATGGAAGCCTACTTATTTTAAAACAAAGTCCTTTCAGTTATGTATTTTTGATATTGTCTGTTTTGCAGGGAACACAAGAAAAATACAAGGGGTTGGAACAGGCCAAAATGCAATAATCAGATAAGCGTCACACGCGTTTAACCGTCACTGAAGTCAACATTTTGTAGGGTTGGATATGTGAGTGCTGACTGTAGTTCTCTTCAGTCAGTCTTGGGTTCAGTACAGCCTGGGGGTTGGAGAATGTGTACATTATGCAAATGTGTGTAATGTGAAAGCTGCATCTTCTTGTTGCAAGTCAGTTTCAGTCATCATGGGAGAGACAATGAAGCACTTTGACAAGCAGACGCTGTGTTTGCAGGTGTTGCTGATTCAAGACTGCACATGCCACAGCACTGACAATCACAAGGAACCGCCTGATGCTCTCAACCTAATAGGTGTCATTTGATTTAACTTGCATATTTTTTCAAATTCTTACATATTAAAGTACATTCGGCATCCGAGGGACTTGGTGTACTTTGGGTAACAGTTTATTTTTTATTTTTTGACCCAGCCCTCTATATAGAAGTTGGTAAATGTAGTAAAAAAGGATACATTTTCATAAGACATCCACAGTGACACAACACATGTTTTATCTGAGCTCAGGCAGGATAATATTTCAAAATGTTTGCATGGATTAACTGCTCAGGTTTCAGCCAAAGCAGGGCTGTCAAGTGAAACAGACCCAGTCAAACATATGTTCCCTTTTAATTAGGCTTGAGGAGGGTGTTAGTTTATTTTTTATTTTTCCATTGCCAAAATAATGCTTTCATGAGTACTCTAATACATTAAGGGTACATTTACACACACTGTGCTGGAGGGTCTGTTTCTCCATCAAGTGACAGGTAAGAAGGGGCCCATGTCAAAGAGACAGCTGGAGTGTTAACTCTTAAAATCTAAACAGTATGCCTTTCTAGATTCAACGTGGGGAATTAACTTTGTTCCTGTTGAAATTGCAGCCCCCAAATTACATTTCTAACAGACATCATATTTTCAATGTTATGAACTTCTTTGGACGAAACTGTACCCTTAACTTTGACCTGTGATCTAAGGTGACTGTCATATTGGGGTCATGTAACCTTTTGATTTCTAATGTTTTTAGATATTGACTTCATACTGATTACACAGCTGGGTTCTGTGATTCTCTCAGTCAAGGTTTATAGTGGGTATCATTTAAGAAGAAACCCCCTCTTTTGTGTCAATAGTTAAAACCTATGTTAGAAAAGAAGGCAACCCTATACTTCAGGTCACAGAATTTGATACTTTGTCACTAAAAGCTATTTTATAGCTAATAATTAATTGGTCATCAGCCAATAAGTAAGATCTGTTTATAGATGTAAAATCTGTACATTTCTTTATTTTAGGTGTTTAAATCTGGGGCTGAAGGACAACTGACCTTAACCATAGTCCAGTCAGGGCATTTCCTTTATTGCAAGGACAAGGGCTGCTGGTAAGAGCTCCTTTGCAGTGTGCTACCTTCCAAGAGGTTTCATACTTCCAGTAGAAACACAATCACATGATCCACTTTATTGTACTTGGGCTACTACCCTTTATTCTTATGGGTCAGTAAAGCCTACTGCATTATCAGTTGTGTGTCTAAGAGCCAGCACAGTGGCTCTGTTCTGTAATTTGTGTCTCGTCCTTCTGCACTCCAGCACCATACGTTTTGAGCCCCTTCAAGACACCTGAATGTGTCATTGGAAAGCAGTCTGTTTGGAGGTCAGGATTGTGCGCCATTACAGTCAATTCTAAAGTGGTTTTAAATAATAGAACTTATTTACACCCACTAGAATCTCTTTATGGAACAATGTGAGACAAGGAGGGTGTTTTACTGAAAGAGAAAAGAAAGAAACAACATAATTTTCAGTAGAATTAATTGTGATTCAAAAAGTTAGCGTTGATATCTAGACTAAAGATAATTGTCCAAACCCTAAAGCACAGTGAAAGCATGGTAAAGCAAATATATAGTAAAAGCATAGTAAGCTGCAGACAGATTAGTCAAGGTAGTTTCTATTTTGAATATCATGCAAATAATGAAAGTGCTCCATTTTATTTAAAATACAGGATATCCAGGTTAGAAGTCTAGAGGTGAAAACCATCTCGATGTACTTGGAGTGTTGCACAGGTGCCCTGCCAGACATGTGTGACCTGCTTGCATTACCACAGTAAAGGGCAGGTTGGATTATTCAAAACCATTAGTGAGATGTGCTTGTGAAAAAATAAGAGGTAATGGAGTTCACCTGTGGATTATTAGACTTTATAAAACAGCAAGAATAGAGCGAGCAATCCAGGGCGCATTTTAGCACCAAAGAAAACGATAGCCATTTTTTATTTTTTAAATAGCCAAATTCTAAAAGTAGTAGCCAAGTTAAGATTGCAAGCGCCACAGTCTTACAATGATTCCCACCCCACATCAGACATGATCAGGAAGGCATTATATGTGCGACAAGCACACAGCAAATATTTTATTGCAACACTGGAACACTTTTGTTTATATATATATATATATATATATATATATATATACAGTACTGTGCAAAAGTTTTAGGCAGGTGTGAAAAAATGCTGTAAAGTAAGAATGCTTTCAAAAATAGACATGTTAATAGATTATATTTATCAATTAACTAAATGCAAAGTGAGTGAACAGAAGAAAAATCTAAATCAAATCCATATTTGGTGTGACCACCCTTTGCCTTTAAAACAGCATCAATTCTTCTAGGTACACTTGCACAAAGTCATGGATTTTGTAGGCATATAGTCAGGTGTATGATTAAGCAATTATACCAAACAGGTGCTAATGATCATCAATTCAATATGTAGGTTGAAACACAATCATTAACTGAAACAGAAACAGCTGTGTAGGAGGAATAAAACTGGGTGAGGAACAGCCAAACTCAGCTAACAAGGTGAGGTTGCTGAAGACAGTTTACTGTCAAAAGTCATGCACCATGGCAAGACTGAGCACAGCAACAAGACACAAGGTAGTTATACTGCATCAGCAAGGTCTCTCCCAGGCAGAAATTTCAAGGCAGACAGGGGTTTCCAGATGTGCTGTCCAAGCTCTTGAAGAAGCACAAAGAAACGGGCAACGTTGAGGACCGTAGACGCAGTGGTCGGCCAAGGAAACTTACTGCAGCAGATGAAAGACACATCATGCTTACTTCCCTTCACAATCGGAAGATGTCCAGCAGTGCCATCAGCTCAGAACTGGCAGAAAACAGTGGGACCCTGGTACACCCATCTACTGTCCGGAGAAGTCTGGTCAGAAGTGGCCTTCATGGAAGACTTGCGGCCAAAAAGCCATACCTCCGACGTGGAAACAAGGCCAAGCGACTCAACTATGCACGAAAACACAGGAACTGGGGTGCAGAAAAATGGCAGCAGGTGCTCTGGACTGATGAGTCAAAATTTGAAATATTTGGCTGTAGCAGAAGGCAGTTTGTTTGCCGAAGGGCTGGAGAGCGGTACACGAATGAGTGTCTGCAGGCAACAGTGAAGCGTGGTGGAGGTTCCTTGCAAGTTTGGGGCTGCATTTCTGCAAATGGAGTTGGGGATTTGACAGAATTAATGGTCTCCTCAATGCTGAGAAGTACAGCAGGCTGCCTAAATCCACAGAAGACTGTGGTTAGTTCTCCAAGATGTTTGGGCCAACCTACCTGCCGAGTTCCTTCAAAAACTGTGTGCAAGTGTACCTAGAAGAATTGATGCTGTTTTGAAGGCAAAGGGTGGTCACACCAAATATTGATTTGATGTAGATTTTTCTTCTGTTCACTCACTTTGCATTTTGTTAATTGATAAATATAAACTATACTGACATGTCTATTTTTGAAAGCATTCTTTACAGCATTTTTTCACACCTGCCTAAAACTTTTGCACAGTACTATATATATATATATATATATATATATATATATATATATATATATATATATATATATACAGTACTGTGCAAAAGTTTTAGGCAGGTGTGAAAAAATGCTGTAAAGTAAGAATGCTTTCAAAAATAGACATGTTAATAGATTATATTGATCAATTAACTAAATGCAAAGTGAGTGAACAGAAGAAAAATCTAAATCAAATCCATGTTTGGTGTGACCACCCTTTGCCTTCAAAACAGCATCAAGCATCAATTCTTCTAGGTACACTTGCACACAGTCTTTGAAGGAACTCGGCAGGTAGGTTGGCTCAAACATCTTGGAGAACTAACCACAGTTCTTCTGTGGATTTAGGCGGCCTCAGTTGCTTCTCTCTCTTCATGTAATCCCAGACAGACTCGATGATGTTGAGATCAGGGCTCTGTGTGGGCCATACCATCACTTCCAGGACTCCTTGTTCTTCTGTACGCTGAAGATAGTTCTTAATGACTTTCGCTGTATGTTTGGGGTCGTTGTCATGCTGCAGAATAAATTTGGGGCCAATCAGATGCCTCCCTGATGGTATTGCATGATGGATAAGAATCTGCCTGTACTTCTCAGCATTGAGGAGACCATTAATTCTGACCAAATCCCCAACTCCATTTGCAGAAATGCAGCCCCAAACTTGCAAGGAATCTCCACCATGCTTCACTGTTGCCTGCAGACACTCATTCGTGTACGCTGTCCAGCCCTTCGGCAAACAAACTGCCTTCTGCTACAGCCAAATATTTCAAATTTTGACTCATCAGTCCAGAGCACCTGCTGCCATTTTTCTGCACCCCAGTTCCTGTGTTTTCGTGCATAGTTGAGTCGCTTGGCCTTGTTTCCACGTCGGAGGTATGGCTTTTTGGCCACAAGTCTTCCATGAAGGCCACTTCTGACCAGACTTCTCCGGACAGTAGATGGGTGTACCAGGGTCCCACTGCTTTCTGCCAGTTCTGAGCTGATGGCACTGCTGGACATCTTCCGATTGGCGAAGGGAAGTAAGCATGATGTGTCTTTCATCTGCTGCAGTAAGTTTCCTTGGCCGACCACTCGTCTCACGGTCCTCAGCGTTGCCCGTTTCTTTGTGCTTCTTCAAAAGAGCTTGGACAGCACATCTGGAAACCCCTGTCTGCCTTGAAATTTCTGCCTGGGAGAGACCTTGCTGATGCAGTATAACTACCTTGTGTCTTGTTGCTGTGCTCAGTCTTGCCATGGTGTATGACTTTTGACAGTAAACTGTCTTCAGCAACCAAATATGGATTTGATTTAGATTTTTCTTCTGTTCACTCACTTTGCATTTAGTTAATTGATCAATATAATCTATTAACATGTCTATTTTTGAAAGCATTCTTACTTTACAGCATTTTTTCACACCTGCCTAAAACTTTTGCACAGTACTGTATATATATTTATATATATATATATATTGTGGTAAAGAGAAGATTAGGAATCATCAACAACCATGGAAATAGCTGGGGATATTTCCGTGGCTGTTAGAGAAAATAGTAAGATGGCAGAAAAAGGGTTAAAAACAGTTCTGTGGATTCCCGTAGGTAAAATGGGCGTGACTATAAAAGACGGCGCTGCTGTGGTAAGGGTTCTTTTTGTTGAGTTTTGAGTTAAGTTTGATTGAGATGTTGGTGAACCAAAAACAAGGGTGCTCACGTTATGCACAGTAACATAGAATAAAGAAAGCAAGAAAACAAAGGACGAAGCAGCGGTGGCTGACACCAGTTCATTGGCAAATACCACACCTATGGTTGGTGTTTTATGTGTTTTTGCAAGAAGCTGGAAAGTTAAAAATATTCCTTACCTTAGCGGTTGAAATGTACAGGAAACGATAGCCTGGGAAATACTGACACCGGAATCCATAGAACTGTATTATACCCTGAATATGGCAGTTTGATATTGTAAGATTAAGGAAGTGAAATTAACCTAGTTTAATGCGTGTTGTGCAGCACGGGAGAAGTGTGCATTGTTAGCCAGCAGAAATTTAAAATACCCTCCGGCAAAGGACGCCGAGGGAGAGAGGTACGGCTGGCTGGATTGTGTTTCTGTTTATTTTTACGTTTTTGTTGAACTGATATTACACGGGGGGAAAACAACCCCGTTAGAAGGGACAAGGTAAATACGCCACTGAACCCAGGAACGGTTCATAGAAAAGACTGTATAACTCTAAAGGAAATAACGTGTAAAAGTATAAAACCACGGGGGTGGAGCCCTACACCGGAATGGTCCCGATGTAGACAAAGTGAAACAGTCATCAATGACAGAGTGCAAAACAAAGTGGATTACAAATACACACTGGGACAACGTTTTAAGTACAGAGTGTGTTTATTTTGTTGGGCTGGTCCTGAATGGATTATTTATTACAACAAGTATCCTGGTCACATGGTCACATGGTTCATGGTTTCAGGCAGCTCTTTATTGCCAGGGAGTTGCAGCCTGAAAGAAAGAAAAGTGTGGAGATTGCAAATTGGTTATACCTGTGGGAATGCTGCAGCTTCACAAAGAGAAGAAAACTTATCCTTGCACCGACCCGGAGAGTATCACCTAGAGGGGCGCCATCGCACACGAGCTACAGTTCTCCAGACTGCCCAGCAGGGACAGTATACTTACCTACAAGAGCGCCCTCTAGTGGAGAACAGCACAACCTGTCAGGAGAACAAGGACCTTCTCAATAAAAGACTTTCAACTACCAGTGACCAATGAAAGAAATAAAACGTAACTTACCTGTTCAGTGTCCGAGCCTGTCCGAGTGGTTAATAAAAAGGACTTCCCAGTGTGTAGACTTTTGAATAGTGATTTCACTTTATAAAATAAAGAAACTTCTGGTTTCCCGTCTGGTTACTCCCTCTACTCACCTGTACCCATTGGTGACCTACCAAAGGTGAACCTGATCCTTCACAATATATATATATAATCCGCTTCATCCAGTTATATAAATGGCTGTTGGACATTCTACTGTGTAGCGTTCCACTGGATGAAGCTGAATCTGAATTTATTGTCAATGTTTTTCTGCCATTTTTGTTTATAACTGAAGACACAGTTCAGCTAAACCATTCAATGTATTTTAGTCGTGGCTACTAGCTTTGGGCACTGAAAATAAAATATCCAAGCGTACTTGCGGGCACAGAATAAAGGTTAACCTGTAAGAAATACATGTATATACACATGTACTTTAATTAAGGATTTAAATATGTTTTTTAAAATATATTTTCTTGCTATTTTGCTACTGGTATTATAAATCTGTAATAACGGTATGTAAATATAGCTACTGGTATTATAAATCTGTAATAACGGTATGTAAATATTTTTTATACAACACCTGATTACTAAATTAATGATGTACCTTTAGTTGAATGCAAATGCAAGTGAGGATTGTTAGTGATTAGCGGTAAGAGACGGCTACTATCGTCTCTCGAAAGCATAAGAAGCGAGCCTGATTAGAATGTAGCTCACTTTACCCACAAACTCACATGCATTATTCTTTACTTTCATTTTAGGGTATTGGGTGTGTTGGTTTGTTGCTTGGTTCAGTTCTCATCCTGTATCGGTCATTCTTTGCTGTCTATTCATTTTTGCTCCAGATGCAGATTCACTCACCAGTGACACTCCGCTGTTTGACTGACATGCCTGTTTAGTGAGGGCCGGTGAATGGGCCACAGAAAGATCAGTGGATCAAATCAATAAGCAAACATTATTAATGTTCATACAAATCGACAAAAAATATATATTAAACATCGCTCATTTATAAAAGTAATTTTAGCTAACAAGTGTTCTAACCTGTGCAGATACGTCACCATACCAACACTGCTTGGAGGGTGCAGTAGCACACTGCCGAGTGGTCAAATATGCTCCAGCATCCCCAGGCCTAGGCTTGGCCTCATGCCGAACAACACCCCGAAGCGTGGATGTAACACCCTGTCAGGTTTTATTGCTTTTGCATTCTGTTTTATTAAAGCAAGTTGTTTTTTTCCTTTTTTAGTAAATATTGTCATTCATAAAACATGGATATCTCAACACAGAAAAACAACATCACTGCGGTCTTTTATTTCAAATTTGTGATACAGCCAGTTTATAATGGCAGCATTTCTTATTTTATGCAGATCAGTTTTTGGGGCAGTGGAGCCCTCTGCTGCCTTCTTTATGAAATGACATGCTTTGATCTGTTTAGAAAACTGATTAGGGAACAGTATTTACATTCCAGATCTAGCCGGTACTTTGCTGTCCCATTCCTCAGCCATTCCAATGAGACACACAACACAATCATGTGTTCGAAATAACAAAAACAAAGATTTACAGTACATATGGTATTTTTTTCTTCTTTTGTTAGCCTTCAGTCTATGCTGGATTGTTCAATGCATGGGCTGGTATCTGCACAGATGGACTGGAATGTTGACAGATCTGTGCCTGCTTGGTTTCTTATACATAGCTTATAAAACAGCAGTACTGTATTTCTTTCAGGAAGGGTTTTCACTGATTGATGCTCCTAGCTTTCTGAAGGTGGTGCGAAAGGCAGACCTTCTGCTATTCAGTTTGAAGATTAAGGTAAAAGTGTGAATAGGAAAGTGCTGGAGCAGTGAAGCTCCCGCAGGAACCTGCTGAATAATAGCTCTGCCGGCCTGGCGAGGGAATGAGAGGGATCTCCAGGTTCTCTCCTTGCTGCCAGCCACAATCAATCATTTCTATCTTCCACTTTTCTTTTTCTAGTAAAGCATTTTATTTATTCCTTTACCTGGTTTCCAGATTAACATTTTCATTGCCCCAAATAAGAATCACATTAAATCTTGATGTAATCGAAAGGAGTGTATGTATATATATATATATATATATATATATATATATATATATATATATATATATATATATATATATATATAGTACTGTGCAAAAGTTTTAGGCAGGTGTGAAAAAATGCTGTAAAGTAAGAATGCTTTCAAAAATAGACATGTTAATAGATTATATTGATCAATTAACTAAATGCAAAGTGAGTGAACAGAAGAAAAATCTAAATCAAATCCATATTTGGTGTGACCACCCTTTGCCTTCAAAACAGCATCAATTGTTCTAGGTACACTTGCACAAAGTCAGGGATTTTGTAGGCATATAGTCAGGTGCTAATGATCATCAATTCAATATGTAGGTTGAAACACAATCATTAACTGAAACAGAAACAGCTGTGTAGGAGGAATAAAACTGGGTGAGGAACAGCCAAACTCAGCTAACAAGGTGAGGTTGCTGAAGACAGTTTACTGTCAAAAGTCATACACCATGGCAAGACTGAGCACAGCAACAAGACACAAGGTAGTTATACTGCATCAGCAAGGTCTCTCCCAGGCAGAAATTTCAAGGCAGACAGGGGTTTCCAGATGTGCTGTCCAAGCTCTTTTGAAGAAGCACAAAGAAACGGGCAACGTTGAGGACCGTGAGCGAGTGGTCGGCCAAGGAAACTTACTGCAGCAGATGAAAGACACATCATGCTTACTTCCCTTCGCAATCGGAAGATGTCCAGCAGTGCCATCAGCTCAGAACTGGCAGAAAACAGTGGGACCCTGGTACACCCATCTACTGTCCGGAGAAGTCTGGTCAGAAGTGGCCTTCATGGAAGACTTGCGGCCAAAAAGCCATACCTCTGACGTGGAAACAAGGCCAAGCGACTCAACTATACACGAAAACCCAGGAACTGGGGTGCAGAAAAATGGCAGCAGGTGCTCTGGACTGATGAGTCAAAATTTGAAATATTTGGCTGTAGCAGAAGGCAGTTTGTTCGCCGAAGGGCTGGAGAGCGGTACACGAATGAGTGTCTGCAGGCAACAGTGAAGCATGGTGGAGGTTCCTTGCAAGTTTGGGGCTACATTTCTGCAAATGGAGTTGGGGATTTGGTCAGAATTAATGGTCTCCTCAATGCTGAGAAGTACAGCAGGCTGCCTAAATCCACAGAAGACTGTGGTTAGTTCTCCAAGATGTTTGGGCCAACCTACCTGCCGAGTTCCTTCAAAAACTGTGTGCAAGTGTACCTAGAAGAATTGATGCTGTTTTGAAGGCAAAGGGTGGTCACACCAAATATTGATTTGATGTAGATTTTTCTTCTGTTCACTCACTTTGCATTTTGTTAATTGATAAATATACACTATTAACATGTCTATTTTTGAAAGCATTCTTACTTTACAGCATTTTTTCACACCTGCCTAAAACTTTTGCACAGTACTGTATATATATATATATACACACACAGTACCAGTCAAAAGTTTGAGTACACTTGCTGGAAACTAGGTTTTTTTCATAACTGACAATGTTTTACGTCGTATACGTTTCTGTAAATACTTGAAAATGAAAACACATGTTACAATATACAAGACAAAACATAAGGAGTATCAAAGCAATGTTCAAGAAAATTGAAAATTGTCTCTAAATCTTGGATTCCTCAAAATAGCCACCCTTTGCCTTAATAACAGCCTCACAAACACGAGGCATTCGGTTAACAAGTTTCAGCAGGAAATCACCCGACAGGTCTTCCCAGCTCTTCTTGCAGCAATTCCCAGAGATGTAGGGCACTTGTGGGTAGCTTTGCTTTGACTCTTCCAGATCGTCCCATACATGTTCTATGGGATTGAAGTCTGGAGACTGGGCAGGCCAGGTCATTAGATTGAGTTGTCCTTCACTTTCCTTCTTCGCCAGATAGTTCTTGCACAACTTTGAGGTGTGTTTCGTTTCATTATCTTGCTGAAGAATGAAGGACTGCCCAACTAGCCGTAATCCTGATGGAATGGCATGCCTCTGAAGTATGCTATGATAGCCATGCTGGTTAAGCTTGCCATGGACTTGGTAAAGATCACCAACTCTGTCACCAGCAAAGCAACCCCAGACCACGACACTGCCTCCTCCATGCTTGACAGTGGGAACCACACATGCAGAACTCATGCGCTCACCCTTTCTGCGTCTTACAAATACTCGGCGGTTGGACCCAAATATTTCAAATTTTGACTCATCGGTCTATAAGACCGACTTCCACTCCTCAAACGTCCATTTTCTGTGTTGTTTGGCCCAGGCAAGTCTCTTCCTCTTATTCTGCACTCTTAACAATGGTTTCTTTGCAGCAATTCTTCCAGTTAGGCCAGCTTCACGCAATCTCCTCTGAACAGTTGATGTTGAAACATCTGTACTTCTAGTAGCATTTAGCTGAGCTTGTATTTCAGGGGCAGTTAATCACCGGTTTCGCAGACTTGTGACTCGAATGAACTTGTTCTCTGATTCTGAGGTCACCCTTGGCCTGCCTGACCTTGTTCGGTCCTCATGAGTGCCAGTTTCTTCAAATCGTTTGATGGTCTTGGCCACAGCAGTTACAGACACTTGCAAAGTTCTTCCGATTTGTCTTAAAGATTGACCTTCATTTCTTAAAGTAATTACAGACTTTTTTCTTTGCTTAACTGAGCGTATTTTGCCATTTTCTGCTCCCTTACATTCAGGAATGACAAACTTGTGCCTATGCTACCTATATTTATAGTAATCATGGACCCTCACCTGTTAACAATAATTGGTGACAAAAGATTAATTAGGTAACATGCTAGTTAACTCGGAGAACATCTAACAAATACACTTTTATACTTAGGCCAGTGTTCTAACACCATGTTATACACATTTCAGACTTTTAACTGACATGGGCTTCAGACTGAAATCCCCTTGCTTTGGGTGACCATTTCATTGAAATTGACAAGATTTACATTTTCATTTAAAAATAAAATTTTTGAATGCAATTCACTTATGATTATCAGCTTATATAAGTACATGTATCATATAATGAAATATTAAGTGTTTATAGACAAGTTTATACAGTTAAATGCATAGATAATCATGAAAAACCTGGTTTCAAGCAGGTGTACTCAAACTTTTGACTGGTACTGTATATATATACATTTTGTTCCCCTTGCCTGCGGCTTTACTGTATTTCCCTAACGATTTAAAAAGCATACAGATTTATACCTGTAAAATTTGCTTGCAGGGTCCTAGGATTTAACATCATTTTTAGCTAAATAAGCAGCCTCTGCTTTGGAACCAACGATGATTCAAAAAGCTTTTAGTAAATTGAATGATCTTGAACTCTTTACCCTTTGTCGCTGTTAATAAGTGCTACAGCACAAGAGAGATTCACCCTTGAGTGAAAAAAGCAATCTAATTGTACAGCAGCTCACCTGAATTGGGGATTGCTTTGTGGAAACGAGAGGCTGTGATTGTGATCAGGGTTAACTGGTTCTTGCTTGGACTAGGTACTATAATTCACTGCTGCTTGGAGGGGGGTCTTACTGTACATGGAAACATGAAACTACCCTTCCCTACCTGTTTAACTCACAGATCCCTTGCCACTGTGACACCATGCTTAGCTGGCATTGTTACTGTTCAAACCCTGGTGCAGTTTACACAGGATTTATTGCACCCTGGAATACAGGCTCCTCGGGTATCCGATACTGGCAAGTTGGGAAGAGAGTGCTAGGCCAGCACAGCGTAGCAACATGGTTGTGGAAACAAGGTACAGTGCTACCCTGTTATAACATGACCCGTTGTAGTGCGGAATCGGTAATAACACGGTAAGGTCGTGGCTCCCATTTCACCCATAATGCAATTTGACTCACAAATGTTGGGTTTTATTGTTGTTTTTCATTACTGTATTTAAACCCAAGTTGAAGCTGGGACATATAATACTTATAAAACTCCTGTGCTTGCACTGTATTAATTTTTTACTAAAAGTAAAACTGTCGGTTAATGTTACAAAACAAGTATGAAACAATACGTGTGTAGAAACGTCCTTGGATGCTGTGTTATGTATTTAGTTTACTATATGTATTATAAAAAATATACAATTTAAATGAGAGGTGTAAACTTAAAACTGGTGGAATAGCAGTTTCTATTATACTGTATATATTGTAACGACCCAGGATTTATAATGTTTCAAGGTCTGGTCTACGGACCCCGTGTGCATATGCGTGCATGCGTGCGCGCGTGTGTAAGCAGTAAAGTGGTAAGCTTGCCTTAGCTGGGATTGATTGACATCTGGGTAGGCGGAGACATGAAAGCCCACATCAACGTAGACAGAGTCAGACAAGCTGCTGTGAGACTCTTCGTTATTTTTGGTGTGGCCCAGGCTGGTAGGGGCCAGGAATAATCGTCCCAATAAACCGTGGATTCGAGTACCTGCAAATTGTGTGTGTCTCCTTCCTTCATTTTTCACGGTATGCTACAATATTAATTTGGCCACTGTAAATCATTTCAGGAACAAAAATGGCAATATTCATTATAAGGCGAAACACAAATAACGCAGTCTCCAATTATGGACCCCGACAACCGCGTTATAACGGGGTAGCACTGTATTACTATTTATGTAACCCATTTCAGCAGTTTCATATAGAAATCAACAAGCAGTAAACCATGTTGTTTAGAGGACTTTATTTTTTTAATGATTGGATCCACATTTCATACAGCTGCCTGAATTCCCCTCCCTCCCCTATTAAGGTCCAATTGCACTGCAACACTTTTACACAGGAGTTACTATAGAAAGTTCATGCATCTACAGCAGTGCATTACATAATATTAGCTTTGTAAAAGGAGTGATCACATTACAGTTTTCATTTAGAGCAAGAAATGGTGACGGTTATATGAAGAACAGTAAATAATGCATAGGATATAGCCATGCTATACATGAAATGTAACAAGGTCAAATAAATTAAAGGAATGCATTATAAAATGAAACTTTAGTAACCAGACAATAATAGTTCTGTATATAAGACAACACATTCATCTTAGATTTGCTATGAAAAAAGGATAATATATTTACAAAGAAATTCATTGCTAAATTGCTTTTTCAGTAATTGAGAACATTCTAATATTAAGTTGTTTTTTTATATAGACAGACTTAATCTTAGGTTAAGCCCTTACATATAATAATTACATTTAAAACTAATTTGTTCGTAATAAGCACAGTGCATTGAGCTGCTGTAGATGCTATTAAAACGAATGAAGTGTGACCTTGTATGAATTACGTTAGCAGATTTCAGTTGGTTAAATTAGTATCAGTAATCAGATACAAACATATACTCCTTTTGGATGCAAAGTCGAATAAAAATAAAAAACTGTTGTCAGTTTGAATATTAGAACAATAAATTGTTAGTATTGCATGCAGTATTAGACTATACGTGATAAATACCAATCAAAGTTATTTTTGTCAAATAAAAAGCAACATCAACAGCACACAGAGCATACAATTCTGTACATCTTCAGAATGGATTTTGTTATCATATGTTCCTGCAACTTCATTAAGACTGAATAAGACATGCTTAAGACAGCCGTTTTGTTCCATTTTGTTTTACTCATATAGTGAAAGTTGTGTCTTCCATATAAAAATCACAGAAGCTGCAGCCTCAGATACCCTCTGGTGGTCAGATAACGTAATCCTTTACAAGGGGAGAGAAAAACAGACACATCATCATTTTGAGATAATATTCCAATGATCTTCATACAAGATTTACAATCCATACACAGTACACAGCAATTTACAAGACATAACAGTTCTGCCCTAACCTGTTTATCATAAAATGGCACTTGGAAGTGCGCCCATTTCGCTGTGTGCTTGTCTGTTGAATTGGTTGCTGGGAGGTAAATCTCGGGAGTCCTCACTCAAAGCCTACATGTTACCTTCTGTATTAACTACTTTTAACTAATTTCTTTATTTTCACTATTTCTCTCCAAAAAGGGACATTGCTTTCAGCAAATTGAATTGCCATGGGATGCTGCTAATCTTCCAAGCTGACAGAATCTTGCATTTGTGACCCTTATACAGTGTAATTAACTGGGGGTCAGCAATGGGACTGAACATTAGTGCCTGATAAGATGACTCCTTATTCAAGGTGCTGTTCACCGAATAGCCTTTCATAAGTTGTGTGGCTGGTTAGTACAGGTGAGTGCTTTGTTCAGGTGACAGGAAAGGTTTTCCTGGATATAGTTCAGCACCCATCGTCTTTCTCACAGAAACTAGAGGTCCTCTTCCCCGACTCAGTACTCACAGGTCTGATGAGCTCAGTTAGTGTTCCTCTGGCGCAGGTTCTTATCCTTGTGGTTGTTGGTGGAATTGGTTTTCCTGATGTAATAAAAGAGAGTGTAGCAACATTTAGTTTAGCAGAATAAATCAGATGGAAGAGATGGATTCTCAGAATCATGCAGCTGCTCATTCTATTCTTAAAACGAACAAACCACAAGAGGGTGTTGCAATCTTAGCCCCCACATTTTTTTCACTTCTCTACGATTATACTGAGACAGGCACATGGGCTTATACATGAAACCAAAGTATTAACTGCATTTTCAACAGAATGTATTTGTGCGATTTACACAATAATGACGACTTGGGAGTAAAAGGCTTTGAGAATCTGTCACTTTGTTTTCTACAGAAAATCATCCCACCTCACTAGATGTATTGCTATGTATTTGACAACCTCAGCAAACCTGGAGTCTATGCACAACACTTACATTGGTCCAGCTGGTTCATCATCTGCAGAACAGAAGGAATCCGGCGAGGGGCACAGAGAGAAGAGAAGTGAGTTAGACATCGCTGCAGGACTAGAGCAGACTGCTCTCTGCAGTCTGGGTCCATGTTTAAATAACTCGCTGAGCATTTCTCATTGGGGAGGCCTTTTTTTTCCCATGGAGTTAGTTTTATAGTTTAAAAAATGATTAAAAAAATGCTGTTACATGATTAATTTAACACTTTAAAATGTTCTACATGAAATACTGCAACTGGTGTGGACAGATTTAAGTTTTTTTTTTTTTTCCCTGTTTCTTTGTTATTTCAATTGTTGTTCAGTTTGTCCCCCAAGTTCCAGTAGTTCACTCATTTTAGAGTAGATCTATGACAAGACTTAAACCAACATCTCAAGTGTGGAATACTGCTGACTAGCTTTTTTCACCCTTATAGTAAACAAAATATGAAGAATTAAGGTTGTTGGGGTGTGGGGTCTCATTAAGACATGCTGTACTTTTGGTTTGTATCAACTGCATCCCTATTTTATTTGGGTTATTCTCAAAAGCAATCAATTGATAGCTGGGATTTGTTACAGTATCATTGCATCGGTCATGGGTTTATACTTTGACAAATATTTCTTGTTATCTAAACACTACTAATGGCAACCTTGTTTTTATTAGTTATTGTAGAACAATACATAGGTTACAAAAACATTTGCTTAAAAAATGTATGTTGCTATTATTAAATGATGACTTTAAAATAGACCTAACTTCCGATTTAGTTTTTTTTTTTTTTAAATCCAAATTTGTTGGCTTGTACATGTAGATCTTACTTTTTGTAATAAAATTCACTCTTCTGTTCATCTAATAACCTAATCAAATGGAAATTAATAGGCATTTGGTATAGCTTGTCTTTTTACCAAGAACACAATAACAAGGTCTTATAGGATGAGTTGTTAGCCCCCTCAGGGAAGCCTTCAGCAGAATTCCACAGTGTCAGGCATACATGGAGCAGTTATGAGTTTACAGTATAGAACAGTGTGGCCGTTCACATGAGCACGGACACAGGAGCAATGTGCCTCCAGAAGATGTGCTTACACCACCTGCACCCGAGGCAAAGACACGGTCAGCACCAATCAGTGACCGGAAGAAGAAACAAAAATGAAACAAATAAAAAATCATAGAGAAAAAAATAGAAAGAAACAGGATAGTTTGGATCACAAACCAACAACTTGGCAACAGCAAACCAGTGGATATGAAGTGGAGATATAGCCACTGGTAGCGTTACAGTATCAACAGAAATAAAGTACAGAAATCATTCCGACAGAAAACTAGGAATATCATGACGACCAGACAGTGTGCTGCAAATAGTGAAGATAGATATATATAGAAAGAGAGAGAGAGAGAGAAAGACGCAGCAGGGATTTAAATACAAACCTGGAGCCCAATGTCCAATGTCTTAAGGAAAGCTGATTATCCAGACTGGAATTAATCTTCTATTTCAGTGGAGAGCTCCCCAAATTCTATTGGATTTTTTTGAAATGCGACCTAACACAAGAGCTTTCCTACAGCTTACACATGTTTGTTGTAAAGTGAGGAGATTGGGATTAGCATGCACAGCTAGTTTATGCAGAAAGCCTACAAGGCAGGGATATACCTGCAATAAAAGTGTGTGTGCATGCTGCTTCTTACTATCCACATAGCAGCTAAAGGCCATTCATCACTTTAACCTTTTTTTGGGGGGGGGGGGGGTCACAAAGGTTATAAAGTGCATAGTGTGGGAAATAGAACACATTTCAGACATGGGTTCATTTCCTTATACATTTTGCAAAATCACACATTTTAAATATTAAAAAAAAAAATCTAATATAATGGGCAAAATGTTAATTGTTATGTGACTTTATATCACTAGTTTGGAACAAATGTTCAGTCAGTCCGTGCCTGAAAATGTCTATTAAAATCACTTCTTTTTTTGGAATGTGATTTACGATTGAACTATGCAAGTCTGGCCTCGTTCCTTGGCACTCTTACTGTGTGCTCTCCAGATGAAGGCACCCATTTATAAGAATGCAGGATGATGGGTGAGGTCACTGAAAACCTCTGTTAGCTTGCTGTGTGCGGAAGCTCCCTTACAATCCCCAGTACAGAGTCACACAGGTGTGAAGAAGAACAAAACAAACAAAATCCTAACTGAGGAGGCAACGGAAACAGTACTACAGTTAAAAAAACAAAACAGAAAAAAGGAGAAGTTGACAGTAAATTGAGAATTAAAAATGGGGGGTTGTGTCCAAAACCAGTATTGAATGTGAATGGAGGAAAAAATATGAAGAAAAAAAAAAAAGAGCGTGTGTTGACATCATGGACTGATGGACTGTAAAGAGATTGAAGCTGACAGAAACAAACTCTGGAGGCATGCAGATCTCTCACTTACCACCAATTTTTAGGTTATGATGCGATTTTAGAGGGGGGGAAAAAAAAGAAGTCATAGTAACCGACAAAGATCAATAAAAAAAAAAAAAATAAAAATCCCTATTCCCCCCGAGTGCTGGTGTTTACTGCAGACTTGTAAAACTAATTTGACTGTAGTGTGTGACCCATTTGTGAATGGAAGATTGATGCACTGAAGAAGAAAACATTGGCTACAAAATATCCATTTAGTGCCACAGAGATAACAGGGAAGGTAGGTATAGCCTGTTAAACAAACTTGAACCAAGAATTATGCATAACTTTAAAAAGTAAGCATGGTTCAGAGAAAAACAGCGTTACATGTCCCCACGTGTTGCTACATTTGTAATAGCATACCTGTAATCTTTCTTTTCATTGTTAACATCCGGACAACTTTTTACACTTATAACTTTAAAGTCTGTTTCAATGCTCTTTACAAAATGTCCACTCTGCTGTAAAAATGAATGCCCACATTGTCAAACAGGTAACACAGCAATAATGATCCATGATGTGGTACAGAACAGAAAATCCGGAGTGGTTCTTTATGGTTTTTTTTTTTATTTTTTTTTTTTAATCACTCTTACTGCAGTGCTTTAGAGCACTAGTTTTCAACCCGTCCTGGGGACCCCATGACTGCCGATTTTCATTCCAACCGAGCTCTCAATTACTTAACTAGACCCTTTATTGAAATGATAATTTGCTTAATAAGACCTTTGTAATTATTTTCAGCTCTTAAACTGTTGCAGAGTTACTTATAAAATGTTATAAAGTTATATGTGTAAAAAGTTGTCAGGATGTTAATGAAAAGAAAAATAACAGGTCTGTTATTTAAACAGTTGTAATAACACGTGGGGACGTATAACGCTATATTGTTCAGAACCCTGCTACTTTTAATCCAGTCCATTTGATAATGTTACCTGTATCTCTGATGGTTGTTGTTCCTCTGCTGTCCACTAGGGTTAGAGAGAGCGCTCTCCTTCCTTTTGTTGACACCACAGCACTTTTTAATAAGGTCAGTTTAAGAAATAATTTAACTGATAATTCCAAACCAAGTCAATGAACACTTGAACCAGTTGCCAATGGAAAGATGTACCTCCTCCTGACTGCTTTGGATCAGATGAGTCCCAAGTCCTGGTTCACTACAGCCTATAAGTGGAGACTGAAGTGTACTCAAACCCTCCATACAGGAGTCCAGGTGATGGATGAGACTTGATTTCAGAACTGCATTAAAAGCATCTGTCTGGGAAATATACCTGTAGTTTATGAAACTGGTCAAATTGATAGAATCTCTTTCATGTACAACAGAAGCTGCTGTAGGCTCCCCTCAGCAGCTACCTGTCTGTGTGTGGATTTATTGATCCTCAATGCTGGAACTCATGCTCTAGTCCTTCTAGTCCTCTAGTCCTCTAAGAAATCTATCTAAACAATGGAGGGTCTAAATAGGGCAGCGCTTTAACTATATATTAATCCTGCTACCCCAGTCCCCACCCGTGGATTTATTTCCCACCCCCTCCCTATTTACAACACTGGATACAATAAAATACTGTACACTGGAAAGTCAGCTAATGAACAGGGGTTGCACTGCCATTAGCTGCATAGATCTCAGATGTGCAGGTTTTAATGAAACGTGATAGGAAACATGTAGTTTCATTTTAAAAAATATATCTGGTACTACTTTTGCTTAAAGAAAGTTTGCAGTTTCTATGCTGTCTTCTCGGGATATCTGTCAGTTAATAGGGGAAGTGGTTGGTTGGCTAATGACTGGAAGGAAGCCATTAAAGGGGTTCACCCTTCAGGAGAAATGACCAAGCAAGTACAACACTAACCGAGAACATGGCATGCAAACAGAGATTTCTTTAACGAAGTGTAGTACCAGAAATGTTTTTAAATAAAAACACATGTTTACTAGAACGAGACATTTGAGACCTATATAGTGACAAAGTGCACAACAGGTTAGATTTATATCATTATTTTGTTAGCTACAATTAAGGGCAGCAGTATTTCAATTATTTCCTGTATTTCAGTATTTAAATGGAAGCCCTTAAATCTTAAAAAGACTATACAATAAACAATATTTAAAAAAAAAAAAAAAAGCTTATGTGACCATTAAAGCTGTTGTTAGAATAAGTAGCCTATTCTTTCATTCACTAAAATAAATACCTTCCCAAACACATTCAAGGATTGCTTTATTTCCACAAGAAGTACCAGTTGGGTGGTTAAAAATGAAAATGTTTGCTGAAGAATAAGAGTCACTTAAAAAAAAAGGTAAGAAACAGAAATGAAGGGTTAGGTTCAAATAAAGACTTGATGTCAGGGATGGGAAGCAACATGAGCGACTGGCATTAAGATGGAGATTCATTTTCTAGTTTGGATCAAGAGGCCCGATTCACAAAGTTGAGAACATTTAATTGAATCCACTGGAGCATTGTTTAAATAGCTCAGGAGCTTTGTGAATAGGGCCCTATGGATTTTAACAGTAATATATATATATATATATATATATATATATATATATATATATATATATATATATATATATATATATACATACATACATACACATACATACATACATGCATCACACACACACACACACACACACAGTTGTAGTCAAAAGTTTACATACCCCAACGGAAATGCATAATTTCTAGAAATTTCTCAAAAACAAATAATTATAGGAAAAATCTTTTGTAGCAAAAGTTTTGTTTTTGTGGATGAGGAAAAAGTTATAAGAAATAGATGTCTGCAATTATTTATTTCAACAATTTTTTTGCAAAACTCCAAAAATGCTAATTCAAACGTATTCTTACCCTGACAAGGAAAATGAAATGAATAGCTAGTTGAGGCACCTTTAGCAATAATAAACTCTTTTAAATGATTAGGATATTTGTCAATGAGCTTTTGGCATGATTCTTTAGTGATTTTTGACCATTCTTCAATGCAAAGTGGTTGCAGTTCATTCAAATTCCGAGGACTTCTCTTGTGCACAGCCTTCTTCAACTCATATCAAATATTCTGAATCGTATTTAGATCAGGACTTTGACTAGGCCATTCCAGAACCTTGATTTTATTCTTCTTTACCATTCTGAATTAGATTTTGATGTGTGCTTTGGATCGTTGTTGTATTTGAACGTCCAGTTGCGCTTTAAACCAAGTTTTGTTGCAGAGGGTTTCAGATGATTGGCCAATATCTTTTGGTATGCTAAGGAATACATGTTACCATGTATTGGAACTAAATGTCTTGTGACATTAGAGGAAAAACAACCCCATAGAAGGATTGTACCACCTCCATGCTTGACTGTAGGTATGGTGTTCTTTTCTTTGTATGCCTCACCAGATTTTCTCCAAGCATAACGACTATCAGCGTGACCAAATAACTCGATTTCTGTCTCATCACTCCACAAAACCATAGACCAGAACTCATATCCATCATTCAAATGCCATTTTGCAAACCTTAAGCAATCAGCCTTGTGATGTTTTCCTAAGAGTGGCTTTTTCCTTGGCCTGCGACCATTGAGACCGTCACCATTCAATACTCAACCTATTATTCTTGGTGAAAGATCCTTCTTTCTTCCAGACTGAGGGAGCGTTGTGACAGTGGTTATTTGTAATAAATACATTTTCTTCCTAAGGTCTTCCGATAGTTCTTTACTTTTTCCCATATTGACTTATTGGTAATGATAGCAATCATCCTATGCCTAACCCTTTTATACTCTCTAAGAATGTTCACCTACAATCCAGCATTCCAATCCAGTTTTTGAGAAATTTTTAGAAATTATAAATTCCCATTGGGTATGTAAACTTTTGACTACAACTGTATGTATATATACACAAGTTTTTAATGGACAGTCTCTCCCACAGTGCTGTGGTGCCCCAAGTATGATCCACTTACTACCAATGTGGAATATTACATTCTCTCTTCATTCTACTCAGAAAAAGAGTTTTCTGGTTAAGGACTGCCAGGACAACACTACATTCAATATTGTACCTGTCTTTGCAATCCCCACTCATTTTTGGGGTAGACATTCAGCATTGTTAGTAAATGAAATATTTAGGGTACCACTGAACTGGTAATAAACAAAACTCCACATCTCCAGTTGTACTGCTTTCCTAGAAAAAGAAGAACATTTCGGGGGACCATTCTACTTGTGAGATGTCTTGTTCATTAAAATATTTAGCATATTTTTAAAGAGGAGATGATGATCTATTCAGAGATACCAGGGTATTTAGTAACTAAAGGGTCTGAGTGAGGAAACTGAGTAATACAATCCCCAGCCCTAGTCTTGCTGTAAATCATTGGGTGTTTCCACACTTTTGAACACTGTATATCAATTAAAAAGGTTCTAGGATCAGACAGGAAAGTAAAAGCTGTACTGTATGTTACATCCCAAATGGATGGCAATCAATACTCAATGGGGACATGTTCACAAAGTTAGCCTGTGTTTTTAAAATGTACTGTGTTTTTAGAATTTGTAATTTTTTATTTTATTTACCAATGTAGTTTTTGCAATTCTGTATAACTCATAAAAGTATTTTAGGAACTTGCTCATTCTTTTTTATGAGTTATACAGAATCAGTGTTTAAATAAAGGGTAAGCTGCAAAAAAATGTAGCAGATTTCTAGAACTCACAATAACTTAAATTGATACGGCCCAACAAGTTTTACTTTCTTATGATTTACTTACCTGAAAAAAGACAAGCCTGACTTTCAATATCAATAAAAAAACAAGGGTGGGGAGGGGGGGAAGCAAGAATATTGTTGTGCAAAACAATCAAGCCATATTGAAGAGGGGACGACAAGACTGTGAGAAACACTAATCACATGCTTCCTCTGTCTCCACAGCAGGAGGGTGAGCCAGAGGCAGTTTGGAGCAACCCAGAAAGAAAAAACACCCAGATGTATATTATAATGATCTAAACACCTGCAGGTCACTAAAACATTTACAAATAAAAAATACATTTAAAAAAAAAAAAACATGCCAGCTAATTGGCGTACAGTTCTTTATAATCCCTCAGCAATCTGAAAGCAGTTTAATAAACAGTACAATTATTTGCTGTGTTTTCGGTATTTAAATACCCCTTCAAATCATGTGAAAGGCAAGTGAGTTCACACGCGCCACCCAGCTCTTTAAATAATGTTTTTCATTCCAGATTGACACAGTGATTACACAACATGTGCAATCTGCTCCATTCACCACAGAGATTCAATAATGGGACATCTCATAATGGCATACAGCACCTTTATTGGCACCTTAATTGCTCTAATGAAATTAACCTTGATATCTGCAATTACCGTTTATCAACCAAACAATCACAGCGTATTTTTCACCAAACAATCCAGGATTTTGTTTTTGTCTCACAATTTAAAATGTCCAATTCAAATGTTGTCTTTGATGCAGCAGCCCACTAACTGAACAGGAGGACTGAAGATCAACAGACGAGCTCTGTTCCCCTTGTCAACGCAAACCGTTTCTTTTCAGCCGCTCAACCAAAGCAACTGATGCTCCCAAGCTACTGAAGGCTCTGCCTGGCCTTACCTGGTTGCAGGCTATTGTGGAAGCTGTGGTGTAGCGTGGTGGAGCGATCCCAGACGATTTTACTTTTAATCTCTGGAAAGTGCAAAAATGCACCACTCCCTGTCTGCGGGTCCCCTGTGGATCAGTAACTCAGCAGGACCAGGACTCAACCTACACTCCACGCAGTAGTGCCTTTACTAGGGAAGACTGTAGGAAACTAGCATTTTTGTTTCAACCCCAAATGAAGCAAAATAACTACCAGCAGTGTCCCCATTAAATACCAGTTGAAGGCCACAGTAAGTATACAATTGTCATGCTGCTTCTACAGTCACCTTGGAACAGCATCCTGGACTTTTCTGGGAAGTTGTATTGAAAAGCAGTGTTTCCAGAAAGCTGTCTAAGCTGCTCATGGTTCTTGACAGGGGGTCACTTACCGTCGGGCACCTCGTCGGGCCGCTTGCGTTTCTCGTACACCACGATGATGACCACCAGCAAGAAGATCTCCGCCAGCACGCCCAGGAAGGGCCAGAGCGGCGCCAGGTGGCTGCGCACCCGAAGGATGGTGGTGATGGACTTGTTGCCGATGACGTTGCTGGCATTGCAGCAGTACTCCCCAGGATCCTCGCTGATCTTCAGCCCGACGATGGACAGCTCTGTGTAGTTGTCCTTGTTCATGATGAAGTAGCGGCCCGTTGAGTTATTGATGTCCTTTCAATGGAAATGTGGGGAAAGCATTTCAACACAGCTTCTTATTGTGAACTGTTAAACACTCAATAGGGCTGAATTTAGGACTACAAAAACAAAAATGTAATGAATTAAATGACAAATGTTTATATGAAATTATTTCTCAATGTCTTTAATTATTAAATTACGTTTGATTAATACAATGTGAAGGATTGGTGTGAGGTGTGAACAACAAAGTTTGGTGTGAGGTGTGAACAACAAAATCCGCTTGGGAAACAGACCGTACCGAGCACATAAAGAGGTGGACTCGGTCCGTTTGGCAAACGAGTCTGGTTCGCTTACTAAACCTCAATGTGAACAACTGCTGGACTTGGCCCTTTTGAACATAGGAAATTAACTATACAAGGTAACCTGACTTGGACGTAAACCTTTTTTCATATTCTGAGGAAACAAGTAGAGCAAAAAACAAAAACGTCTCAGGAAACTACATTCGGGTTACCAGCCATCCAGGGAAAATTGAGATTGTCAGTTTTCAGCCTTTATGTTTTGTCCCAGTCGGAAATATATTGAAATATATTCAATATATTGAAATATATTAAATCAATATATTACGTTATATTTCTCAATTAGGCATTCTAGAAATGTATTATTATTTTTATCATCATCATCATCATCATCATCATCATCATGATGAACAGCTAAATATCCATCTTTTTCTTAATCATGATTGTCTTTGGCATTTCCTCCAAAAGAACATTGTTTTTCCAATAAATACATGATGCTCTTTCAGCATGTTACGTTACTTTGGCAATAATTTGACGTTGTTAGCACCAATTAAGCCAAAATAACACGGATAGCAGCACAGCCACGTCACGGAAAGTATTCTCCATGTTGGGCATGATGGAAAAAAGTTTTCCAAGAGAGTCCTTCCGAAATCAGCAACAGAGCCGAGTGCATTTGGAAAGTGCAATGTGAAACCAATAAAACTATTCTGGATGAAGCTGCAAGTGAACCAAACAAACACATATGAATGCACTTTAAAAGAAACTCAAGTTTGCTTTAATTTTCTGGTGTGAAATGAACCGGAGCAAACTTGAAAAAAATTAGTTTGTTTGCAAGTGAACCACGATTCAAATCACAAGTGAACTAGGTGTGAACGTGCCCTAATCAGTGTGACTAATAAGTGTGAAGAGCAAGCACATGGATACATTGTTTCAAATGAAACGAACCAGGCTGAGTCTGCTTGAAACAGACCCAGTGTGAAGGCAGCCTTAATAGTCCCATTAAATGTGTGTGCTGATTTGCACACAGCAGGCATTATACTTGCAGAGGTGTGAATGGCTCATTACAGCAGGTCCTTTTCAAAACAGATAGTGTCATATGATAGTATTGTCTATGGTTCAACAGACTTCAGTCATTATTATTATTTGTTTATTTAGCAGACGCCTTTATCCAAGGCGACTTACAGAGACTAGGGTGTGTGAACTATGCATCAGCTGCAGAGTCACTTACAATTACGTCTCACCCGAAAGACGGAGCACAAGGAGGTTAAGTGACTTGCTCAGGGTCACACAATGAGTCAGTGACTGAGGTGGGATTTAAACTGGGGACCTTCTGGTTACAAGCCCTTTTCTTTAACCACTGGACCACACAGCCTCCTTACTTTATTAGTTAGTATTCATTAGTGCCACTGTCAGCAACAAAACATTAGCTTACACTGTTTCATATCCTTCACTCATACTGCACTATGTAAAGTGTACAGCCACGGGCACACCAAAGTTCACAGACTGATGACTGACAGGGTCTGTTGGGTTTTAGAATCTTCATAATAGTGTTCTAATTTGAACAAACAGAGCATGCCCAGATTATATTTCCCTTTGCCCCTTTAATTTATTTATTTTTTACTTCGTATTGCCAAAAGGCTCAATTCCTTTTTGTGGACTGTCTCTGTGCTGAATGTCTCTGAATGTCCCTGTGCTGAATGAGCTGAATGTCTCTGTGCTGAATGTCTCTGAATGTCTCTGAGCTGAATGTCTCTGAGCTGAATGTCTCTGTGCTGAATGTCCCTGTGCTGAATGTCCCTGTGCTGAATGTCTCTGTGCTGAATGTCTCTGAATGTCCCTGTGCTGAATGTCTCTGAATGTCTCTGAGCTGAATGTCTCTGTGCTGAATGTCTCTGAATGTCCCTGTTCTGAATGTCTCTGAGCTGAATGTCTCTGTGCTGAATGTCTCTGAGCTGAATGTCTCTGAATGTCCCTGTTCTGAATGTCTCTGAATGTCCATGTGCTGAATGTCTCTGAGCTGAATGTCTCTGTGCTGAATGTCTCTGAATGTCCCTGTTCTGAATGTCTCTGAATGTCCCTGTGCTGAATGTCTCTGTGCTGAATGTCCCTGTGCTGAATGTCTCTGTGCTGAATGTCTCTGTGCTGAATGTCTCTGAGCTGAATGTCCTTGTGCTGAATGTCCCTGTGCTGAATGTCTCTGTGCTGAATGTCTCTGAATGTCCCTGTGCTGAATGTCTCTGTGCTGAATGTCTCTGAGCTGAATGTCCCTGTGCTGAATGTCTCTGAATGTCTCTGTTCTGAATGTCTCTGTGCTGAATGTCTCTGAATGTCCCTGTTCTGAATGTCCCTGTGCTGAATGTCTCTGTGCTGAATGTCTCTGTGCTGAATGTCTCTGAATGTCCCTGTGCTGAATGTCTCTGTGCTGAATGTCTCTGAGCTGAATGTCTCTGTACTGAATGTCTCTGAGCTGAATGTCCCTGTGCTGAATGTCTCTGAGCTGAATGTCCCTGTGCTGAATGTCTCTGTGCTGAATGTCTCTGAGCTGAATGTCCCT
Source organism: Acipenser oxyrinchus oxyrinchus (assembly GCA_030684275.1). Classification (NCBI taxonomy): domain Eukaryota; kingdom Metazoa; phylum Chordata; class Actinopteri; order Acipenseriformes; family Acipenseridae; genus Acipenser; species Acipenser oxyrinchus. The sequence continues at coordinate 13,066,875 of CM060265.1, read as the reverse complement.
GTGCTGAATGTCTCTGAATGTCTCTGTTCTGAATGTCTCTGTGCTGAATGTCTCTGAATGTCCCTGTTCTGAATGTCCCTGTGCTGAATGTCTCTGTGCTGAATGTCTCTGAGCTGAATATCCCTGTGCTGAATGTACCTGTGCTGAATGTCTCTGTGCTGAATGTCTCTGAGCTGAATGTCTCTGAGCTGAATGTCTCTGAATGTCTATGTGCTGAATGTCTCTAAATGTCTCTGTGCTGAATATCCCTGTGCATGGTTATACACCTTGCAGTTTGTGAGCTATGGGTGGCCAAGCATAGGAATTGAACTCATTTTCAGGCACCCCATTAACTTGCAAAGTACTCAACGGATAGCTGAGCCCTTTTCCAGTTCCAGAGCCAATCTGGGTGACTGTGTTCTAAATGCTTTTAAACTGCTCTGTTATTCATACTGTATCTCAAATTGCGTGTTTATAATGGGAGCTTCCACGCAACTTAACAGAGGCAGTGCCACACCTCTAGAATAACCACAGTATGTTCTGCTTCATCTATTAAATATCATGCTTACTATCCATTTCAGAACACACTTCAGAAGTGAGATGATTGACCACTAGGTCAATCATCAATTATTACCTCTAATTGTAATTTCTTTTCATGCTGAACTAATGTCTTGTCTTACATTCCTCAATTAGAACTAATCTTGGATTACCTTAAGGTCACTTATAAAAGTTACCTATTGTAACAGCATAGCAAAGTGTACTAAATCACAGTGAAAGCATGGTAAAGCACAGGTCAGCATTGTAAAGCCCTAAGAGGTATGGTAAACTATGGTAAATGGATAGTAGAATCTTGAGAAAAGCAAGGGGGAAACTACAGATTATATCATGTATCCCTAATGGCTTCCGTACCGTAAAGTAGCCATCTATCTTCTTGTGCCACACCCAGACAGGGTGAGGGTATCCCACAGACTTGCAGTACAACACGGCCGTCTGCCCCTCATTACGGTTCTCACTGCGCTTGTGCCCGATGATGTCTGGAGAGGCTACAAAACACAAAGAGAACACAGTGAGAGGTTACACTAGCTTACACTGCACACAAAGAAACCGAGCAGGACAGTGAGGGGTTACACTAGCTTACACTGCACACAAAGAAACCGAGCAGGACAGTGAGGGATTACACTAGCTTACACTGAGGAATGTGTTATCTCTCATTGGTACATCCAGCCTATTCGCGTGGCTAAATATTCATGAGATATTTGAATGTTATGTGACCACATCTTTTTTCATTGTGACATACTGCAACGCAAATACATTCCATTGCTAAGCATAGTCTGTAGCATTTAAAACACTCTATTTACAAAAGTTGATATTCATAAAAGTGTGAAATATTTTAAAGACAGCCTCTGTACAGCCCCAGATACAACCAGTTACTTGAACTAAAGACGGATCTTACTGTGTTTCATACACATCTAGTAGCATTCTACTTGACCTCCACTAGGTGGTGTCATTTCACCAGTTTGTACTGTATGCCATACTTAACAGTACATAACAGTCCAGTCAGTCCACTCCTGAACTTAAATAAGCCAGACGGGTAAATAAAAGTAACTAAAAGCACCTTAAAAGAGGAGTTGTGTGTGTTTACTTCATGAGCTTGGTACCAAAAACAAAGGTTACAAAGCCAGTGTTCACAGTTAAAGAAGCTAGCAAAAATAATTCCATACTTTTGATCTGTCACTTCCATTCAACTCAAATACAAATGCAGTTGCAGTATCGAATCCAGTATGATAGCTGGTACTTCTTTAGGCTTACTTAATCTCTGTTTGCAAGCCATGCTTTCACACAGTTTTGCACTTCCATGGTTACTTCACCTGGAGAGTTCACATTCTTTCATGGCAGCCAAATCAGTTATTCAGCTGCTGTCTGTGTGTCAAGCAGCCTCCCTGCCATATTGTCAAATTTTACAGCAATCAAGTTTAAATTGGAGTATTTTCTGTAGAATACTGTAGTTAATAGCAGGAGCGTGGCTGTGTGAAACCGCCTGACTGCCTGTCTCTGCTGTTTATCGTTTTCAATTCTTCTGATCAATTAATTCTCACAAGATAATCACTATGTTAAGTGTTCTCCCCCTCCCACACCCTTTTTACATTGACCTCAGAAACGTGCCCCGATATTTCGGGCTCCACCCTTTCACAGCGCTACCTGATTTGCATAATTTATGGCGCTGAGCGAAATGTGATCTGTGGGTACTAATAAATTTAAATGAGATGAACTGAACCCGGATTGAGTCTATTGTTTGGAGTGAAAGCTGAGATGAGCGAGAGCTATACATGTGCGAGGAGTGGAGTAAAGGTTATTAAAATGGAATTCAGCAAGCGACCACGCCAGTGTGATGCACCGGCTGCAATGCAGTGAGTTTGGGAGAATGGGAGTGATTTTGATTACTCCAGTGGGAGCGAGGGTCTAGATTTGGAGGATAAGAGGTTTTGGATCCCACTTTCACAGAAGTTACTGGAGAAGAATCCAGCGACACTGAAGGTAAGACGATTCATGATTTGATTTTGTATCTGTTCGTTTATTTAAGTTCACATCAGTAAGGACACGTTATCGTTTGTTACCGGTTTCCTTGCAAGTTGGTTTATTTACTTTGTGTTTAAAAATACACATTACCTGTCAGATTGATCGCTTATCGATAGTTACTTAGGTAGGTACTTTGCTTTATAAAGCGACGTTCTAACAAGTCAGTCTTTGTTAGTCATTTGATGTCTGCACAGGTTTGTATTTTTAATTGCAATTTAGCATTTGGAGGATACCATTTTAAACGTGTTTTTTTTTAGTAGGAATGCATGCATAACAGACATTTTATGTACAAGGTTGCTGTTTATTAGTCGAGTTATAATGCTCAATAGACATTTATTTGCATGGTACCTGCAGCTTATTTGGCGTGTTGGCGTTTTGATTTACTAAAAAGCAAATAACGTTACCCTTGTAAAAGTTGATCATATATTAGCACGGTAGTTTTGCAGTTTTTCTTTCCCCCGTGTTTATTCTTACTATTATTATTTTTTTAAGTACATTATTATTATTATTATTATTATTATTATTATTATTATTATTATTATTATTATTGATGATGATTATTATAACCCTGTCTATAACTATGCTCCCCTTTGTAATACAGCTGCAAGCTCCAGTGTGCAAGCAGAGGTCTCTCTTGGAGGAAGAGGTGGAGGTCATGGATGTGATCGGGCAAGTAAGAGAGGCAGAGTTGCATCCTCCAGCTCTCGGGGGGTGTACTGTACAGGAGAAATACAAGAATCAGAGCTGATGCAACGGAGCTGGATTACCTGTTTCTCACCCATGATATGCTGGAGAACATTCAGAAGCAGACCAATACATTTGCCCAGGAACAGATAATGAAAATACCAGCTGATAAACTCCATGCAAGAATGAGGGGTTGGGAAAATGTCACCTTAGATGCCTGTGGCAGTTTTTTGGGCTTTCATTCTTGATGGGGATAGTGAAGAAGCCCTCTCTCGACAGCTACTGGTCTGGAGACCCCACCATCAGCACTCCCTTCTTTGGCAACACCATGAGCCAGAACCGCTACAAGCAAATCCTTCAGGCACTGCACTTCCAGGACAACGAAGCTGTCAGGCCTGAAAATGATTGCCTCTGGAAAATCCTCCCCTTCTTGGACCGCATCACAACCTTATTCACCAGCATCAACACACCTGCTCAGGAGATTTCAGTCGATGAGTCTCTCTTGCTGTACAAAGGAAGGCTTTATTTCAAGCAGTACATCCCAAACAAACAGGCACGCTTTGGAGTGAAGTCGTATGAGCTTTGTGAGGCGAAGACGGGCTACACATGGAAATACATGCTGTATTCTGAGCAAGACCAGCAACTGCTTGATGGTCAACATGATTCTAGTTTCGGTGTTGTGATGGAGCTCATGAAGGGGCTGTTGGATAAGGGGTACAGATTAGCTGTAGACCACCACAACAGTCCTGAACTGTGTCTGTCTCTGTATGACAGGAAGACACATTGTCTGGGTACGGTACGTGGTAATCGCCGTGGTATGCCCAAAGATTTGCACATGAAATTAGATGGAACGTCACTGCAGAAAGGAGAGGTAACTTCCCGCACCACTGATAAGCTGATGGCACTGTGCTGGCGGGACCGGAATTATGTCACCATGCTTTCAAACTGCAATGATGCCAGTATGATAGATACAGGAAAGAAGACCAACGAAGGCCAACCCATCCACAAAGCCCAGCTGATTGGGGATTATAATGCCATCATGGGAGGAGTTGACAGAAGCAGCCAGCTGCTGAAGTACTACAGCTTTCTGTGGAAAGCCATCAAATGGTCCAAAAAGCTTGCCTTCCACCTTATTGATGTGACGATTCTTAATGCACACATATTATACTCACAGAAGCAACAGAAACAACCTGAGCATGAACTTAGTGAAGCAAATTCTGCAACAAAGCTGTGCAGGCAATCAGGGAGGCAGGCCAGGCAGCACAGTACATCCGGTGAGGCTGACTGCTCGCCATTTCCCCAGCCTCATCCTCTCCAAATCCAAAGAGCACAAGGCTGTGTTTCGGCAGTACATCGTGTGCAATCAGGGGTCTGGGCATCGACACCAGAAGGGCGAGTCCAGAAAGCGGGTGGAGACCAAGTACCACTGCGTACCTTGTGGGAACATTTCACTTTGCGCTGCTCCTTGTTTTGAATTCTGGCACACACCATAAAATAAAATGAAACTGTGGTCTAACAGTGATTTGTTTTTTGTTTGTTTATTAATCTGTTTATTGGTCTTGTTTTTTACAGGTCCACTATTTTTTGTTTTATTTACAATTTAGTTGTAGGACCTGAAACTCTGAAATGGGAGACAAGGAGAATACATTTTTATTGGTGGAAACCTTTTTTTTTTCTTTTTTTTTTTCCTGACAATTCTGTACTTTTTTTTTACAATTTACCATGTTCAGAATTCTGTAAACCATATGAAAATAACGTTCTTTACGTTCTAAGCTCTTAAATGATTATATATATATATATATATATATATATATATATATATATATATATATATATATATACAGTACTGTGCAAAAGTTTTAGGCAGGTGTGAAAAAATGCTGTAAAGTAAGAATGCTTTCAAAAATAGACATGTTAATAGATTATATTTATCAATTAACTAAATGCAAAGTGAGTGAACAGAAGAAAAATCTAAATCAAATCCATATTTGGTGTGACCACCCTTTGCCTTCAAAACAGCATCAATTCTTCTAGGTACACTTGCACAGAGTCAGGGATTTTGTAGGCATATAGTCAGGTGTATGATTAAACAATTATACCAAACAGGTGCTAATGATCATCAATTCAATATGTAGGTTGAAACACAATCATTAACTGAAACAGAAACAGCTGTGTAGGAGGAATAAAACTGGGTGAGGAACAGCCAAACTCAGCTAACAAGGTGAGGTTGCTGAAGACAGTTTACTGTCAAAAGTCATACACCATGGCAAGACTGAGCACAGCAACAAGACACAAGGTAGTTATACTGCATCAGCAAGGTCTCTCCCAGGCAGAAATTTCAAGGCAGACAGGGGTTTCCAGATGTGCTGTCCAAGCTCTTTTGAAGAAGCACAAAGAAACAGGCAACGTTGAGGACCGTAGACGCAGTGGTCGGCCAAGGAAACTTACTGCAGCAGATGAAAGACACATCATGCTTACTTCCCTTCGCAATCGGAAGATGTCCAGCAGTGCCATCAGCTCAGAACTGGCAGAAAACAGTGGGACCCTGGTACACCCATCTACTGTCCGAGAAGTCTGGTCAGAAGTGGCCTTCATGGAAGACCTGCGGCCAAAAACCATACCTCCGACGTGGAAACAAGGCCAGCGACTCAACTATGCACGAAAACACAGGAACTGGGGTGCAGAAAAATGGCAGCAGGTGCTCTGGACTGATGAGTCAAAATTTGAAATATTTGGCTGTAGCAGAAGGCAGTTTGTTCGGCGAAGGGCTGGAGAGCGGTACACTAATGAGTGTCTGCAGGCAACAGTGAAGCATGGTGGAGGTTCCTTGCAAGTTTGGGGCTGCATTTCTGCAAATGGAGTTGGGGATTTGGTCAGAATTAATGGTCTCCTCAATGCTGAGAAGTACAGGCAGATACTTATCCATCATGCAATACCATCAGGGAGGCATCTGATTGGCCCCAAATTTATTCTGCAGCATGACAACGACCCCAAACATACAGCGAAAGTCATTAAGAACTATCTTCAGCGTAAAGAAGAACAAGGAGTCCTGGAAGTGATGGTATGGCCCCCACAGAGCCCTGATCTCAACATCATCGAATCGTGTATGGGATTACATGAAGAGAGAGAAGCAACTGAGGCTGCCTAAATCCACAGAAGAACTGTGGTTAGTTCTCCAAGATGTTTGGGCCAACCTACCTGCCGAGTTCCTTCAAAAACTGTGTGCAAGTGTACCTAGAAGAATTGATGCTGTTTTCAAGGCAAAGGGTGGTCACACCAAATATTGATTTGATGTAGATTTTTCTTCTGTTCACTCACTTTGCATTTTGTTAATTGATAAATATAAACTATTAACATGTCTATTTTTGAAAGCATTCTTACTTTACAGCATTTTTTCACACCTGCCTAAAACTTTTGCACAAGTACTATATATATATATATATATATATATATATATATATATATATATATATATATATATATATATATATATACAGTGCCTTGCAAAAGTATTCAGAACCCTGACCAATTCTCTCATATTACTGAATTACAAATGGTACATTGAAATTTCATTCTGTTTGATATTATTGTAAGGTGACATTGGTTTTATGTTGGGGAAATATTTTTAAGAAAAATGAAAAAAACTGAAATATCTTGCTTGCATAAGTATTCAGCCCCTGTGCTGTGGAAGCTCCCAGTTTACACAGATGAAAGAAATTGCCCTAACGAGGACACAATTACCTTACCATTGGCCTCCACCTGTGAACCATTAAAGTTGCTGTCACATTTTCTGGATAAAAACCCCACTGTTGAAGGATCATTGGTCAGGCTGTGAACCTGAAGGAAAATGAAGACCAAAGAGCATTCTACAGAAGTTAGAGATAAAGTAATACAAATGCATAGATTAGGGAAAGGGTACAAAATAATATCCAAGTGTTTGGATATCCCAGTGAGCACAGTTGGATCAATAATCAGGAAGTGGAAGCTTCATCACACCACCCAGGCACTGCCAAGAAAAGGCCGTCCCTCAAAACTCAGCGCTCAAACAAGAAGGAGACTTGTTAGAGAAGCCACAGAGAGGCCAACAATCACTTTGAAGGAGCTGCAGAGTTCAGTGGCTGGGAGTGGAGTAATGGTGCACCACTCAACCATATCAAGAGCTCTGCATAACACTGGCCAGTATGGGAGGGTGGCAAGAAAGAAGCCGTTACTCAAAAAGTACCATCTGAAAGCACGTCTGGAGTTTGCCAGAAAGCATGAGACCAAGATAGAGCTTTTTGGCCAAAACTCAAAGCGCTATGTGTGGCGCAAACCTAACACTGCCTATGCCTCAAGACACACCATCCCTAAAGTGAATTATGGTGGTGGCAGCATCATGCTGTGGGGATGCTTCTCATCAGCAGGGACTAGGCATCTTGTTAAAATTGAAGGAAAAATGGATGGAGCAAAATACAGGGAAATACTGCAAGAGAACAAAAAACTGAAGCTTGGGAGGAAATTCACCTTTCAGCAGGACAATGACAAGCACAAGGCCAAAGCAACGTTGGAGTGGCTCAAGAACAAAAAGGTGAATGTCCTAAAGGTGCCCAGTCAAAGTCCTGATCTCAATCCCATTGAGAATCTGTGGCACTATTTTTTAAAATTGCGGTCCACAAGCGTCGTCCAACCAACCTGAACAACCTGGAGCAAATCTGCCAAGAAGAATAGGCCAAAATCACTCTGACACTGTGTGTTAAGTTGGTACATACTTACCCCAAAAGACTTAAAGCTGTTATTGCAGCGAAAGGTGGCTCTACCAAATATTAATGTGTGGGGGTTGAATACTTATGCAAGCAAAATATTTCTGTTTTTTATTTTTCTTAAAAATATTTCCCAACATAAAACCAATGTCACCTTACAATAACTGATTTTGAGTTTCAGTGCTTTAAAATAAAATATCAAACAGAACAAAATTTCAATGTACCATTTGTAATTCAGTAATATGAGATACAGTGATTTGATCAAATTTGAATGACTTACATTTTCTGTACAAATTAAAATATATATATATATATATACAAAGTTCAGAATTCCAGCATGGCAGTCTAAACCTGGCCTGGATCATTTCAGGTAAGGTTTGTTTGAATATTGAAATTTGGTTCAAATGCGATTAGAATTATTACCCTACTATTTTATGACACTGTATATTCAAACAGTGGGTTGTGAAGCAGGTTTGTCTCCAAAAAGGTTGTGGTTCAACTTCCAGCCACTAGGTGGGGCTCACATATCGCATGCATTGCAGAAAAAAAACAAAACAAAACAAAACATCCATGGTTTTAAAATCTCTTACCAACCTAATCACTAAATATCTCTTCCTGTTGCTTCCTGGTAGGTAAGCAAATCCTATACAGCAGGTTATATCAAGAAAATGGTTTGTTATATTACACGGCTCAAATTTGCGAGCTGTGGGTTTCCAGTGTCGACCAAAATTAGTCTCTGCAATCATTTTTTTAATATGCTGCATTTGCCATCGGCGATTGTGGGAGTGGGCTTGTCAGGTACGAAATCAAACCTGGTTTTGCTGATAGTTTTTTTTTTCCTCTCATTTTATGAAGCACTAGTTTTTGTTGTTAATAAATACAAACGCTTACCTCAATATTCCATGCATGGTTTGGTAGCCAGTTGTTCAGTGTCCCAGCGGCACCATAAATAACTAAATATATAGGTACTAAGAAAAATATTCTTAATTTACACGGAGCTAGTACCTTGTACACAAAAAAAAAAAGGTCCTGGTTTGTGAACGGTTTCTCTTTAACTACATGTTATAGGATAAAAGTATCGGAAACTGTGTTTACTACTATTACGTCATAAAATGTATTAGCAAAAGTAATATAATTGATAATATCTGGTACAGCCAATGTGTTGTTGCTAATCATGCTTTGTTCAGTTACTTCAGTGTGTTTATACCCTTTATTCGAACTCTGCTGTGATGAGCTACTGATATCAAGTTGTTTTATTTTTTTTCGGGCTGGCTTTACAGTGGATTAAGGAACGCTTGTTGACCAATCAGGTTACAGGAAATCTCATATCCATATTCTATACAGTAAGTTATAAGTTCATGTTCTGCAACCATAAAATGCTAAACTGAACTCCAAAGTGTTTTGGGTGCCGTTTGAAGTGACTTAAGTAATTATTACATACATGTTGCTTAATAAAAACCACTAGAGTGTAAATTTAATCAAATGGGGGAAAACTGAAGTCTCTGAAATATTTTAACTAAGAGTATTTACTTGGCCCCTAAATTTTTATTTGGCAACCAAATTTTAAAATCTAGGAGCCAGATGCCCCTCAGGATTTACTTGAGCCCTGATATATATATATTATAGATAGATAGATAGATATTAGGGGTGGGTTAGAGTATTCGAGTATTCAGGTTGGCAGACTTTTGTTTCATCTGCGTATTCACATGATCTGTATTGTTCTGGGGTGGGACCATACCACTAGTTTCGGTAGTGTGGGTGTGTGTGAGCCGCTATTGGGTGCGGACCATGTCATCTAGACACCTTTGCTGTGCCCCCGTTCTAGTGTTAACATGGTCATTTTTGTGGCGAATATGTATATTGTCTGGCATTAGGTTTGAGTACTCGAGCACTAAATTATTTGAAATTTCCACCCCTAATTTGATATATATATATATATATATATATATATATATATATATATATATATCACTTACAATTCTGGAATATTTTGTGTATCTGTTTAACATCCTATTACGTGCATTTTATAAACAGTAATTCTCTATTGCCATTTCTGCTGATATCATTATGTATTTCGCTGTGGATAAAAGCGGCTGCTAAATGACTAAATAATAATTTACCAGGCCCATTAACTAATGCTGTTTTTCTGCCACAGGAAAGTATCCCTCGCCAGCCCTGGTCAGTACTCCAGTCTAATAGGGACACACTTAAACAGCAGGGACTGTTCTAGGGTGGATTCACACACAAGAAAAGTAAACAGCTTTTCAAAATGTTCTTACAGCTTCTCTGGCAACTGTGATATAAGAATTCAATTAGCAGATTGATTACACTGCCTTTCCCCCTAACAGACACACGGTGCAAAACAAAGTGAGAGACAGAATCAAAGCACTGCTTTAGCACCGATTTATACAGACGGTCTAAGTGGGGCAGAGAGGCTGCCCACCTGAAAATTAACAAAACCTACAGCCCACCCCAAGAGATTAGCAGCCCAAGCAAAGACAATAAAATCCCGCCATTAGAAAAGACAAAATCAGATTCCAGGGCTTAATCTCCAACCATCCACAAGTCGCCATCTGTTGCTGTTGAGCTGTGTGTGGCATTGTGGGCTGGGGCATCAAGGACACAGCGCTGTACCGGAGACTGCTCTCGGAGGGGGTTTGCATTGTCCTAGCTGCTGTACGGAGACTGCTCTCGGAGGGGGTTTGCATTGTCCTACTTTCCTTGGCAGCTCGGGTGTTTTTCTGGGACAGGAGCGGTGGCAGCTCCTCATGAAGGGTAGAGCTGGGTAGTGGCCTTTTCTTTTTTTATTCTCCTTTCCTCCAAAGCCATGCAGAGCTAATATTCTCACTGGCTGTCATGTCACTGGAGACCCAGTGGTTCACGGCTTGTACTGTACTTCAGAGAAACTTGGTTAGAAAATTGCTGTGTTTTACATTTCAAATTATAAATGGCTGCTTTATTTCAGATGGTATCAATGTACTTTGTAGAATGTTTTGATACATGGCTGCATTCATTCGATCTTCAAATCAGATGAATGTCTCCAGTCCCTGAACTGTTTTCTTAAATGATCATATATTAAGTGTAAGGTGCCAATACTTTTGTCTGCAACGGTACATGTAAAACTCTACAGTGATAAATATGCATGAACGCTGCTTTCATTATATCCCTGTCGTTTGGGGATAGTAAACGCTGGTTGCTTTCTCAGGTCATTCTAAAGACTTTACAGATCCAGTTAGATCCATCTCTGTCGCTCCAGCCACCGGACACAAGCAGTAACACAGAACGTGCGCGCAAAGGCTTTCCACAAGAGCAGAAAGCATGAGACACAGACTAGAGATGAATGCTGTCAGCTTCAGGAACAAAGCAGAGACAGCATTCAGAGCACTGCATACAACAGCATTCACATGTCCTTGAAACGGAGAGATGAAATACAGGCACACCTTCCTATCTAAATCAATCCAGTCAGAGTTCAATCAAACAAGCTATTCTTTCAACCTGTAGAACTCCAACCCCTTTGAGAAAATGCTTCCTGTAACCCGCACATGTTATTTTATCTGGTTTCTGATACTGCAGAGTTATTACAGACAATGCCTCGCCCATTTCAGTGTCTTTATAATCTCTGGAAATGTCAGTAATCCTGTAATACAGCAGCCAGTTTAAAATGGCGATACAGCAATGCTAAATCTATCTGAGAGTACTTCTTCAGCTTTTAACTCTTTCAATTTATAAAACACATAAAGCAAATGAAAAATTTCACTATGAAAGTGCTATATACTATACCGACAAAAATGACAAACAACAAATGATTTATAGGCTGGGGGTGGGGATTTTATTCAACTAATAAAATCTTGGTACCCCTGAATAAAGAACCCTCTTCTCTTTAAAAACATACAATATTTCAATGAGCGAGTCATCTAACAAGTGGAACGCTACCCCGAAACGTTCTCCTTGTTCTGTTGAAGCAGTGCACTGGGGAAGGGGGTTCGCTCCCTGTTCACCTCATTCAGACTGCTTGCTCACTAAATATCTTGGTATCCCTGAATAGATAATTGTCTCTTCTTCAAAATATGCAAAAGATTTTATGTGCAGTCTGTCCCAAAAGTGCAGTGGTACCCAAAAAACAAGTCACTTACTGCCAATGCAGAATGTTCTCTTCGTTTTACCAAGGTCAACACTACCAGAATATGGCAATCACCATTCAGGAAAAGTAGAAAAGAAAGACTCCACCCATTCATTCAGGATTCATATTTCACAGAGTTAGACAGCGCTCTGATAAGGAATGTGGTGTTCAAGTTCATCCCAAACCTGCTCAACTACATTGAGATCAGGGTTCTGCATTGTTGGGTGAACTTGATTAGAAATGATACTGTACTTCAGCAACCTGCAGCAGTTTTAAAAGTACTGCAGGGATCACACAAATTCAGGACAATGTCAAATCAGTATATCGGTTCAATTAAAAAAGCGCACAGAGACATAAGAATTCACCTGATGTGGAACCCTTCAATTAATGTGGTGTGTTTTTAAATCTGTTCTAACTGAATGGAATTCCCATTTTATGACACCCACTCCACCCGTTACCTGATACCTTACAAGACATGCGTCCTTCCCTTCCCCCTGGATAAGAAGGCAGTTCATTATCCATGTCCCCATTAGTTCCTCTTGTCCCCAGCTCACTCCCGGCCACTCAGATTGCACAGGATTACAGAGGATTTAGTGTTAGGAATATAGGAACAAAACCTGCTGAGGATCACAGCAGGCAAGGGCTGCGTACTGTCTCTCTCCCTCCCTTGCTGGAAGTGACCTACACCGAGTCAAAATGAGGGTGTCACCAGCCTTTATTTCCCCTTTTTATCCCAATCACAACTTTTACTAATTAAAAGTCTGATATCTTTAAGGTTATGGAACAATGGACTGCCAGTGCAGAATGACTGCTCTTCTTTTTACCTCACTTGTTCCTCATTTTACTCCAAAGCATGTTCTGAAATGGCGACTGCCAACAATGATACCCCCTTGAATTTCACTTGATCTCCACCTATCTGACTAAGGCTGTGCAGTATACAGGGAGACATGCTTCCCTTTTATTTCAATGGTAGCGTGTGCAGTGTACAGGTAGACGTGCTTACCTTTTATTTCAATGGTAGCGTTGGCCGGTGGAGCGTCTTCAAAGGTATACACACACAGGTACTCTCCTGAATCGTCTGCTCTTGGCTTTTTAATGCTGAACAATTGAAATTGAAACAAGATTCATCAAAAGTATACATTACAGTCCATCAAACAGGCTATGTTATAAATGAGATATGTTTTCAAAGTAAATATATCTGAGAGCATTAGTTAGCACTGCTTTAATAGGATTTTAAGATCATTTCTGAGCTCCTATAGCATCCTCCCTCATGCTGGAGTGTGTTCTCTTTGTGTTATTTGCTTGTTTCACTTGATTACAGATACAGGGTGACAGTTTAAACAGCCAGCCTGTGTCTTACTTATTACAGTAGATTATATGTTCTAGATGTATAGTGATTGAAAGGAAATAAGCGAAGAAGCAGTCAATGCTAACAGGAGGTTAGAAAATGGATTGCAAAGCCCCGGTTATCCCGAATGCAGCCTGGACCCTGTGTATTGCACTAAGAGAAATATTTGATTTAGAAAAGCACCTTCCTGTTTATCAGTTCAATGCATGGTGTATCAGCAGAATTAGCAAACAATATGGCGAAAATATTAAGATTCATATGTAAACTGTAGGGCCTTCTAACAATGAACAGATAAAGATGGTAATGTTTTCAAAGATGGTAGAGCCCTTGTTGGAAATGTGACGCATTCAGGTAGATGGACCGTGGTGACAGTAGCGACCTGGATGTAGACATATGAAAATAGTAGGAATTCAATAAAGTGAAGGCTGAGGTCTTTATCATCTCAAATAATCCTTCAAAAATCGACCCCAAAAGGTCTTAAATCACAGGTCAAAGTGAAGGGTGGTGTTAGATTTGTCTCAGGGGTTTCCAGATTGAAATGGTCTCTGAGATTTCAGCAGGGGAAGTCAGGGCTGGTTAGCTGGCGTAAAATAGAGAACAAATGCTCTACCCAGTGTTCAGCATTGTTAGTAAATGAATCATATTTCATATTTAGGGTAACACTGAACTTGTGAGATGGACTGCTCATATTTTTAAAGAGGAGACAATTATCTGTTCAGGCATACCAAGATATTTAGTGAGCAAGTAGTCTTGCTCACTAAGTGAAGTAATGTAGCAACAAACTCCCCATCCTAGTTGGACAGCTTTCCTAGAAAAAGGACACAATTTACTCATTAAAATATTTAGCATATTTTCTATTTAGTAAGTAAGGGGTCTGAGTGAGGAAAGATGGGCAATGCAATCCCCACCCCTAGTCTGGCTGTAAATCATTTGTAGTTTCTATTATTATATTCTATCTATCTATCTATCTATCTATCTATCTATCTATCTATCTATCTATCTATCTATAAAATCAACATTCTTCTTAAATACATATCAGTGTAAGACATTTCAAATATAAACCTGTGTAAATTATATTAAATTAAATATCTACTACTAGATATTAAATTAAATATCAACTACTACGCTCATTAGCAATGTAATTTATTCCAGGCATGCAATTGCTGTAGGAGGCTTGTAGCTCATTAGCATGTTAAATGTTGATACATAATTGTGGGTACTTAAGTGCCTATTGTATATGGGCTGGTGCTGTGTTCAAAGTTCTTTATATTTTCAGCAAATTGTTATTTTAGTCCTGGAGTCCTAAAAATTAACCCTTTAGTTTGCAGACGCACAACATCGATGTTTTTAATATGGGGCCCATTATGGGGATCACGTGACCTGTTGTTACAATGGCAGCTTTGAGATCTCGCTCCTCTCTACCCTTTGCCTATTTTACTTCTCAAGCTGTTTTAATCATCGGGCTAATCACCTCCTTACTGGTCCACTGTTTTTTGGATACTCCAGGAACATCGGGTCCCCCAAAAAAATAAGACCGCCTTCACAGGCTTCTTCACCCCACAAGACCGGAAGCACCGACCTAGAACAGGCAGTTCTCTGAGCACCAATTCTCCCGGCTGGAATAGACGGTGCTGAAATCGGATGCCAAACTGAGCTCGATTCAAAAAGAACTTGCTGCCTTTACACTTGAGCTCAATGAAATCAAGGCCGACATGTCTCTGGTCCGTTCTTGTGTAGACGCCAATACGAAAGCTATCTCTCTTTCTAACTCCAGGGTCGACCGTATAGAAGCAAAGATGGAGGAGCTAGAGGATAGGAACCGGCATAATAATTTGCGTCTTGTGGACCTAGATGAAGGATCAGAAGGCGAGAATGCCATCGATTTCCTAACCAAAGCGCTACCAAGGTGGTTTCCTTCTCACATGGGCATGAGCATTGAAATTATGAGGGCACATCGCAAATATACAGACAAGTCCAGGATGACCGACAAACCACAAACACTTATTTTTAATCTTCTCTGCTATACAGACCGCCAGCTCATACTTCAGGCTGCTAGGAAGGCTTCTCTTCATCATACTGGGAAGGGCCTCAGATTCTACCCCGACTACAGCAACTACACAACCCAGCGCAGACAGGCCTTTTCAGAGCCGATGAGTCTAGCTCGTTCCCAGGGTTTGCAGGCCTTTCTGTTTATCCCTCAGCTCTGAAGATCATTCATGGCTCGCAAGCCGATCTGTTTCAGATCCGACTTAGGGGCAGGACTTCCTTAACTCAATTGACATCTCCGGATCTTCTCAGCATCTCAGGTGCATCTGACCTGTCCCTGTTCTGCTGAGGAGATGGAATCTGACGAGGTGAGGCAGAGGTCTTCATGGTGTCAGCTGGAGCTGACGAATCCTGCTCCATACCCCGATGTGTACATTCTGTTCCCAGGGAGCTGTGGGCACCTTTTTTCATATGGTTTGGGAGTGTCTGGATGTGGCTATATTCTGGAATCAGGTTTGCTCATCTCTATCCAATATTCTCGAAAAGAATTTTCCTTGCTCTTCTATGGTCCTTTTGCTGAATGAGGACTCATCACTTGACCTATTTTTACAGCAGAAACGGATTTGGCTGGCTGGCCTTACAGCCGCTAAAGAGATGATAGCCCTTTGTTGGCAGCCTCTGCTTTCCCTTCCCTGGCGTCAGTGGACCCTCGCATTTCTGGACATTATTTACGTAGAGCTTTCCATTGCTCGGGTCCATGGGGCAGTACAGGCCTGTATTAAATCACTGATAAACCCGTTCCCAGCTACCACTGTCTGATCGGGGTCTGCGGGGTGGAGTGGGAGGGGGGTTGCCACCTGGGGAGGCCTTTAGCGGGTCCCCAGCCAAGATCGGCAACGCGACATGAGCTTCAATCCAGCAAGACCCTGCCATAACGCCTTTAGGAGCTTCAATCCAGCAAGCCCCTGCTGTAATGCCTTTAGGAGCTTCAATCCAGCAAGCCCGTCGTAACACCTTTAGGAGCTTCAATCCAGCAAGCTCCTGCCGTAATGCCTTTAGGAGCTTCAATCCAGCAAGCCCCTGCCATAATGCCTTTAGGAGCTTCAATCCAGCAAGCCCCTGCTGTAATGCCTTTAGGACCTTCAATCCAGCAAGCCCCTGCCATAACACCTTTAGGAGCTTCAATCCAGCAAGCCCCTGCTATAATGCCTTTAGGAGCTTCAATCCAGCAAGCCCCTGCTGTAATGCCTTTAGGAGCTTCAATCGAGCAAGCCCCTGCTGTAGTGCCTTTAGGAGCTTCAATCCAGCAAGCCCCTGCTGTAGTTCCTTTAAGTGTGCTACTGGGGACCATGTGTCAACTGCTTTTAGATACATTTGGGAAATTCAAAGTGAATTTTGGTATCCAGTCACTGCTCCAACCGTCTGGAAACTCACCTGTACTCTGTGTTCTTGTCATCTGCCCTGGTTCCTTCGATCTCAACTCCGTTCTTCATCCAGTAGCTCTGGCTGTGCGCGGAGTGTGCGTTGGTCAGGTTGCACTGCAGGGTGATGGGAGGGCTGTATGAATCCGAGGGCAGGACCACATCGTCAGAGGCATTGATCCGGGGCTCTGAAACACAGACAGGCTCACTGCAGGGAACAGCATTGCACATGTAGGGTTCAAAACCAGGGGCTCCAACACAGGGACAGCATTGCACATGTAGGGTTCAAAACTAAGGTATGGCATGGCTTGAAGATATACCCAAGGCTTTACCTGTCGTTAAACTTTCTCACAAGCTTCCCCCGACTATAAACCTACTTCCACGTCCAAGGCCTCACACTCAGTGTAGGTCTCTGTGAATGTATAGTACGTCAACGAGCTGAATGAAAACGTTGTTGCGCAACCAAGAGGTAGCATTTCATTTTTGAAAGGTTGGGTATGACCCCTTAAACAGAATGGTATGGCCTAAAATCTCTTTAATTTGGGTTTTTAACACACAGGAGCCTTGAATCACAGACACGGCTACTGAATGGGGAAAGAGTTACTGCAATGGTTGTGAAAACACACACTGTGGGGTGTGGTGGCTCATTGGACATCATATTTACTCTGGCCAAAGGATTAGTGGTTCAAATCTCACACAGAACAAACCTTGAGAGTATGAGCAAGCACCTTCCTCTCTCCTCCACTGCGAGACTGATTGGCTGCAGTTGTATTGTGTAATATACAGTACTGTGCAATTTAAAGTTTCAATGGACGTTGTGAAATTAGTTAAAATGAATGCCTAAAAATATGATATTGCAGTTCTGTTTTCTAATAGTACAAGAGCAGACTGTAGTTTTGAATGGAATGGTCTTTCCTAGGCCTGCATATTCGGAGAATGTGAATGATGAGAGTGTGGGTGCTGAGGGATGTAAAAAGAAAACCCTTTTTTATCTGCTGCTGGAGGAGATATTTCTCTACAGTAATAAAGTACTACATGAACTAATATATATACATATATATATATATATATATATATATATATATATATATATATATATATATATATATACAGTACTGTGCAAAATTTTAGGCAGGTATGAAAAATGCTGTAAAGTAAGAATGCTTTCAAAATAGACATGCTAATAGATTATATTTATCAATTAACTAAATGCAAAGTGAGTGAACAGAAGAAAATCTAAATCAAATCCATAGTTGGTATGACAACCCTTTGCCTTCAAAACAGCATCAATTCTTCTAGGTACACTTGCACAAAGTCAGGGATTTTGTAGGCATATAGTCAGGTGTATGATTAAACAATTATACCAAACAGGTGCTAATGATCATCAATTCAATAAGTAGGTTGAAACACAATCATTAACTGAAACAGAAACAGCTGTGTAGGAGGAATAAAACTGGGTGAGGAACAGCCAAACTCAGCTAACAAGGTGAGGTTGCTGAAGACAGTTTACTGTCAAAAGTCATACACCATGGCAAGACTGAGCACAGCAACAAGACACAAGGTAGTTATACTGCATCAGCAAGGTCTCTCCCAGGCAGTAATTTCAAGGCAGACAGGGGTTTCCAGATGTGCTGTCCAAGTTCTTTTGAAGAAGCACAAAGAAACGGGCAACGTTGAGGACCGTAGACGCAGTGGTCGGCCAAGGAAACTTACTGCAGCAGATGAAAGACACATCATGCTTACTTCCCTTCGCAATCGGAAGATGTCCAGCAGTGCCATCAGCTCAGAACTGGCAGAAAACAGTGGGACCCTGGTACACCCATCTACTGTCCGGAGAAGTCTGGTCAGAAGTGGCCTTCATGGAAGACTTGTGGCCAAAAAGCCATACCTCTGACGTGGAAACAAGGCCAAGCGACTCAACTATGCATGAAAACACAGGAACTGGGGTGCAGAAAAATGGCAGCAGGTGCTCTGGACTGATGAGTCAAAATTTGAAATATTTGGCTGTAGCAGAAGGCAGTTTGTTCGCCGAAGGGCTGGAGAGCGTACACAAATGAGTGTCTGCAGGCAACAGTGAAGCATGGTGGAGGTTCCTTGCAAGTTTGGGGCTGCATTTCTGCAAATGGAGTTGGGGATTTGGTCAGAATTAATGGTCTCCTCAATGCTGAGAAGTACAGGCAGATACTTATCCATCATACAATACCATCAGGGAGGCATCTCATTGGCCCCAAATTTATTCTGCAGCATGACAATGACCCAAACATACAGCTTAAAGTCATTAAGAACTATCTTCAGCGTAAAGAAGAACAAGGAGTCCTGGAAGTGATGGTATGGCCCCCACAGAGCCCTGATCTCAACATCATCGAGTCTGTCTGGGATTATATGAAGAGAGAGAAGCAACTGAGGCTGCCTAAATCCACAGAAGAACTGTAGTTAGTTCTCCAAGATGTTTGGGCCAACCTACCTGCCGAGTTCCTTCAAATGCAAAGTGAGCGAACAGAAGAAAAATCTAAATCTGTGGGCGCCATACTATCACTTCTAGGACTCCTTGTTCTTCTTTACGCTGAAGATAGTTCTTAATGACTTTCGCTGTATGTTTGGGGTCGTTGTCATGCTGCAGAATAAATTTGGGGCCAATCAGATGCCTCCCTGATGGTATTGCATGATGGATAAGTATCTGCCTGTACTTCCCAGCATTGAGGAGACCATTAATTCTGACCAAATCCCCAACTCCATTTGCAGAAATGCAGCCCCAAACTTGCAAGGAACCTCCACCATGCTTCACTGTTGCCTGCAGACACTCATTCGTGTTCGCTCTCCAGCCCTTCGGCGAACAAACTGCCTTCTGCTACAGCCAAATATTTCAAATTTTGACTCATTAGTCCAGAGCACCTGCTGCCATTTTTCTGCACCCCAGTTCCTGTGTTTTCGCGCATAGTTGAGTCGCTTTGGCCTTGTTTCCATCGCCGGAGGTATGGCTTTTTGGCCGCAAGTCTTCCATGAAGGCCACTTCTGACCAGACTTCTCCGGACAGTAGATGGGTGTACCAGGGTCCCACTGTTTTCTGCCAGTTCTGAGCTGATGGCACTGCTGGACATCTTCCGATTATGAAGGAAGTAAGCATGATGTGTCTTTCATCTGCTGCAGTAAGTTTCCTTGGCCGACCACTGCATCTACGGTCCTCAATGTTGCCCGCTTCTTTGTGCTTCTTCAAAAGAGCTTGGACAGCACATCTGGAAACCCCTGTCTGCCTTGAAATTTCTGCCTGGGAGAGACCTTGCTGATGCAGTATAACTGACCTTGTGTCTTGTTGCTGTGCTCAGTCTTGCCATGGTGTATGACTTTTGACAGTAAACTGTCTTCAGCAACCTCACCTTGTTAGCTGAGTTTGGCTGTTCCTCACCCAGTTTTATTCCTCCTACACAGCTGTTTCTGTTTCAGTTAATGATTGTGTTTCAACCTACTTATTGAATTGATGATCATTAGCACCTGTTTGGTATAATTGTTTAATCATACACCTGACTATATGCCTACAAAATCCCTGACTTTGTGCAAGTGTACCTAGAAGAATTGATGCTGTTTTGAAGGCAAAGGGTTGTCACACCAAATATGGATTTGATTTAGATTTTTCTTCTGTTCACTCACTTTGCATTTAGTTAATTGATAAATATAATCTATTAACATGTCTATTTTTGAAAGCATTCTTACTTTACAGCATTTTTTTCACACCTGCCTAAAACTTTTGCACAGTATATATATATATATATATATATATATATATATATATATATATATATATATATATTCATTTATATATATTCATTTATATATGGTGTGGTGTAGAAATAAAAAATAAAAAACAGGATGTTTTCAGTACACGCTTGGTAAAATTTGTTGCGTTTTAAATTTATTTTCTTTTATCATTTACCATTTTCAGCCTTAGTTGAACTACTGTACAATATTGACCAAATTAGTAGAAAATATATATGAGAGCTGATTAAAAGCAAGAACGTTGCAGGAATTTATTAGTAACTTTATTTATTAGTAGGAGTAAATCGTAAGACACTGGGCACACAAGCTTGTTGGATTGAAGCAGAGGAATGGTCCTCTTGTATGAAGATTGTACCAGCATTGCAGACAGAGACGGATCTGAACTTGGGTCCTTATTGCAGAGACCTGTGTGCTACCCAGCTGAGTCACCAACCACCCTTGGGGTTAATATAAAACACTCATACCTGGGGAAGAGTGGGGTCACTGTAGGCAGCTACTTACTAGAATCTAGAAAACAGTGTGGCTCGGAAGGTTACCTTTGATTTTACTAATGCAGGGCTGGACTAGGTGAGGAAGATGAAGCGTTAAACGAGAAAGCAACTAAAATACAGTTAGTTTCTCTGTTGAGTTTAGGGAATCTGGGCAATGCTTCTAAAACAACAAAAAAAAGTGGAATAAAAGGGGTTGAGTAGTTTTGTGTGTCACCTATTCCAGCTAGCTAAGTGTTTCGACAGTGCTGTACTTGTTACAGCTGCCTTGTCTAACACATGAGGCCTCTCAGATCTCAATGCTTTCCAGTCTGCACAGCCTCCTGACTCTGTCCTTGGACAAGATTATCTCCTGTTCAGCATCTTGGTAGAGGAAAACCGAGGATCTCCCGGGATAGTTTTGAGATTGGATTAATAACCAGCAAGAAAAAAATCTGTGTATGCGTAGAGAAGTACAGCAAGCTGTCCCTGCATCTCCCCGCTTGTTTCTTACAGTGCATCAAGTCCATACTGCTTGGAGTCTGGTATTTGTAATGAAGCTGTCCCTGCATCTCCCCACTTGTTTCTTACAGTGCATCAGGTCCATACTGCTTGGAGTCTGGTATTTGTAATCAAGCGCAGATCAAATTGATTTTATTGTGCTGTCTACAGTAGTGAGAGTGTGCTAGGCTCTGAGTTCAGAATGAGTTTTTGTGCTGTCTGCAGTAGTGAGTGTGCTTATACACTTCTCTTCATATCTAGCAGTACAATGGTTTACTTGAGAGACTGCGATAGTGTTTAAAAAGGAAATCCCCATCACACAGAGAACGTTCTACCAGTCAAGAGGTGCTCACGCATATTCTATTGATGAAACACTGTTTCCAATCCCTGGACCTACAAGGCACTACAGGAATAAAAGACTCATAAGAAAGAAGCAATGTGAAAGTAAAGGGAAAAGGTAGCAAGACAATAGGTTTACAGATCCAGGTGAAAATGCTGCAAAAAAGGAAGAAAAAAAGGTTGGTTAGTGGTGTAAAGGCCACCACAGGCGTGATTAACAATCGGCAGTGTTAGAGCTTTATAAAGTTATTTTACACAGTGGCATGGTCAAACTAAGTGCTCTGATTGGTTATTAGTGATCACATGATCGTGTAGGTTATTTTTTGCACTACTGCACAGCTCTCATTTTGTAAATATTGAATGTTGTCATTTTTTAATTGTCCATTTTTTACATGCATAATAACAGAGTCCAGGATGTGCAGAAGGTATGCAGTGACTGAACTTCCTGTGTGTTATTGCTCATTTAAAATCATGCATGGGAAATTGGCCAATAAGGGCTCTTCAGAATTCCAGCCCATCTTCTCCTGTGTACAGATGCCAGCCCGTGGACAGAAGAAACGGCTCCATTTCAAAGTAATGTTTCTTGCTACAGTATCGGTTTGTTTGATTCATAATAATGAATACATTTTGTGTGGGGTGTCTCTTAGTACAAGAGACATCATTCCGCACAGTTTGAGCAGACAGAGCCGCTCAGCTTTGAATTGCTGTCCCCTCACCCAAGTGTGACGGTTCAATCCCCCTCTATCACCCTTCCATGCCAAACCAAATAGTGTCTACACTCTCAATGCAGCGCTCCCCCCGTTTAATGTGTCAGGACATTCATTTCATGTTTAAACTTGAACCAGATCTAAAATGTTTGGAAACTGGCTTAAATGTTAAAGATGTACAACACACCATGTGTTAGCAGTATAAAACTAGAAGTGCCACTTTGCAAACGACCTTCAAATCATATCTATTTTAAACATGCATCTTTGTTCAGAGTGTAGAAGAGTAGGGGTTACTAAATGGTATTAACAAAAAATTAAATATCATTCTTAGTGTTTTTCAGCTTTAGTAAAAGTGAAACTTGTGTGTTCATATTGCTTTGGCACTGCCACGACTTGCAGACATACAAGGCATTGGGGCTTCCCCCATTTTCAGTACAGATTCTTGATCCCACCTTGCATGGAAGACCTGGTTCTCTCTTTCTATATTTCTTTTATGATGAAAAGGTAAAAGAATCAGGGTTTTTTCAAAGTTGTGATACACAGAACGATGGTTTCAACAGACCGAATGTCCTTGTATTCAGCAGCATGACCCAAACAAGCACCCACCTCCTAGCGATGGGTCTTCCACGTTTAAAAAGGCCCTATAGACTTGGAGTATGCTTATCTTAGAAACACATGATTGAGAAATCAAAAGTATATATCCCAGCAGAATAAATCTGTTACTTGTTGGTGGAGCAAACAAAAAACAAACAAAGTTGCCCACCCCTGCAGGTGTAGAGTTTAGAATGAATATACATGTTCAATATGTTTTCAGTATACAGAAATGATGTGCACATATTAGGGTATATTTTCAAAGAGATTAAACAGGATTAAGCCCTGCAATTCTGATGCACTTGTTTAGTTATTGTTTGTAAAACGTACTGGTGGTTTTCTGCTTTAAAATAATAGGAGTCCACCGCACTTTGACAATATACCCCATTGCCCTTTACAGACTTCTAAATATGGGTATTATCCCACCAGGATAGGTCTTAATTAACATACTCTTTACCAGTCTCTGAGCAAGTCTATAAAAGTGACCAGTTGGTGCACCTAGTGACATTTTCCACCTTGCTCATACGCTGGTGACTTTACTAAAGAAGCCAAACATCTAGGTCTGCAGAAACAGTAATAAAACGAGGATTACAAATCCATAGAATACGATTATAAAACATGAAACATGACGCAAAAAACAAGTACACGTTTTTATTGTTAGAATTTAAAAAAGTGGAACTGAAGGGGTCGAGTAGTTTTGTGTGTCACTTAACCCTAACCACCTCCTTCCAGAAGCACTGCTGTCATTCCAGACAGAGCTGAGCACAGACCAGCGCAGTGTCACAGCATCACATGGCCTCCCTCCCTCTCCACAGATTGCAACAAGGTCATATTTAAAAACATTGTTGGGTTCTGCTCTTATTATCCCCCTCCTGGAACTGGGTCCACACCAGACGGGAGTGGACCGGGAATGGCAGCTATGAGAAGGAGCTGTGCAAACCTTCAAAGCGGCCTGACTTGTCAGATTACAGCAGTATGTTAGACTATATTTCCGGTTAGCATGGGTATAAGGGAAGAGGGAAATAAAAAGCTTAAAAATCTTTAACAATCTTCAGATAATGCTCCAATAGCCGCAAGGGCCCGGTTCACGTACCAGTGTACAGCAGTGGAGGTGTTACTATCACTTACAAACTTTACCCATTGCTTCCGTGGAGTCTGATCAGCTCTCATGAATAATTCATTTGCATTAATACCACCCTTTTTACCATTATAGTGGGACTCTTACCTTATTTACTCCTTCAAATATATTACCACAAGTAATACCTCCAGTACAGCTGGCTGTAGGCACATCAGGATAATATAGCTTGTATTTAAAAGGCCTTTGCTTTAACTAAAAACGGCTCAACAAGGGAGCACATTTTAATATTGATGTTCTAATATAAGTTTGTTACATAAGTTACTTACTGTATAACCTTTTTCTCTTTTGAGTTGTATTTCTGTTACTTTCAAGCAACAGTAATGTGGAATGTATTATTAAATGCTGTGTGTGATTTGCTGTGACTAATCATCCATTTAGTGAGATTAAAAATGTTTATTAGGAGGCACAGAGAAAATATACGTCAGATATCAGCATTCAATGAATCATGTTTTAGTCGTACTACCTGTCTATGAAAACAGGGAGTGGGTAAAAATCTAGACCAAGACGAAACTGGCCTGGGGCACCGACCTCTGAGGACAAGGGCCAGTCCTGCAGGTGTCAGCCCTTGAGCTCACTGGGCGCCTGGCCAGCAGGGTTTGCTGTAGCATGATGAGGAGAAACAGTTTGTGCCAGTTTTCCCTCCCTAACCCACGGGAGCGCCGGATCCAATGAGACGCTCCCTTCGGGGTCCCCAGTGCAGACCGGCCTATTTCAACAGCCAGGACCGAACCTGAGCTGTATGACTCACCCTGCGCACCACGCGGCTACACATCTACTAGGTGAGCCACTCGGGACCCCCAATTGAATTACTTTTAAGTTGAAGAGTTTATTAAGAACTATAAAATGATATTTAGAAGTCAAGGAACAAATCTGAAAGAGAGGCATCATTTGGAAATCAATATTGCAGATATGCTGTCGGTCAAAAAAAAAAAAATAGACTTTTAAAACGAAAAAGTAAAGAAAAATTTGACTTAGCCAAAGAATTGGATGGGTGGTGGACCGCCACTCCATACATATTTAACCCCTGTGGAAATAAAAGTCCAATCAACTACAAACATGGAAAGCAAGACAGACTGACCTTTGTGGGTTAGATCATTTGCTGAAGAAGGGTATTAGCACTGATATTCAATCCAAAATGGTACTAACACCAACAAAAACAGGTTTGTGAATCGGACCCTAAGAGTTTCATTGCTACCTAATACCAATTATCCACTGTCACATTTCAAAAGCCAGCCTGCCAGGGTATCCACAACTCTACAGAAACATAGACCCCTGAGCTGGGAATCCAATTACCATTCACAGCACCTTCTCTTGCATTGCAGCAAAAGCAATCGCCTATAGGACTCCAAGCACACAGGGTATCCAGCTCTGTAGTGTGCTCTACATTAGGACACCCACGCAGCCCAGGAAATGATCTACAGAAGGCTTTGCTACTGCAGCTGCATAGAAACAGTAGAAACGTGTTTAAAGAGGACACAGTAATTGTGAGGTAGCACCACAACACAGCTTGCAAATTGGTAGGTCGGCACCATGTTGTGTTGCCTGCTGTGCATACACTTGCACACAGGCTTGTTTTGGGCATAAGCCAGTAAACAGTGGAACCAAAAATCATTCTGTTGCCCTCAGTTTTAATAGCCAATAGCATGAGACTATCTACTCCAGTTACTCCAGTGTTACTTACTCTTGCTGCGCTGTTCTAGACTGGTCATCACGGAACATGTCTTAAGGCTGCTACACACCAGACGTGATGCAGCAAGCGAAACTGCAGCGATGCGACACAATGAATAGAACCTTTTGAGAAGTATCTTTCACACCACAGGCGACGCGACAGGCGACTTGGGAGTGGCACCAGCGTGGCACTGGAGCGACGTGAAATAAATAGGATTGAATCGATTGTCGCTCGTCAACTAGGGCATTGAGCAAACACAGAACAGCTTCAATGCAAAAAATAGCCAGAGCTTTATGACAAAGGGCATCACAATTATAAAGATACAGATCTGAAAGATAATATATGGGTGTCAATTTCAAAGGAACTGGATAAGCCTGCTGGTGTATGAATTATTGCTGTATGTGTTGAAATACCGTTACAGAAGACACTCAATTACTACATCATGTTGAAGAATATGTACCAGTCTTGACAATAGTTTTTTCAATAGCAATTTCTAACAGTTGTATAGATCTAGCAGTTTTCAAACCTGTCGCATCATCTGTGTCGCTTCTGGTGTGTATGGTCATGACATTGCGAAAGTGTCTCGTCGCAAATTAAAAAACTGCATCACGTCTGGTGTGTGGCAGCCTTTATAAATGGCTTGACAGAGCATTAAAATGACACTTGCCTAAGGATAAGAATGACTCATTTAAGAGTGATTTAAGAGAACCACCTTAAAGTTAGGTACTGGAGTCTACAGAACTATACATATTAAACTACTTTACATCATCTTCATTTTCCTAACGTTTAATAATATCCTTTTATGTGTGTCCTTTGTTATACGCAGATCATAAATTTGCCGTTTACTATTCCAGCAAAAACGGCTTCTAAAAGCCCCTCTGATTTTGGGAAGCATCAGTGAAGCACAATACATCGCCTATGGGCTTCAGTACACAGCATGAGGCTAACATGCATCCCTACCTCACTCCCACACAGTCAGCCTTCCAGAGGCTTTGTTGCAAGAAGAGTGAGTAGAAATGGGGAGATACAGCAGAGAATCATACAGGACACACATACTAGGCTATTGAACAAGTAAGACATTTAATATCAGCAAAATGTAAATGCTGCAAATTTCTATTTTTGATTTACAGTAACAGTGTAATAATGTTTGGTGCCACTGTGTTTGTATTTGATTTGGTTACAAAGGCACAAGATGGTACAGCAAAAGATCCCCTGGTTCCTGTTTCAAAGTAAAATGAAATCATCTTGAATTATAATACAGTGACTTTGAAAAGCACATACAAGATACACAAGAAATCTACAAAACAAGCCATAGTCTGGAGTTCAAACAACATGAAAATACTTCAACTACGATACATAGCTATTCATCTATACAAAGCTATAGTATAGAAGCTGCTGATCTACCCATCCAGGATCTACAGAGATACAGCACACAAACACAGAGACGTTATAAACAGGGTGTCCAGCTGACCGCTTTGCATTGCAGTGGAATACATTCCAAACCAAATCGAAGGACGCTGTCTGTCGTGAGCATAAAACCCTT
The DNA here is from genome assembly GCA_030684275.1 of Acipenser oxyrinchus oxyrinchus. Taxonomy (NCBI): domain Eukaryota; kingdom Metazoa; phylum Chordata; class Actinopteri; order Acipenseriformes; family Acipenseridae; genus Acipenser; species Acipenser oxyrinchus. The sequence continues at coordinate 13,039,295 of CM060265.1, read as the reverse complement.
TTTCGGTTTTTATCTCGACAGTGAAACATTTCCTTGTTTCCCCAGTTTCAGTTCTGCAAAGTGGTCAACTGATATCACCTGTATTGTGTACGCTAAGAGTGTTCAGGACTGGGGGGTGTGCGGGTCTTACTGGAAGTGGTGTTAAACTCCATCTGACCCCATCCACTTTCAGTGAGACCATGTCCATTTATAATTGAGCCTGTTCAATGGGAATCCTGTACATCCCGAAGATAGACATATCTACGTATATCAATTACAAACAGATATTGCCAGGATACCTGTCTATATATACACATGTATATACATCAGGCCACAATACAAATAGGTTTGCTGTAACACTCCTTATGCATCATTGAGACTCTGTCTCAGAAATGTCTATGCTGTTTATTATATAGGCTGATATGCTTTTATGACAATAAGAGGAAACATGTACAGTCAGTAGCTTGAGGTTCAACCAAAGCCTTTAATGTGAATACAATTTCTATAGTCAACACAGCTAAATATATCAATCTCTCTCCTATGTCAGGTTACAGCAAACCAATCACTTATTATGGGTGGCCTCATATATCAACACAATATACCCACAGCCACAAACAACTATATATACCTATAGTATTAGAGTATATATACACACAGATCTGTATATTGTGAATATACTTGCACATCACACACAATGTATGTATAGTGCATGTATGTGTGAAAAGTTATCAGTGTGTTTGCAGACATTCAGTCTTACATCTACAGAAGGCACAAGGTAACAGATTGAAGCCCTGATTCCAAAACTCAAATTTATCTTGAAAGAAAAGATGAAATGGAAAGTCCTGACAGCTCTGGCAAATTCAGCAGGGTTGGGAATCCAAAACAGAGACTTGAGTAAAAGAAAGACTGTTCCTTTTGTCTTCCTGCATCAGTCACAGGCTGAGTGGAAACCAAGATTGTTTGGAAAAACATTCTTTCCAAGCATCTTGGGACCTGGCCTTCTATAGGATGTGACACGACTGTCTTTGAGGCAAGTAAAAAAAACACACAACACACACAACTTCAAATAAACAAAACGGTTAGAATGGCACGAGGAAAGCAACGCAAGACAATGACTCTACAGCAAACACCAAGACGTTACAGAACAGAGGCACAGCCAAGATGAGGGAGGGAGAGAGGAGGAGGCGGGAGGAGGAGGAGAGGGCAGGAGAGATGGGGCTGGGTTTGTGGTCATTAAAAAAAAGCAAAAGGGGATACTCGCCACTGGATGCTACTTGAAAAGGAGACACTTCTGCGTTATTTGGTTTACTAACACCAGAAGGAAAGGTTGCTCGCGGGAGGAGGGGCACACAAAAACGTTTCATTCTGTAATCGGGGGGGAAACCGGGATGGGTGGGGTTGCCTTTCACCATCTACTTCTACTACAGTAACTGCAGGGTGGGGTTGAGCACTCACTCTGCAGGACGGTAACGGTGGCCTGCGCTCGGATCCAGGTGATGGCTGGGTTCTGCCGCAGGTCGTTGCGTCGGGGGTCGTTGCTCGCTCGGCATTCGTAGGTACCCGAGTCCTCCAGGGCGAGCCGGCTCATTCGCAGCACGCTCACCCCGTTGGCACCGTACGCCGTGTTGATCCAGACCCGCCGCTTGCGGGCCCCGTCCCACAGCTGCTTGAAGGAGTCTGCGCGGTTGATTTCTGCGTACCACCACTGGATCTCCGGCGTGGGGTTCCCAACCACGTCACAGTACAGCTCAAAGGTGTCCCCTGTGAGCTTAGTCTCAGACATGGGCGACTTCACAAACCCAGCTGGAGAGGAAAAGTGTGTCGAAGGGGCAGGCAGGGGGAGGGAGGAAGGCAAGAGAATGCAGGAGTAAATAAAGCAAAAAAGAATAAACAAACTGGAAAACACTCCAGAAATGAGCAGAGAAAAATGAGAGAAACAAGAGTGCGACATGGAAGTGGACACTCAATGCACTCCCTCCCGTCGAACCATCTCAAACCTGAAGAACAAGCAAGCACACCTGACTTCCCCATATCTCAATACAAAAACACACACACGTTATGCAAAAGAGTCAAATCAAGTGAAATAAAAAGGGAAAGTGAAATAATTTTATTGCACCAAAAGGCCAAGCTTTGTGTCAAAATGTATTAATTTTTAAAAATTATTTAACACATTCTTTCAATCACAAAACATGAAAATGCTAAAAAAAAATGTTAAAGTAGCAAACAATGCAAATGGATTCACTGTAAAAACTGTAAACCCCCTAGATAATTTAGTTCCTAATATAACAGCACAAGCCCAATTCAATGCTGCCTTTGATCAGGGCCGTATAGGATAGACTAGCATAGCAATGCATGCAGAGCCATAATCGCTTGTCTGGCCACATCCTGGTTCAAAACCTCCTGCAAACTCCATGAGACCACATATATCAGTTCACATAAACAACAAGTCACATCATCATTACAGAAAAAATACAAAGTTCAACAATTTGGCAATATCTCACTTTTCATCAGCATATGCATCAGGTAAAAGCAACATTCCTAGCACACCATTCACTGAATTTCCAGTTTTCTTTATAGATTCTTTATAGAATTCCCTGCATTTTTGTTTTGTTTCCCTCGCCTTTTTAAATTTATTTTTATTTTATTTTTGAGGCAGGTTGCACTTGCGGTTCTTCAACACAACCTAAAAACTTCTGTAAACCCAGTTTAAGAAAGCTATATTGCACAAGGCCAAACTGGCACACTGACCAAAATATTTAACTCCCATATTTTAATCATTTTTAATTTTGAAGGAGAATTTCTCTCCCTAATAAAACTGCATGTAAACCCAAATTGCCCGAAAGGTATGACCAAAACAGCGTGACAAAAAGAGGAGTCTTATTTTTATTTGTGCATGTAAACCAAGCCAATAAACCGCTGGCGACAATTGGCCAAGCTGCCTGGGGGTTAGGGTTAGGGTCGGCCAGGGTGTCCTCGGCTCACTGCACACCAGTGACCCCTGTCAACTGGTCGGGTGCCTGCGGGCCTGCCTGTAAGTTGCCCAGAGCTGCGTGGACCTCCGATGCTGTAGCTCTGAGGTGGCTGCATGGCGGGCCTGCAGAGTGAAAAGAAGTGGACGGATGAATGCACGCGTTTCGGAGGACGCGTGTGTCCGTCTTCGTCCCTCCCAAGTGAGCGTGGGGGTGGCAGCGGTGAGCCAGGTTGAAATAAACAATAATTGGGCTTACCAAATTGGGGAGAAAATAAGAAAAATAATTGGTGATTCCAAATTTAAATAAATAAATAAATCAATATTAGAGAAAGAGGGGCAATGATAGCAAACTTTCTCAACTTCAGAATCTGCACATTTATTGTAATATTACACATTTTTCCTTGTTTTCTTTAAGGAATGACAAATCTGTGTTAAGGACTGCAGCCTAAAAATGGCCACACCCTCCTATATGGTATTTTGAGAATAAACCTGAAACTAAACGAAGCCCAGTGTGTGAAGCTTACTGTGATAACTACACACACACACACACACACACGTAGTGTACTGGGATAACTGCACACACACACACACAAGCAGTGTACTGGGATAACTGCACACTCAGACACACGTAGTAGAGTTTGATAAGAACACATGCATCTTCCATTCCCTTTATAAAATCTCTTAAATCATAATCTCCGTTCAGTGATGAATTAAATCAGCAATAGATCTCAGGAAAAAGCTGAGAAAAGGGGGCATTTCACAAGGAACGAATCTGAACTGCAGGAACACTGAGCCACCAGAGGAAGTGTAGAACACTGTGCAGAAAAAGAGATTTCTTATTGCAGCATTGTGTTCCACATTACTTGTTCTGTTTAAGAACCAAAATTCAGCACTCTGTCAACTAGATCCACAGTATGTGTGGATATACCTCAAGACAGCGACCTTATACCAGCCCTTTAGACCCAGAGAAAAATGACTAAATCTGACACTTCCTCAACAAGACACTCACGACAATACACTGTAGCCATTAGGAAATGGGGTCTGCATCCCAGAAGCAAGCAGCAAGTTCCCAAGAGATTAAACACACAGGATTTCAGAGCATGTGGTCTGCACAGGACAGCGAAGAACGGATTCAAAACCAGCATACAGTACAGAGTGTTTAAATGATCCATTTAAAAAGTACAACTTGAGAAATCAGATTACTGTTGTATTCATATCAACAACATGTGTATTTCATTCTTACAGAGAACTATGTGTACAAGCATTTTGTATTTGTTTGTTTATTTAACCAGAAGATGTACCCGTTGAGGCCTCATTTACAAGGGGGTCCTACATAACCATGCTACATAAACAAATCAAGTATGCATCATAAATGGCTTCCTGCTTGTTTATAGCAATAAACAGGCCAGGTTTTATACATTGCTTTGAAACACTGGTCTGGCAATGAAAAAGATTTGGCTGTTTTTTCCGGCAATTGTTAAATCACTGGAAATGAGGACTGAGGATGTTAACATTTGGTGGTTTTATTGGTTTAAACATTGCACACATATCTCGCAGTTAACAACAGACATGATTCGTTGGACATAGTCAAGAGGATTGATACTGAGCCAAGCACTCGTGCTATTCCCTCGTTCCCATAAGAAATGAATTGCAATGCCCCAGAAAGGTTAAATTTAGACCAGTCTAATTTTAGATAGGTCCATTAAAGAGACTGCAAGGACATCCATCACAGTTACTGCCAGGCCCCTCCAAAGGACTGAGCAGGGAGATGAGGAAGAGCGGCGTTTCCATAGAAACACAGTGCACAATCACAAGTCAGGAGCCTATAGTGCAGTAAACGGAAGGCCTCATTATTGTACTGAACTGACTGGATCCTCTGAGTGATCCACAGGCACCCTGTGGTCTTTGAAAGAAACAGCTGTGGAAAAAGGCCCGCAGTGAACTTGAATAAACACTCACAGCTTCTCTACATATCAGCAACGTGGAAATCTACCATTATCAAGCATTTATTACCTCTGAAATGGTCAGTGCTCAACCTTTTCTTATTAAAAGTTACAAATGAATCCCCTTAAAAAAAACCTAATGATTGAAAACAGACACAATGGTCTTACTGTAGAGGAAACCGATTCAGAATATTCATGTTCGATTACATGCCCTTTTCTTTAACCACTTGACCACACAGCCTCCTATTATCCACAGGTTCATTTATTCTGAACTATAATACATCTGGTAAAAGAAAGTTTAGTTACTGGCTGTATTCCAGGAAATTTGTTACACTTCCTAGGTCACTTCCCCTCAGCAGTCTATTCTGGGTCAAGAATCTTATTGGCTGTCAGTTATTAGGGGCAGCAGCTGGTTGGTTACTAACAGGAAAGACGACCCTGAAGGGGTGGGGACAATCTCTCTCCAGGTGAAATGCCCCAGGAGGTGCAAGACGATCAGAAGCAATGCCTGCAAACAGAGATGTATTTAAACTAGCACAGTACCAGATATCATGTTTTAAATTAAATACATCTTTGCTAAAACTACACATTGAGACCTAATCATTGAATGGATGTGTATGGCACCCTGCGTGTATTAAGAACAGTTACTCGCGTCTCATTGAGCTGGGAATGCAAGCAGATCTCTCCCTGGAGTCAGCGACCCACATACCCTCGACTCATCAGGCTGCTAGAACACTCCCATACTGCACTGCAACAGTGCACCTCCCCAACTCAATTAAAAACACACTCTTTCAATATACGTCTCACAAGCACAGTGGTACCCTAAAATGTGTCCAATTTCTAGGACTGACATACAAGGGGTGGGATATTTATTACCCATTAACCTGACACATTGTTTGTTGAATATCTTCGTATCCCCAAATACTCACTTGTGTCTCCTTCTATAGCTAATTTAGTGGTTACAACAGGGAACATAATTATTTTGATTTATGATCTCTCAAAGGGCAGAAATCACTCCATAACTACTTAAAACCAGAACTGCAGAAAGGGCTAAAACATTCCACAACGCACTGGTACCACAAAATGTTGGGTCGGAGCTCAATTCATTTCATTCATTTTTATCGAAGGGCTGACAATACAAGTTTCAATAAAATGTATTGAGTGCTTCTCGAAATAATAAATTTAATTTTGACAAAATGTACATAACTATAGATAACAAAAATATGACACATTATTCTCTTGGCTGGCTCTTAATAGGGGTTGTAATTCTACTTTATTTTATTAGCATGATAAAAAGTGTTAAAGCTACTTTGCTTTGTCATACACGCAGTACTGCATGTTATCATGAATTCTGGCAATTGCTTTACACTGTGCATCAAGATTGGAAAGGTCAGTGACATCAGCATAGTCGCTTGAAGGAAGTTTCCTAAATGGCACAGGACAGCTACTAATGGGATGGATATACACTGTTGGCATAGCAAATAAGACATGTATCAAATCTCGGTATTCAAATCTGTCATGTGATTTGTTAAAACAGCATCACATGACATATATAGTCTGTACTACAGCCTCAGAGGTCCTTACATATTCATAGCAACGCTAAAGTAACAGTACCGCATATTAGATATCACTCATAGCAACAGTATGTATATAAAGCAGTGCTCAGACGTGCTCACCCTTCAACTAATTCTTAACGAAAGGGCCGCTAAAAACACAAAGATGTTATATAACCATGTACTGCCATCTGCAATGCCTACTCTCCAATAACACAGACCTGAAGCCATGGAGCAATAAAGCAATGAGCATCAACCTACCGGGATATCTCCTCTCCAATAACACAGCCATGAAGCAATACGAACGTCAAGACCTGAACCAGGATATCTCCTCTCCAATAACACAGACCTGAAGCCATGGAGCAATACAAACATCAAGACCTGAACCAGGATATCTCCTCTCCAATAACACAGACCTGAAGCCATGAAGCAATACAAACATCAAGACCTGAACAAGGATATCTCCTCTCCAATAACACAGACCTGAAGCCATGAAGCAATACGAACGTCAAGACCTGAACCAGGATATCTCCTCTCCAATAACCCAGACCTGAAGCCATGGAGCAATACAAACATCAAGACCTGAACCAGGATATCTCCTCTCCAATAACACAGGACGTGAAGCCATGAAGCAATACAAACATCAAGACCTGAACCAGGATATCTCCTCTCCAATAACACAGACCTGAAGCCATGAAGCAATGAGCATCAAGACCTGAACAAGGATATCTCCTCTCCAAAAACACAGACCTGAAGCCATGAAGCAATACGAACACCAAGACCTGAACCAGGATATCTCCTCTCCAATAACACAGGACGTGAAGCCATGAAGCAATACAAACATCAAGACCTGAACCAGGATATCTCCTCTCCAATAACACAGACCTGAAGCCATGGAGCAATACAAACATCAAGACCTGAACCAGGATATCTCCTCTCCAATAACACAGACCTGAAGCCATGGAGAATACAAACATCAAGACCTGAACCAGGATATCTCCTCTCCAATAACACAGCCATGGAGCCATGAAGCAATACAAACATCAAGACCTGAACCAGGATATCTCGTCTCCAATAACACAGACCTGAAGCCATGAAGAAATACAAACATCAAGACCTGAACCAGGATATCTCCTCTCCAATAACACAGACCTGAAGCCATGAAGCAATACAAACATCAAGACCTGAACCAGGATATCTCCTCTCCAATAACACAGCCATGGAGCCATGAAGCAATACAAACATCAAGACCTGAACCAGGATATCTCGTCTCCAATAACACAGATCTGAAGCCATGGAGAAATACAAACATCAAGAACTGAACCAGGATATCTCCTCTCCAATAACACAGACCTGAAGCCATGAAGCAATACAAACATCAAGACCTGAACCAGGATATCTCCTCTCTAATAACACAGACCTGAAGCCATGAAGCAATACAAACATCAAGACCTGAACCAGGATATCTCCTCTCCAATAACACAGACCAGAAGCCATGGAGCAATACAAACATCACGGTCTAAACCGGTTTCTAAGTTCTGCGCTGCCATCCAGAAACCAAAAGCAAGATTTACTAAAACAGATCTGGAACGGGTATATCGGGTACAGTGGAAAACTTGTCCTCGGGTTGATATAGTGTCCTCCAGAAGCCAGTATTGCCTGTACCCAAATAATCCCATCAAGACCCTATCCCCCCTCTTGGATGATAGTTTGCACTATATGCAGGGAGGCCAGGGGGGGCCTATACATCTGATTGAATTGGTATCCTTGGGGGGCTTTGATGAATTTTAAATAATTTATGATTGATAGCATTTTTTTTTGTTATAGTCTATCACACAGGCAGTTCTGTTTTCTTTACATAGCTATTGATTTATCAGCAAGGCCATTTTTACCTCATGTTCAGTTTCACTGCCTGGTTACCATTTGTCATGTAACCACGATTGCTACAAAACAACTGAATTGATTTCTTTGTCTTATCCAGGCGACAGTCTTTGCCTGAGAGAGAGAGACCCAGGACTGAATGGCAGACTGGTCACAATATTATATGTATCACACCTTTGACATTAAACAAGATAAAATAATCACTAGTTAAAAGATATGATTAAATTTGTATTTATTTTTAGGATTATTTGGACTATACTGTAGGTAGCTGTGCTGTGCTTTAGGTTTTGTATTACAATACTTTTCATTTGATAAGTTTAATCGTTTCACCCTTACCTGTCACATTCACTACAGTATATTCACAAGCAGCAGCATTGACCTGATCAGAGTAATCTATAAATCCAGTTCAACACCCAGCTGTACCTCCATGCTTATGGTTGCTATCCCATCCACCCCCATCAGCTCCCAGACAATACGACAGCATCAGCAATGTGGAGAGTAAACAGAGAAGGTCCCTGAAAGGATTGTGCTCAATATTTGATAAGGAACTTGAGCTGTGCTGGTGAAGTTTCACTTCTATCTCCTATATCCAGCATCTCTCTAACCACCATTAGCATGTATGTTACAAACACAATGTTGCCTCACAATATTCATCGGGTTTGTAGAAAATGGCAGTTTTTATTTTCAATATGTATTTCAAGGCAGCAAACAAATTAATGAAAATCAAATGTTGTTAAAAACACAACAATTAGCCAATTGATAGCAAACCAACATTTAATCATATGTAAATTGTCTCTCATAAGAAAACTTTCAAGACTATTTGACTCAAGCAAAGTATTTTTATTCTCCCAACACACTTCCTCCAGTATTACATATTGGTCTTAAATGTGCAGTTTTGAAAGAAACTTGTTTTTACACACTGCGCTGGATTAAAGAAATCTTTCTTTGCAAGCCATGCTTTCAGAGTGTTGCACTTCCTTAGGCATTGCTCTGTCCTCTTCCACACCTTCTTTCCTGTCAGTAACCAATCAGCTGCTTCCCCTACTGCCCGACATGCCCCAGAAGACACTGCTGAGGTGAAATGACCTAGGAAGTGAAACATTACCAGACTTCTTGAGAATAAGGCATAGAAACTGAGAACCTTCTTTAACACAGTACAGCACCAGATATCATGTTTTACAATAAAAACCCATGTTTGCTAGAATATACAGTACCGGTCAAAAGTTTGAGTACACCTGCTTGAAACCAGGTTTTTCATGATTAGCTATGCTTTTAACTGAATAAACTTGTCTATAAACACTTAATATTTCATTATATGATACGTGTACTTATATAAGCTGATAATCATAAGTGAATTGCGTTCAAAAATTTTATTTTTAAATGAAAATGTAAATCTTGTCCATTTCAATGAAATGGTCACCCAAAGCAAGGGGATTTCAGTCTGAAGCCCAAGTCAGTTAAAAGTCTGAAATGTGTATAATACGGTGTTAGAACACTGGCCTAAGTATAAAAGTGTCTTTGTTAGATGTTCTCCGAGTTAACTAGCATGTTACCTAATTAACCTTTTGTCACCAATTATTGTTCACAGGTGAGGGTCCATGCTTACTATAAATATAGGTAGCATAGGCACAAGTTTGTCATTCCTGAATGTAAGGGAGCAGAAAATGGCAAAATATGCTCAGTTAAGCAAAGAAAAGTCTGTAATTACTTTAAGAAATGAAGGTCAATCTTTAAGACAAATTGCAAGAACTTTACAAGTGTCTGTAACTGCTGTGGCCAAGACCATCAAACGATTTGAAGAAACTGGCATGAGGACAGGACAAGGTCAGGCTGGCCAAGGGTGATCTCAGAATCAGAGAACAAGTTCATTTGAGTCACAAGTCTGCGAAACCGGCGATGTTTCAACTTCAACTGTTCAGAGGAGATTGCATGAAGCTGGCCTAACTGGAAGAATTGCTGCAAAGAAACCATTGTTAAGAGTGCAGAATAAGAGGAAGAGACTTGCCTGGGCCAAAAAACACAGAAACTGGACGTTTGAGGAGTGGAAGTCAGTCTTATGGACCGTGGAAGTCGTTCTTATGGAGTCAAAATTTGAAGTATTTGGGTTCAACTGCTGGGTATTTGTAAGACGCAGAGAGGGTGAGCGCATGAGTTCTGCATGTTTGGTTCCCACTGTCAAGCATGGAGGAGGTAGTGTCGTGGTCTGGGGCTGCTTTGCTTGTGACAGAGTTGGTGATCTTTACCAAGTCCATTATTTGTCCAAGGTGACTTACAAAGACTACGGTGTGTGAACTATGCATCAGCTGCAGAGTCACTGACAATTACACCTCACCCGAAAGACGGAGCACAAGGAGGTTAAGTGACTTGCTCAGGGTCACACAATGAGTCAGTGGCTGAGGTGGGATTTGAACCGGGGACCTCCTGATTACAAGCCCCTTTCTTTAACCACTGGACCACACAGCCTCCTCGTCCAAGTCCATGGCAAGCTCAACCAGCATGGCTATCATAGCATACTTCAGAGGCATGCCATTCCATCAGAATTACGGCTAGTTGGGCAGTCCTTCATTCGTCAGCAAGATAATGACCCGAAACACACCTCAAAGTTGTGCAAGAACTATCTGGCGAAGAAGGAAAGTGAAGGACAACTGAATCTAATGACCTGGCCTGCCCAGTCTCCAGACCTCAATCCCATAGAACTTGTATGGGACGAACTGGACAGAAGAGTCAAAGCAAAGCTACCCACAAGTGCCCTACATCTCTGGGAATTGCTGCAGAAGAGCTGGGTGATTTCGTGCTGAAACTTGTTAACCGAATGCCTCGTGTTTGTGAGGCTGTTATTAAGGCAAAGGGTGGCCATTTTGAGGAATACAAGATTTAGAGACAATTTTCAATTTTCTTGAACATTGCTTTGATACTCCTTATGTTTTGTTTTGTATATTGTAACATGTGTTTTCATTTTCAAGTATTTACAGAAACGTATACGACGTAAAACATTGTCAATTATGAAAAAAACCTAGTTTCCAGCATGTGTACTCAAACTTTTGACTGGTACTGTATGTCAAACCTTAATATTGTGGACCTATACAGCAAACGGAAGGGCAGGACAGGTAATATGTATATCATTATGTGTTTGCACCAATCACTTTAAAGACAAGGACAGCAGTGTATGTATAAAGAATGCACCATGAACGTTCATGGAGTACTAGTTATTCCAAAAATAAAGATGCCAAATAACCTCCCGCACTGCCATCCTCATTAGGGAAATAACCACAACACTCCAGAACTGTTCATGTTTATACAACAGTGAATGCAAAAAATATGTTTAACCCAAAAATGAACAAAGCAAACCTCTGCATCTGCTGCTTTAAGTAACCCTTTGTGATTTGGAACAGTTTCAATCACCCGTTCATTCTTCCTTGGATATATTCACTCAGCAGCGTTGAATATAAAACAAGTTATTTGATGCTAGATCTCTCAACACTTGTATACATTTGCATGCAGGTTATTGGCAGTTCAACAGCAGACAGTATTTCACTTTATGTGGAACTGTAACAGGGTGATGTGTTACATGTGTGGTTAGTCACTGGAAAATACTGACACAGACACAGAGCATTGGTGTTGATAAGCCACTCAGGCATGCGAATTTAATTTTCAACACAGGACTGACACTAGGGTACCAGCAAAGGTAGACCTAGTGTCACATTTAATAAAGAAATAAAAACAAAAACAAAGCTAAAAATAGAAGTTTGCCACACAAAATGACGAGCGCTAGTCCCACTAAAAGGAACGTCCCGCTCCAGAAACCTGCTTCTCTACGGTAACCCTCTCTATACTGTTTTGGGATCCACCTCCCCTAAGCTGACCTACTTCTGTTCTGTTGTTTCCGAAGTCCTGGCCTCCCAGCGACTCCGGGCCATTCCGACAGTCTTGGCTGGGCAGTCTCCTTCACAGGCTCCGTCTTGCAGTTAAAGGTTTCCGTGGTAGTAGTTCTTGCAGAGCGGATGCTTCCCTCCTCGATGTCAAACACACAGCGCCCGTCTGTGTGCAAATGGCATTGCAATCGCCCCGAGCTGTAGCGCAGCTGTTTTCTGAGCTATGTGCTGCATCCCCAGGCATGCCCCCCAGCCAATCCAGACCTCCCGATCAGTTTAGTTCAGGGTGAACCTCCCGCTCAGCTGGTTGCTTAGCAACGAGTCTCGGGCTGCGCGTCTCAGCTGATTTCTCCCAGGCACACTTGCGTAGGAACCAGCGACCTGGCTCCCTGTCACAGGAACTCACTTGTTTCAGAGATCAATTATAGAGGATTCTTCAATGGCTGTGGGTTCTGTTGATCCAATATTAAGTTATATACCTGTCTATACCTTTCTGTGAGTTTGCCTGGAAAATTCTAACTGCCGGGACAAAATGGCCTTTCAGCTTGGCTGGTCCCAAGGATCAAAGGAGCCCAGAACCACTCAACATAATCATAAAAGGCAAGGGAAAGAGGGCAAAATAAAGAACAGAAACCACTTGAAAATAACATCACTAAAAATATCTCAGCACTGAACAGCACTCAAACAGACACAAGCACAGGTATTCAAAGCAAATAGCCAAGGGGATAAGAGTCTCTCACAGTCTCCTTAGCTCAGAGCACTGCTGGCATGAGCTTGGTAATAGCTTTTAAGCCTATATTTGGAAGTTTCACGTGATCTCTGTGATGCTGTGTCCTGAGCTAGATCTGTAGGACTGTATGTGTGGCTCAGCTGTAAGTCACAGTAATCGTTCTGTGATGCACTGCTTGTTTGGACACTTCGCACCTGTGCTGCTGCAGAGCTGCTCAGAGGCAGGGCTGGTAACAGGATTATCACCCTGCATGTGTTCCAGAGAGCAGGGAGGTGGGCGAGTTAGGAGATGTGTGTCTGTTCTGTACTGTTCATCGGCACGCATTCACAAAGCAACGCAGATATTGCAATTGTGCTCCGACAAACTGAAAAAACTGAAAGTAAAAACAACAACAAAAAAAGCTGTTTAATGAAACCAGACATTGTTCACGTCCCAGTTTGTTTACATGCCCTAAATAAGCTGCAGGCCTTGCGCTTGCCTGGCCACTTTCCTGGTAGTAGAGGGTATGAATGTTATATATAAACAAAGGGTTTATATATTTGGGGTTGCATGGGTTTTACAAGAAACATCTATACAGCTTGTGGGCACTACATTAAAAAATATATAACAACAAAAACAACAACAACAACAACAACAACAACACCACCACCACCACCACCACCATATGGGCCAAGTACTTTGAAATCTGAGATATTTAAAATCTGTAAGAAAAAATAGGATTTTCTCTTACTTCTTACTTGCTGGTCTATTACAGGTTTTAGATGGACGTTGATTGTATTATTTTCATCCTTTAAAGTCAAGATTAATACAAGGAACTGGATCCACTGGTTTAGTTTGTTTGCTGTATATGACTGTCGACACCAATACATATTTTATGTACGTGTATGACAAGTGGGCTCATCAAATGTTCAAGGAAAGCCAATTCTGCAGGTGTAAGTTTCCTTTTGACCTCAATTGAAAATTACAGTCAGCAGCAGGTGGTGCTCTGAATTATTGTGACGTTTGTGTTACTGTCACAGCATTCTCGCAAGGCCTTTAGCAGGTGAACCCCATTCTTTGAGCCACAATACTGCACTGAATGTAGAAAGCGTATAATAAACACAAGATAGACCAGTATTGATCCCAGACTGGGAGGCCCACGTCCATCCCAGTTAGAATATCTCTGGCACAGCTTTGTGACCCCCAAAATGAATCTGTTACTCTCCATATCTTCTGAAAAAGAATGTCCTAACCAAGTTCCATAACAAAATGATAATCGATTTTCTAGATACAGGTACAAAAATGTGTTTCAAGAATTTGAATTAATTCTGGTTTGGCTTCATAAATGCACGTTCTTAAAAACCAAGAACAAGATCTAGTGTACTCTGGTCCCTCGTTATAAAAGGCATCCCTTTATACCGCGGAGCAGGTTATAAGGTGATTTGGTCATGGCTTGCATTTGCCCTAGAATATCATTGCACCGGCAATTGTATTCTTCCTACAAGGCGGAACACAAATTCACAGTTTCTTACCTATAGCTCCTGAAACAAGAAACTTGATTTGATCAAATGGAAGAGTACCCCTGCTACTGCCTAGTTTTAAATGGTGCATTGAAAGTATTCAGTATTTAAAGACGTGTTCTTTACATGAATAAATACAACAAGATTAGGACTAAACTGCTTCCTCCAAGGAGATATTAAAGTGAAATCACAATTAGAGACAATAAATATAGTCTTAAGAAATCTGTCATGCAAAACTAGCAACCTTCTTTATGGTAGATTTTGCCAAATATGTAACAAAATAAAATATGTTGGAGAGACAGGTACAGCATTATATAAAAGAATACAGAATCACCTCTCAAACATAACAAATAAAGTAAATGAACCACTAGTTCAACACTTTACAAAAAAACGAACATAACATGAATGATCTACAATTTGTAGTTTTAAAAGAAATAATTAGATTATGTACAATGCAGAAGAATAAAGGATAAATAAGTGGATAAATCTACTCAATACCATAGTGCCTGATGTTTTAAATAGAAAGAAATAGTAAACCGTTACATCATTTTTAACTATGTAGTAAATGACATCACAAGCACATCAATAGATTTCAATAGAATAAGTGAGTGTGCTTACCACAGCCACTACCTCCACTGTTTGCTAATATTGTAGCACTCATTTCATACGTACTTTTTTTTTATAATCCTTGATGTCTGTGCTTTGGGGCAGCCTTGCTCATTAAAGATGAAAATGATGTTGAAGTTGTCCATGACGTTATTTCAAACAGTTTTTACATGTTGACATGTCTAGACAAGCTTTGAGATATTAAGCATGAATATATTTTTCCTATTTGGTGATCTGGAGTGAATATTTCTCTTACTGGATCTCATTTTGGAATCATGCATTCATTCAAATCCACTGTTCAAAACGACGCTGCGCCGCTACTGTAAGCAGACGCAGAGCTTGATCTAAGGAAAGCAATTCTCTGATATCTGATGTTTAATTTAGGGTTAAAACACACATTCTTTTCCAGAATTGCACTTGTAATATAAAGAGAATATTCCTCGAGTCCTGTGGTTATTTCACTCAAGAGGACGCTTGTAAATAACCCCTGGACCAGTACAGGCTCCTTTAAAAGTTTACCACAGTACTTTTACACCTGAATGTACAGTTTTACCAGTCATACTATGCATTTACCATGGGTTTCAATTGCTTTACCCTGCTTTCACTATGCTTCATTACACTTTGCTATGCTTTTACTTACTATGGGAAACTAAGGCAGGATTAAATTTCCTCCTGTTACCTTCGCATTTGACCTGGCTATTTGTGTTTCCCAGGCTTTCTAAGAGCGCTGCTTTTCAGTGTGTTTCTGACTTACCCCTGAAGTCAGTACGCTGCAGTTCAGCAATCTTTCATGTCAGCGTGTACAATAACAGTGACTATAGCCTTTGTAAAAGATATCCCAGGTTATACTATGCATTTACCATAGGCTGTCATATGCTTTTTAATATACTTTACCATACCCTGTGCTTTACCATGCTTTCACAGTGCTTTATTACACTTTGCTGTGCTTTTACTGTGGGGAACTCTCATAAGGCCTACTCTGTGAACATTCATGGTGTATCCTGAACATACACACTGAAGTCAAAGGTATTTTAAAACAGTATTTAAACACTGAAAACATGCAGACTGTACATATTGTTTACACACTGCAGTACATGTTATCAGCTCTGTGGTGTTTTATATAGCATGATGTACAGTACATAACTCCTGAAGCAAGCTGGAAATAAAGCAGAGCTTGAAAATAACCCAATTGCCTGATATATCCCTGTGGCAGGGCAGAAGCCCTGAATGTGTAAATATGGAAGTGTGTGTTAGATATGGCAGGGCTGGAAATTAAGATTCCAGCCCTGGTTGTCTTGGGTGAGTTTGTGGTGGTGGTTGGCAGGAATAGGGTTAATTCCTATCCCTGCCAAATACATGTGCAGAATGTAGCCAGGTGTTGATTGAATTATTAGTTCTCAATCAACCCTGGCCACATGGTATATAAGGGAGCTACACAGCTCCATGAGAGAGAGCCTGCGAGAGAGACACATGCTCCTGAAATGTTTGTTTAAAAACCTCACTGTGATAGCACTGCTTGGGTGAGGGTTCTTTTGTTTTTCATTTTTGTGGTACGTAATTGTTTTTGTTAAACCTTTTTATTTTGTGTTTATTAAAAATGCGCGGCAGCACTTAAACTGCAGTTTTACTGTCTCTGAGTCTCTGTCCACCCAGCCATCCTGTCACAATCCCATATAAAAATATGCCTCCAGAAACAATATTATCCGTATTTATTTCTGATTAATTCAATATACATTGAAATACTATGGGATTTCACACATGTGGCACACCCTCATCATCTGTAATTTCACTTACATGTTTTAATGGTGACCCAGGGTAGTATTTAATATGATTGCCTAATGGAAACCAGCAATTTAAAAGGTGCATGTATCTGCTACTATTCGTTGTGTTAGTTAACCCACTTTAGAGCCACCAATGTGCATTTTAAATGGTAACAAATATCTATATAAATCCCTGGGGTTGAATTTGAACACAATACATTTTTAATCTAATTTATTTGTTGAAAAGATGGTAATAGTTCATCAATACTCCACCCACCAGGGTTAAACTCGGTAGCTACCATAAAACTGTAATTTTTTGTGATTTCAATTCTGCTAACCAGACTCCAGATGAAGCCGCCATATCTTTTAACCCTTCACTCTCCTACAGATTCCACTCAGCTAAATGTTTAACCTCATTCAGGAAATTGTTGCTATGGGACAGAAAGAGTAACCAACTTCCTGAAGTTTGTTGCCAAGGCAACCACTTACTATTAAACAGCCCTTGGTTTAAATACGGTTTAAAGATTCATGAAACTGTCGTTTATTTTAAGAAACGTTCCATGGATATTTGAAATATTAATTAATGCCAATCTAACATTATGTAATCGGATGCTATTTTAGCAGCACAACTTGTTAAATCGATGTCCTATAACTGGCTACGGCTACGGTTTTTGTACATCAGAACAATTTCGTGTGAAATCACCCAACGATATAGACGCGGTCAGTAACAGACATCTGACCCCATGACTATGAAACCAAACCAGAGCTATCAGTATCACGAGAAAGAAAATCATGGCCTACTTCCACCATAGAGGCATCTTTAAAAGAGGTCAAAATTCTAGGGATCGTCTGGTTAAAACTCATTTGCCTTCCTTTCCTCAACAAGTACTCTTAACACCTATACCAGATGGGAATTATAAATGTGGAGCATGTGCTCAATGTAACAGCACTTTGAAATGCCATTCTTTCAAACATCAATTTACCAGTAACATTATTTCTATTAAAGGTATAATCTCTTGCTCCACAAAGGGAGTGATATACTTGATCCAATGCTCTTCTGGTAAATATTATGGTCAGCAAAGCTAAACGTGCTCTCAAAACTAGAACAGCTGAACCTCGTAGCACGATAAGATGTAAAAATGAAACCTATCAGGTTGCTGCCCATTTTATAGAAGCCAAACTTAGATATTTTGGTATAGAAAAGGTTGAATTTTCAAGGGGGTGTGGTGATTTTGATACTTTTCTCTTAAAAAGATACGCTTTTTGGATCCATAATCTAAGAACTCTTACTCCTAATGGTATGAATATTGATTTAGATCTTAGACCGTTCCTTTAAATTAGTATTATTACTATTATTGCTTTTCTTCTGATACATTTTAATTTTATATATTTTTGTGGGGAATTCACAGATATGTGTTTAGAAATTTCAATAATAAAGATTGCGTTTTTGTTAAATTGTTAATTTCATTTAGTTTTTTTTTAAAGCTAATGATTAGGTGTTATAATTATAATTGGTTCTATATTAGCTTTATATTTTGCATTATTATTATTGATGAATTACACAACAGTATCCAAGTGATTCTATATTTATCTTTAATTAATAAGAACATAAGAACATAAGAAAGTTTACAAACGAGAGGAGGGCATTCGGCCCATCTTGCTCGTTTGGTTGTTAGTAGCTTATTGATCCCAGAATCTCATCAAGCAGCTTCTTGAAGGATCCCAGGGTGTCAGCTTCAACAACATTACTGGGTGGTTCCAGACCCTCACAATTCTTTGTGTAAAAAAGTGCCTCCTATTTTCTGTTCTGAATGCTCCTTTATCTAATCTCCATTTGTGACCCCTGGTCCTTGTTTCTTTTTTCAGGTCAAAGAAGTCCCCTGGGTTGACAATGTCTATACCTTTTAGGATTTTGAATGTTTGAATCAGATCACCGCGTAGTCTTCTTTGTTCAAGAATGAATAGATTCAATTCTTTTAGCCTGTCTGCATACAACATGCCTTTTAAACCCGGGATAATTCTGGTTGCTCTTCTTTGCACTCTTTCTAGAGCAGCAATATCCTTTTTGTAACAAGGTGACCAGAACTGAACACAATATTCTAGGTGAGGTCTTACTAATGCATTGTAGAGTTTTAACATTACTTCCCTTGATTTAAATTCAACACTTCTCACAATATATCCAAGCATCTTGTTAGCCTTTTTATAGCTTCCCCACATTGTCTAGATGAAGACATTTCTGAGTCAACATAAACTCCTAGGTTTTTTTCATAGTTCCCTTCTTCAATTTCACTATCTCCCATGTGATATTTATAATGCACATTTTTATTGCCCGCATGCAATACTTTACTCTGTTCTCTATTAAATTTCATTTGCCATGTGTCTGCCCAATTCTGAATGCCGTCTTGATCATTTTGAATGACCTTTGCTGCTGCAACAGTGTTTGCCACTCCTCCTATTTTCGTCTGCAAATTTAACAAGTTTGCTTACTATACCAGAATCTAAATCATTAATGTAGATTAGGAATAGCAGAGGACCTAATACTGATCCCTGTGGTACACCACTGGTTACCTCACTCCATTTTGAGGTTTCTCCTCTAATCAGTACTTTCTGTTTTCTACCTACTTGTTTCAATTTATTATGCCTTTATACAACTATCAATTATGTAGACTGATTGGGACTTCTTAATTTGTTGATTGTTAACATCTGCTGCTTTGTCTAAAAAAAAAAAACAACACTCTATAGTGGCTCTCTATACCCTGATGAAGGCTTTGCAGCCGGAACGCTGGTTTCCTTCTCAATACATTTTGAATACCTTTCCCAGTATGTTTGAGTGTGCAGCTTCCTTTTTTCTTTGTTAAGCTTTGTTCCGTTGTCCGGCACCTTGGCCATGCTGCTTGGGTGTGCGTCTACTCTTTGTTTTTCTAACAATGCAAGTTTGACACTGTGACAGCACCCACGCATTAGTGGACTCAGGGTGTGGGCAGACCTTGATTTTGGAAACTCTCTTAGAAGGGGTACCTTGGTGGTCACGTGGGTTAGTGGTCATCTCCTGCATCCACGGAGATAACAAGGACTACCCCCTCACTAAATTAGATGTGACAATTGGTAGTCACACCCGCCGTGTAATTGTGGCGGTGGCAGAAAGGTTTCCATACCCGGTTATTTTAGGTCGAGACTGGCCATGTTTCGAAATAATTATAAACCAAAAGGTAGAGCCAGTCTCCGGTAAGACCATAGGAGCAGCAGGGGAAACTATTGGGGATATTTTTCCGCTGCATGCTGATCTGTTCCCCTCTCGGTTCCACCCAAAAAAAACTAAACGAGAGAGAAGGGTGGAAAAATGGGAGGCGCATCAATGAAACAAGGTTGGGGTTTGGTGGGAGACTCCTCCACGTCTGATAAACGCCAGGGAAAGGGGATTGGGATCCAGTGTGACCGACCGGGCCGAGTTACTGAGACCCCTAGTGCTGAGGCTACCATATCCCCGCTCGATATACCGAAGGTCTGGGACCGAGATGTTGATCTAGCGTACGAGCAAAAAAATGATCCTACGCTGGCTAACCTCTGGGGGCAGGTTTGGTCTATCGAGGGGAAGGAAGTAGATGGCAATCGGCCACTCACATACCCTCACCACATTGTGCTTGGGCATTTGCTGTATAGAGTATCCCGAGCCCCGAGCACAGGGATACTCGTTCCTCAGTCTTTTCGACATGAGATCATGCGGTTGGCTCATGATGTCCCTTGTTCGGGACACTTAGGTAGCGAAAAGACTCAGGAACGAATATTGGCTCGATTTTACTGGGCGGGAGTGTACAGTGAGGTGAAGTGGTATGTGGCAACCTGTAGAGAGTGCCAACAAGTAGCGCCGGGGCGGGTTCGCCCGGCCCCATTGGTTCCACTGCCCCTGATCAATATCCCCTTTGAACGCATTGCAATGGATATAGTGGGCCCATTGAGTCTGACTGTGGATATATGCATATTTTAGTAGTGGTGGACTACGCGACCAGATATCCAGAGGCAGTACCATTGAGGTCCACTAGTGTATTGGCGATTGCAAAAGAGTTAGTGCAGATCATAGCGAGAGTAGGGATCCCCAAAGAAATTCTGACTGATCACGGAACTAATTTTATGTCACAGTGTTTAAAGGAACTGTATAAATTATTACAAATTCGATCCATTCGGACCTCCGTTTATCACCCGCAATCGGATGGTTTGGTGGAACGTTTTAATCAGACATTGAAGCAGATGCTGAGGCGGTTTGTCAACCAGGAGCAAAAACATTGGGCTAAACTCCTTCTCTACCTGATGTTTGCAGTGAGAGAGGTGCCTCAGAGCTCAACCAGGTTTTCTCCCTTTGAGCTGCTGTATGGGAGACAACCACAAGGTGTCCTTGATCTTGTAAAGGAAGGATGGGAAGAGCAAAATAAAGATGCTAAAAACATAGTGAAATATGTAATTATGTTAAGAGATCGCCTGCAATTGGTTGGTCATCTGGCACACGAGAACTTAAAACAGGCTCAGCAGCAGTACAATAAACAAGCACGAATTCAGACTTTTCGGCCAGGAGATAAGGTATTGCTGCTACTTCCCACTTCGGAGTCTAAACTGTACGCTAAGTGGCAGGGAGCATATGAGGTGATGCGGGCAATTGGTAATGTAAACTATGAAATCAGACAACCCGATCGCCGTAACAAAACAGAAATTTATCATATTAATTTATTAAAACCCTACAATGAAAGGGAGGCCCTGTTTATAGCCAATGACAGTATAGAAGAGGATTTTGGTCCCTCTGTCAGTACACCAGCTACAGTTAACATTCCGATGGGGGAACAATTACTTCCTGATCAGAAGTGTGAACTTCGTGGGTTAGTGAAACAATTTGGTGATGTTTTTTCTGGCTTGCCTGGCAGGACTAATATGATTGAACATGCTATTATTATTCCAGCAGGTGTCAGGGTTCGAGAGAGACCGTATCGAATCCCGGAGAGTCGCAGGGGTGCCGTCGGCCGGGAGGTGGGGGATATGCTTGAGCTTGGAGTCATTGAGCCTTCCCGGAGCGAGTGGAGCAGCCCGATAGTGATGATGCCTAAGAAGGACGGCTCCACTCGGTTCTACGTGGATTTCAGAAAGGTTCATGCCATCTCCAAGTTTGATGCTTATCCCATGCCTCGGGTGGACGAGCTCCTCGACCGACTGGGAGGAGCACGGTTAATTTCGACTTTGGATCTGACGAAGGGATACTGGCAGATTCCACTGACCCAGAGTTCGCAAGAGAAAACTGCTTTCTCTACCCCAGATGGCTTGTTCCATTTCCAGACCATGCCCTTCGGGTTGCATGGAGCCCCGGCCACCTTTCAGAGACTGATGGACCAGGTCCTAGCGCCCCATCAGCATTATGCCGCTGCATACATTGATGACGTGGTGATTTTCAGCTCTACCTGGAGAGAGCATATTATTAGACTTTTGGCCGTCCTACAGTCTCTGAGGGAGGCGGGGCTGACGCCTAATCTGGGCAAGTGTGCATTCGGCAAACAAGAAACCCAGTATCTTGGCTTCCTTATGGGTAATGGGCGGGTAAAGCCGATCGCTTCTAAGGTCCAGGCTCTAGTGGAGACGGCGATCCCGAGAACCAAACCGCAGGTGAGATCACTATTGGGGTTAGCAGGCTATTATCACCGCTTTATCCCCGAGTATGCCACCATAGTTAACCCCTTGGTAGAGCTCACCAAAAAGACGGCTCCAAAAATAGTTAAGTGGACAGGGGAGTGTCAGGGGGCCTTTGACACGATTAAGAGGAGACTATGTCAGGCCCCAGCACTTATTTCACCAGATTTCAGTAAGGAGTTCATCCTCCAGACCGATGCCTCCCAGATTGGTCTGGGGGAGGTCCTGTCCCAGCAAGTTGACGGAGTAGATCACCCGATTATTTACATGAGCAAAAAACTAGCTCCACGGGAGATTAACTACTCCGTCATTGAGAAGGAGTGTTTGGCCATCAAATGGGCCACTCACGCCCTTCGTTATTACTTGCTGGGGCGTTCTTTCACTCTTGTCACTGATCATGCTCCTTTAAGGTGGTTGCATACGATGAAGGACAATAACGCTCGGATAACTCGGTGGTATCTGGCGCTGCAACCCTTCCACTATACAGTGAAACATCGTGCGGGTAAGGAGCATCAAAATGCAGATTTTTTTCAAGGGAGGGGGCCCATTGGTGAACTTAGCATTGGCCGAAAGTGTTCCTTCGCATCACTCTGAGGGGTGAGATGTGTGACAGAGAGAGAAAGAATTGAACTGTAAATCTCCTCCCGACCAAAAAGGCGCTGGGTAAGGTTGATCGTATGCTTCCTCCTAGATGGACTGCCTTGACGGTAGGCGGAAACCGGAAGGTGACCATATTAGAGGGAGCGCGTAGTTGGATGCACCTGGAGGGATTCCATTGCAATCAGCAAGGAGGAGGTTCTGGGTACAAAGGGGAAGCAGCTACGTTAGTACGGCCCCCTTGCGCTGATGACGGTATCCAGCCGGAGCCTGTGTTTTGTTATTGTTTATTTTGTCTCTGACAGAGGAGGAGTGAGAGTCGGGAGCTGCAGCCGCGGAGCCAGCACTAAGACCCGGAGCACGTCCCTCACAGCACAACACAGCACAGCACCAGCACTCACCACGACCCCGGAGAAAGAGCACAGTTTCGTGCACGGAGGATTGTGGTCACAGGAGTGTTATTATTATTTGTTTATCAGGACTGTAAACCTGTCGTGTTCCCCCCCGATACCATCGCTGGTAGAGGGGTGGTTTATTATCATTATCATTATCATTATCATTATTATTATCATTATTATTATTTGTGTTTTCTAAAATAAACACAGACTTTTTGGGAGAACTCTGGTCTGGACTTTCACTTGTATTTTAAACCACTCACATCCTGTTCACAGACACACACACAGACAGACAGACCCACTCCATACACCCCATATTGCAAAACGTACTCATGCATGTTCTCAGCATGTTTCATCATACATGGATATTGGGTTCTCTCTGTATATTTAAAATGCATGTGTGACATACAGTACAGATAGGAAGACAGACACGGTGCTAAAGAATGTGCTGAGCAAGTTTCTCTGCAGCTCTTCCTGTCAGATCATTCGAGCAGGTCTGTATCCAGCAGAGCAGTGTTCTGACTGGCTGCAGGATGCTGCAATCGAGCAACAGGCATGCTGGTAAGTAGAGCACTGCTCCCCTGGTGCTGTGACCGAGGAGCAGCTGCCTGCAACACACTGGAGAGTTGCATGCTTTATTACTGTGGCTCACACAGGGACGGCTGCTGCACGGTGCATAGTCACTGCTACAAGCTGGCCCTGGAAATATGAAAGTACTTACTGAATCACAGTCATTACAGAGTTGATGTACTGTTAATTATTGTGCTACTACTTGGCAACTTATATGCTGTATTAATTCAAAAGTGACTATAATTCCAAAGGCTATACTTGCGTTTATATTGTCTTACTAGTCTCTTAAATGTGTAAGAGAATAAGAAGACTGTTTCCCCGATTGACTGACATGATTTCAACATGCGTTGACCTTGAAGACACTGCTGGGGTCAAATGAACCAGGAAGTGGAACAGATTTCCCCAGAGGAAGGCATGGAAACCGAGATCTTTCTTAATTTGGTACCAGATATCATTCAAATGAAGGAACACGTTTGCTATCTGCACATTTGAGACCTACAGTATGTAGCTTACAGGTTGCAAAACAGATCTGATTTATGGAATTATTTTGTGAGCTGCCACTACTCACAATTCGATTAGCTGTGATAAAGAATGTCACAACCAAGGCTGATCACTTCTGGATAAATGGTTCTCCTGATACAGTAAAAATGTAATTCTGACAAACAGACCTGCGGAATGACAGACGCCTCCGCAAATACCCAGATTCTTAAGAAGAGTTTCCCCTCAGTGCCTTTTTTCCTGTGAATGTCTCTCCCTCCATTGCTCTCACACGGTGTCAGTACAATGATATCACGTGATCATTTGTACTGCTTACTTTAGATCAGTACAGTGGAGAGGCAATGGAGAGCTTTTCATTCTCTTCCTCATCCAATTATCAGGTGTGTTCATTTCCTGAAGAAACACCATATACGAAATAAGATTAAAAGCAATCAGTTATGTTCTGCACATCAGGTTACCCTGGTTTTAGGAAGCTGGTTTTAACAGTGCAGGGGTGCTAGCTTCTATACGTACAGATCACTAGCAAACCAACATCAGTGAATGTTATTTAATATGTATCGCCATCACTTTGTAGATCTCACATTTTCCTATATGAAAGATGCACAGATTACAGTAAACATTTATTTGTTTTTTAATTAGCAATTAAAACAATAAAACTGCAGAACTGCGCCCAGTCTTTTCCAGGGTGCACTTCCTGTCGAAAGAATGCAGCCAACAAAAATGGAAACATTCTAAATGTTTGCCATTTATTTTCTTGAATATCTCAAACTCCCAGAAGCTGGCATCGGATTATTGAGCTGTTCACATCTAGGGGCTGGTGTAAGGATAGGCGCAGTGCAAACAATTGCAGCTGCAAGATCCAAATTGCCTAGCGGACAGGCAGTTATTTTGCACTGCAGCCTATGTAAGCTTAAGAGCACTGCACATTGCTCAACATGCACAAATAATGAATGAGCTGCAATCATGATAGTGAGGGTTGCAATGAGCGCCGCCTGTGCATCAGGGTATTTAGCGGCCGCACTTACAGCCCAGAGGTGAGGTGAGTTAGGAGTACAGAGAGCAGTCAGTGCTGGATGAGATTTGTGGAGCATGAAAACCAAACCAAACAAAACAATACAATACATCAGAGGAAGCATTGTGCTACCAAAGAGGCCATATGGCCCTCTATAGTGAGAAAGTCAATGCTGCCGGTGTTACCAGTAGGACAGCCAACCTGGTGATGAAAAGGTGAAATTCAGATATTAGGTCTCGGATGACCTGCAGTGTGAGACAAAAACGCCTTACCACCGCATCCTGTGGCACCCCAAACAAAGTGACCCTGGATTTGAATATGCAGGGTCTTCTCTGTCTTGCCCTTCTCCTCTGAAGGTTTTCCTGCCTGTCCTCAACAAGAGTCAAGCATCACTGCTTCATGAAGTGTAACACAGCAGCCGTTCTGAGGCCAATGACAGATCTCTGCAGGTGTGTAGTTTTATACAGCTCTTAATTTCTCACTTCTACAATGGTTTGCACCTTGTCAGAGGAGGTGCAATATTTTTGGAGGGTCAACAATTATTATTATTATTATTATTATTATTATTATTATTATTATTATTATTATTATTATTATTAGCAGACGCATTTGTCCAGGGAGACTTACAACTGCCGAAGTTCAAGGCAAAACCCTTTCATCTCATTAGAATGTTTGCACCACTTAGTATTCCAGATCCCCACCCAATTCCGTGCTCTTTTCCTCATTTGACTACATTTCAATATCATTTAAATGGATTAATGATGACAAAGTGCTAATTTATGGTGCAGAACGCCAGGTGAAAAACCTTCTTTACACACACCGCATTTTTACCGGCCATTAAACACGGCTTGCGTGTGCAGATCACTTTGCACGTGTCCTTACATCAGCCCCCTAGTGTTTCTCCTTTTAAAAAAGGGGGATTTAAAGATTGGTGTAAACACACAGTACAGGGTCTCCCTACAAATATAACAAAGAAAGTACATTTCATTCTCATTTCAATGCTAGCATCAGGGCACTGCTGCTAGCACGAGATACTGTACATTAGATACTGTATCTAGACCTGGTCATGTTTGGAGTTTTACTAACAAAAAAACAGCAGTCATTTGAAGTTCCAACCAAGACTTTACAATCCATTTTGTTTGCATGAGCAGCAGGCTCTCTTTTCTTATGCCCTGGTTCTTCGCTGGTTAGATTTACCTCAAGTAAGTAGCTCCAGTGACATGTTCTCAGTTTCTTTAACTCCCTCCTTACCTTGATGATGTTTGCAGTCATCCTGAGTGTTTCTAACTGCATTTACTCAAACATGGTGCTTTGTTTTTTTATTTTATTTTATAAGCCTGTGTTTAGGTGCTCCCTTATAAGTTTATCAGAGTATTTTTTGCACTGTATTTTTTCAGTTTTACCCCCATGCTTTTCCCATGGTATGCATTTACCATAGTTTACCATGTTTATTAATATGCTTTTGCCATACCTTGCTATTCTCTACAGTGCTTTATAATGCTTTCACTATACTTTATTACACTTTGCTATGGTTTTACCACACCCACACACCTTATTTTTATATGGGCTATGAGTTCTTGTTGCCTGCTATAGAGATATGTAATACGCAAGATAAGCCATAGTGCTGCATATTGATAGCCCTTAGAATAAAACAAAAGGAAACTTGAGCCAAAGTGGTAAATCACTAGATGATGCTGGCTCCTGTTTCTATAAAACACATGTATCTATAGCAGGCAACTGGAATGAAACACTCTGCAGAATGATTGAAAACATCATCCGAAGACAAGGACACAGTAGCAAAAGTGATACCAAAATCTGAAACTGCTTCCTATTTAAGGTACTATGCAAACGACAAGAATAACAGGCAGCTGCTGTTGCTTCATGGCACCCAATCACTTCCCGTATTGTAGGTCAGATTCACTCAATTTTTTGACAACTTTTTCATTTCCTTTTTCAAATAAAAACAAATAGATTTTCTTCTTGTTGAACTTGTTCATAGTTTCCAAAAAAAATATTTCAGGGTGTTATGCGAGAAGTAACACGTGGCGGTGGATTGTGCGCATGTACATATTATTCACAGGTCACTTCGAACGTGATCACAAAAGCGACAGGAAGAATCCAGGACCATACTTCATTTGAACATTTTTCATAATGAACATTTAAAATAAAGCTTTAGAAACTATTTCAACAATAAAAGCAATGTATAAGGGAGTTGTGTTGTGCATGGAAAGTGGTAGCCTCGGTCAATCATTTTCCTTAGCTTTACCAGCAGCGCTCATGCCTCCCAACCTACATTCCTTGAGTGAGGAGACCAGCACACGTCCCACTAGGTACGATAACATCTCAGATAGCTTAGCCTATACTGTACCACCTACAGCTTCTGATGAGGACGCACCGCATCACACTGTATACATTATTCATATATAACGGGAATCCTATTTGCATTCCTGTGTTACCCAAATAACTACAGCATAATGCACTGTGCTACACTGCAATGGTATTGAAAAACACATACAATCACAATAGAATTAATTATTAGATGTAAAATACACACTACAAAAGCCCCTGCAAATACAATGCACTTAACATATAGTGAGAACTGAGGTGACCCGAATAACAGTGTGTTATATAATATACATACTGTAACGTATGTTTGAGGTGTACTGCAATTAATAATCGCAGTATGATATAAATATGTTCACATTGCTTCACGATCATTGAGAGAAGCTACAAATGAGTAAAATCTGTAAAAAAAATGTCCTGTTGTAAAAAAAATAATACATAAAGAAATCAATATCATTAGTATTTAACAAATACAATAGAACCGAACACACACCGTGATACTGCGCTACACAATAGTTCACTATCAATAAATTATAATAATATAAATATCAGCAAAAATATTGAAAAAAATATAAATGATAAATTATGGATATATCCTGGTCATTATTTATTTACGAATCCTGGCACACACACAAACACACACACACACACACACACACACACACACACACAATCATATCCTGTGGTTCACAATTACTAGAGCCGGATTATAGCAAATCTCCTCTATCTGCTCTGCGATGGATTATATTTATATAAACATGTCTGTATTTCAGAACGCATTTGGGTACATTCTAACATCTGTAGCACATCACTACCCTGCTGCACCCGGGTTCAAAGCTACCTTCCCTTACCGTTTTGCGCGGAAACATTCAGCAGGAGACCCACGAGCAGGAACGTAGCAAGCAGCGGACTCATCCTTCTTCAATTCGGGGAACAACAGGACCGGGTCGGGGAAGAGATACCGATAGGGAATAGAGAGGGGTGGGCAAGGATAAGAAGAGGGGGAACAGCTGCCTAAACCGTAACACCGATCAACTGAGGCAACAGAGCCGCCCCCAAACCAAGGATGACAGCACCCTGGTGTCCCTGTGCAGAAGGGAGCGCCGAAGTCCGCAGTGCAGCAAGCCTGTCGGTGGAGCTTTCGATGCGAGCAGCGATGGGAAAGACAGCTGACAGGGAGAGAGACAGAGGCACGCAGGCAGCCCGGAGCAGAGAGATACCGATAGACACGGAGCCTCTTTTACCGGATTGCAGAAGGGAGATCGCGCGAGAACACCTCAGCACACTCAAGTGTTGCTGTGCGATGGCGCAGTAGCACCTGTCCGGTTATCTTCTTGTTATTCTCAATTGGCCGTGCTGCTCACTGATGCTGCTGCGCATGAATTATAAAGCGCTACGCGACACTCCCTAGCCAAACATCCCCCTTTAGTAATGCTTACTCTGGATAAGTTTACAGATGTATCGTAGTGTCTGTGGCATCAGATGTCACAGATTGGCAGGGTGCCCTGTTATATTGTATTTAATGAAGTACGGAGGCTGGTCATAAATAAAATAAAATAGAAACACCTGTTCTAAGTGTTAACAGGTTGGTAGACCACCAAAACGAGTGCAGCATTTAACCCCTGTATGTACATAAGAAATAATGTAAGCACAACATATGCAGATACATTAAAGATGAACTCCCTCATAAATTATAACAAATGTTAAACAAAATATAATATGTTGTAAAACAACATGGCGAGGTTCACGTCATGCATTTCCACGACTTTTCTGCAATCACTATACTGTGGTACTGTATATTAATAATAATGTTATTTTTTGATTGTTTGTTATAAAAAATAAAACCTTTGCCGATATCAACAAATAATGTACTGATATCAGCAAATTGTTAATATCAAGAATACATTTTGCTATCAGTAATGCAATTGTTGATTTCAATAATGCAATTGATATCAATAAATGAAATGTTGCAGGCAGATTGTGTGTGGGTTGAGAGTGGAGAGCTGCAGGGAAGTTCAGGGAGTATAAAGCATGCCGATTGGGTGTGGTTTGTGAGTGGAGAGCAGGGAGCTGCAGGGAAGTTCAGGGAGTATAAAGCATGCAGATTGTGTGTGGTTTGAGAGTGGAGAGCTGCAGGGAAGTTCAGGGAGTATAAAGCATGCCGATTGGGTGTGGTTTGTGAGTGGAGAGCAGGGAGCTGCAGGGAAGTTCAGGGAGTATAAAGCATGCAGATTGTGTGTGGTTTGAGAGTGGAGAGCTGCAGGGAAGTTCAGGGAGTATAAAGCATGCAGATTGGGTGTGGTTTGAGAGCGGAGAGCTGCAGGGAAGTTCAGGGAGTATAAAGCATGCAGATTGGGTGTGGTTTGAGAGTGGAGAGTAGGGAGCTGCAGGGAAGTTCAGGGAGTATAAAGCATGCAGATTGGGTGTGGTTTGAGCGCGGGGAGCTGCAGGAAAGTTCAGGAGTATAAATCATACAGATTGGGTGCCGTTTGAGAGTGGAGAGCTGCAGGGAAGTTCAGGGAGTATAAATCATGCAGATTGGGTGTGGTTTGAGAGCAGGGAGCTGCAGGGAAGTTCAGGGAGTATAAAACATGCAGATTGGGTGTGGTTTGAGAGTGGAGAGCTGCAGGGAAGTTCTGTTGAGGTCTGTGATCTGAACCTACACAAGGCTACCGCTCCCAGTATTATTCCTAGGCACAAAGACACTGACTACCACAGTAACAAAGAAGCCAAGGAATGGTCATCCAAGGAATATTGAAGACCAGACTAACAATGAGAAATGGTAAAGCAGCAGCAGAAGTGTCTGCGAGAGTGAAGTACAATGGATAAGCAGTCCATCAGCCAGCAGTTAGAAACAGACTGCTTGAATGTGCACAGGGGTGCAAGAAAGAACAAACCACAGCTGTAATAGAACATTAGAGCTATCAGTAACATGCACATCTCCACTGTAAGTGTAATAGGCAGTGTTGTTTGATGCGCTGCCGTTACGGATTGTCCAGTCCCTGGTCGGTCAGATGAGGTTAAAAGCTCTAAACCAGGGATGAAGACGAGCCCGGCTCTTTTGCATTGTGGTTTAGACGCTCACTTGCAGTGTGTAGGGTGGCTGGTTCACGCCCAGCCTGCACCCTGTTATATAAACACCTGTAGAAATGGGTTTGATCGACGAAAAGATGTTTCTTTATACCCTCACATTGTGATCTGACTCTCAATAACTTGGGAAACATTAGTGTTTGTGGAAAATAATGTCCCTTTTAAATTGCATTAATGTAATAAATGTTCTTGTGGGAGGGCAGCGGTGTGGTGCAGTTCTTAATCCTATACAAATAGCAGGCAGGTAGGAATTGCCGTTAAAGCACTGTTGTGCATATTTATTTACAAGAAAGAAAAATAAAATGGTTCACAAAAGAAAAGGGTACTGGTTCTTTAAATATGGTACAACTATTTACACGATTTCCCAGGTAGAGCAAGGTACTTGCTAGGTGCTTGTCAGCAGGCACAGTGTCGAGGCTGGGCTGGCAGGTAATCGTCTCGATGTTCTGGAGGTAGTTACCCGCGTTCAGTCCGTGAAGAAGAGGACAAGGGAAGTCGTTTGTCTGTTTGTGTGTTGCTTTGCTTTGCTTTGCTCTGCTCTCCTCTCCTCTCCTCTCCTCTCCTCTGCTCTCCTCTGCTCTGCTCCTTGCCCTGGGTCCGTCTCCCCATGTGGAGAGACTGCTCCTTACTGACACCTGTGACTGGGCTTAATCGTTAATTAATCAATTAAGTCCCAGCCACAGTCTGAACGTGTATTAATACTATCCCTGCCAAACTGGAAGAACACCAATGCAACAGTGCTTACGCCCTGTCACAATTCTCAAGAAGATTATGTAAAAATGTAAGCATCAAATACTGACAGACAGACAAACAGGTAGACCCAGTGGCAATGGAACAATTTTTATAGTGGGGTGCTGAAAGCACATTGAACAAAACTGTAACCCCTGTATATGATGGAAGCAGTTGCACAGCACTTCAATCCAGGGGGTGCTGCCGCACCCCCAGCACCCCTAGTTCCAGCGCCCCTGGGCTGAACCCAGATTCTGATACATGTGCTCAAAAATTACAGAGCAAGTTTTATCAGAACTGCATAAGCATTTTTCTACATAACGTGTATGTAAAAATGGAAGTGTGACAGACAGACAGACAGACAGACAGACAGACAGACAGACAGACAGACAGACAGTCTTTCTATACACTCAGATTGCTGTTATCGATGGTTTGTTCTAAAGAATGTCCTTAGCTCGTTTCCAAACAATTGTACAAGCAGCTCTTTAGATACACACAGCGCTCTTAAAGGGTGGCAGACAGACATGCACCACCTCCAGTGTTCCTGCAGGCAGGGGTATGCATCCTAGAAATATATCAAAACAACAAAACAAAATAATACAAACAAAACACAGCCTCACTGCACACGGTATAATACTGCACTCAGATCACTTCATACCGTTTCAAGAGAAAACAGCATGTTACACTGACACCTGCTGGACAGGATATTATTAGCATCTTTAAATCTGCATTACCACTTTCAGAAAGGGTCCTATTCACAAAGCTGAATTATATACAGAATGTTAAGTACATTATTATTATTATTATTATTATTATTATTATTATTATTATTATTATTATTATTATTATTGTTGTTGTTAATGTACACAAGAAGAATCACAGAAATGGTGCTGCAGCACGTTTTAGAAAGGGATGCTAAGGGACTCTGCAGCTTTAACTTTATATTTTACACTTAAGGCAGAGCATTATAAAGCATCCCCATTCCTTTTAGTCATGCAAAGTACATTCAAAGTAAGTGTGACAGACCTACAAACACACCGGTGCTTCCCTATATCACCAGAGAGTCTGAAACTCTCAATAATGTATGGTAAAGAATTGCATTACTAAATGGGACAATTATGTCAGTAACATACAGTATCTTCACAAATTATATCAACAACACATGATTTACAGCAGGACTAGGGGTGGAGATTGTATTGCACATTTTTCCTCACTCAGACCCTTACTAATGAAATACCCCTGTATGTGCTAAACATTTTAAAGGGGAAATCATCTGATATGTCGAATGGTACTCTGAAACTCTCCTTTTTCTAGGAAGCAGTACAGCTGGGGACGGGGAGTTTGTTGCCTGATAACTTCAGTACTTGCTCACTAAATATCTTGCTGTCATTGAATAGAAAATGGTCTTCTCTTTACAAATATACAAGAGTTTTTAATGAACAGTCTCTCCCACAGTGCTGTGATCCACTTACTACCAATGTGGAATATTACATTTTCTCTTCATTTTACAAACAAAAATTGGTTTCTGGCTCAGGACTGCCAAGGATAACACTACATTGAATATTGTACCTGTCTTTGCAATCCCCACTCATTTTTGGGGTAAAATAGAGAGCAAGTGTTCCACCCAGACATTCAGCATTGTTAGTAAATGAAATATTTAGGGTACCACTGAACTGGTAATAAACAAAACTCCCCATCTCCAGGTGTACTGCTTTCCTAGAAAAAGAAGAACATTTCGGGGGACCATTCTGCCTATGAGATGTCTCGATCATTAAAATATTTAGCATGTTTCAAACCTTTAGCTATTCTAAAACTCCAGAGTGACATTGTTGCAGGGGTTAATAATTGAATAGACTGTGTCTCGTACAGTTTTTAGACCCTCCGATCCCACAGAGGGCGCTGCTCCATGCATGCAGGATGTGGCAAGGGCCTGGCTCTGGGCCGAGCCTTTGATGTGGTTGCCAGGGTGATGAGGAAGGGGAGTCATGCTGGCCAAGAGAGCGAGTCAGCAGCAGTTCAGGAAGTCTGTCTGAAAGGCAATGAATGAATTGACAATTTGTTGCTGGTTTTTATAGAAAGAAAGCTGTTCTAATGCAGCCTTTGTTGTGCTTCACATTTTTCGGTTGTTCTGAAAATAATGAAAAGCTTCTTTTTGAATAACCCTCACAGACAACGTCTTTGGAGTTAGTAAAAGCAATACAACTGCTTTTCACTGCATTAGTGAGATAATAATGCCGTACAGCAACATTATCATTCCACCTCCTTTAGAGGAGAGCTAACCAAGGGGCTAAAACTGGGCTTGTTTTTTAAATTTAATTTCAGGATGTGCTCACTAGTCCAGTTCAGCACTATGCTGCTTCTTTGATCCTTTTGTTCCTGTGCTGTAGGTCTGATTGTGCTATACCATTGGGATGATAGGTCTGATTGTGCTATACCATTGGAATGATAGGTCTGATTGTGCTATACCATTGGAATGATAGGTCTGATTGTGCTATACCATTGGAATGATAGGTCTGATTGTGCTATACCATTGGAATGATAGGTCTGATTGTGCTATACTATTGGAATGATAGGTCTGATTGTGCTATAGCATTGGAATGATAGGTCTGATTGTGCTATACCATTGGAATGATAGGTCTGATTGTGCTATACCATTGGAATGATAGGTCTGATTGTGCTATACCATTGGGATGATAGGTCTGATTGTGCTATACCACTGGAATGATAGGTCTGATTGTGCTATACCATTGGGATGATAGGTCTGATTGTGCTATACCATTGTAATGATAGGTCTGATTGTGCTATACCATTGGAATGATAGGTCTGATTGTGCTATACCATTGGAATGATAGGTCTGATTGTGCTATACCATTGGAATGATAGGTCTGATTGTGCTATACTATTGGAATGATAGGTCTGATTGTGCTATACTATTGGAATGATAGGTCTGATTGTGCTATACCATTGGGATGATAGGTCTGATTGTGCTTTATCATTGGGATGATAGGTCTGATTGTGCTATACCATTGGGATGATAGGTCTGATTGTGCTATACCATTGGGATGATAGGCCTGATTGTGCTATACCATTGGAATGATAGGTCTGATTGTGCTATACCATTGGGATGATAGGTCTGATTGTGTGTGGCAGGCTGGCTCGCAGTGGTGACGTCACGGACCAGGAAGTACAGAAACCAAAACAATGGATGGGCGGGTGAAGCTGAGTGCAACGGTACTCAGCGTATTTATTAATAAATCAAATAAACAAAACAAATGATTTTAACAAAACAACAAAACAAATGGGCACGAGGGCCAAACGAATCGGACAGACAAACAAGTAAGTGTCGTCCTGGCTAATCCAGCACGTTTTAGCAATTGTTAATTTCTGTCTCCTCTCTATCTCCCTGTACCTCCTCTCTGCACCCAACAACCAACCCCGCAGCACGGACAGCTGCTGGTTCTTATACTCTGGCCAAGGTGTTAACTAGTTGTTAATTATCTTATTACCCCTCGGCCACAGTCTGCACGCGTTTGGTAAGGATGCATGACTGTCAGCTAGTTACATAATCAGTAGCTGATCAGTCATGCATCCTCACGGGGTTTTTAAATATAAATAATAAAAGATGCGGCGCTTTTAACTGCGCCACAAACAAAAATACAAATAATAATAAATAGGGGCGGGACACTCCACCACACATGCCCCCTGTGCGCAGCACACA
This sequence comes from Acipenser oxyrinchus oxyrinchus, assembly GCA_030684275.1. Taxonomy (NCBI): domain Eukaryota; kingdom Metazoa; phylum Chordata; class Actinopteri; order Acipenseriformes; family Acipenseridae; genus Acipenser; species Acipenser oxyrinchus. The sequence continues at coordinate 13,003,885 of CM060265.1, read as the reverse complement.
TGGCCTTTTCAGCCACCTCCCCCTTATTCCCTAAAGTCCCGGCTAGCAGTCCTGGCCCCGGAACAGGGGAAGCAAGGTGTCTCCGGGGGCGGCCACGGCGGGATGTCCTCCTCCCACCCCAACAACTGTAGCGTCCTAGTGGACCACGCACAGGCCAGCTCCTCTGGACAGAAAAATTTTGGGGGTGGTCTCCAGACCTGCCCCCCCTTCTTCATGGCCGGCAGCTGCCCTTCATGGGGCTCCAGCCACAGTATTTCCTGCCGCGAAGTGCAGCTGGGGAGCTGGTCTCCTGACCTCCCCTTCTTCATGGCTGGCAGCTGCCCTTCATGGGGCTCCAGCCACAGTATTTCCTGCCGAGAAGTGCGGCTGGGGAGCTGGTCTTCTGACCTTCCCCACTTCTTCGTGGCCGGCAGCTGCCCTTCATGGGGTTCCAGCCATAGTATTTCCTGCCGCGAAAGTGCGGCTGGGGGAGCTGGTCTCCTGACCTCCCCCCCTTTTCCGTGGTCGGCAGCTCCCCTTCATGAGGCTCCAGCCACAGTATTTCCTGCCGCGAAAGTGCGGCTGGGGGAGCTGGTCTCCTGACCTCCCCCCCTTTTCCGTGGTCGGCAGCTCCCCTTCATGAGGCTCCAGCCAAAGTATTTCCTGCCGCATGGCAGGACTGGTAGCGACCCCAGGCAAAACAGGAACCTCGGGAGGCAAAGGTAGCAGCTGCAGACCTTCGGCAGGCAACGGCAGCAGCAGCGGACCCTCGGGTGGCGAAGACATCAGCAGCGGACCCTCGGGAAGCGACGGCAGCAGCAGCGGACCCTCGGGAGGCGAAGGCAGGAGCAGCGGACCCTCGGGAGGCGACGGCAGCAGCAGCGGACCCTCGGGAGGTGACGGCAGCAGCAGCGGACCCTCGGGAGGCGACGGCAGCCGCAGCGGACCCTCGGGAGGCGACGGCAGCAGCAGCAGTAGCGGACCCTCCGGAGGTGAACTCGGGAGGGGAGCCCCTGGCCATGGAGGCGGCAGCGGGAGCTCCACTTCTCCCTCATTCCCTGTAACTGGTGGCTCTCCAGGCGTCATGGAGCAACAGGCAGCCCCAGGCGATGCGGAGAAACAGGCAGCCCCAGACGATGCGAGACAGGCCTTCTTGGGCGAAGCGAGGCAGGCATCCTTGGGCGGTGCGAAGCAGGCATCCTTGGGCGGTGCGAGGCAGGGCAGGAGCAGTCCTTCCCATGACGGTGGATGTGGAACCAGCAGGTATTCACCCTCTGCTGGTGGAGGTGGGAGCGGCAAGCAATCCTCCCACGGCGGTTGAGGCGAAACCAGCAGGTATTCACCCTCTGCTGGTGGAGGTGGGAGGGTCAAGCAATCCTCCCACAGCGGTTGAGGCGGAACCAGCAGGAATTCACCCTCTGCTGGTGGAGCTGGGAGCGGTAAGCAGTCCTCCCACGGCGCTTGAGACGGAACCAGCAGGCATTCACCCTCTGCTGGTGGAGGTGGGAGGGGAAAGCAGTCCTCCCACGGCGGTTGAGGCAGAACCAGCAGGCATTCACTCTCTGCTGGTGGAGGTGGCGGAGGCAGAGGCAGCTCTTGCTGCTCTGCTCCTGGTGGTGGTGGAGACAGAAGCAGCTCCTGCTGCTCTGCTCCTGGTGGTGGTGGAGACAGAGGCAGCTCCTGCTGTTCTGCTCCTGGTGGTGGTGGAGACAGAGGCAGCTCCTGCTGCTCTGCTCCTGGTGGTGGTGGAGACAGAGGCAGCTCCTGCTGCTCTGCTCCTAGTGCTGGAGACAGTGGCGAGGGCTCCTCACCCTCTAACGCTGGAGACGGCAGCAATGGCTCCTCTCCCTCTGGTGTTGGAGACGGCAGCATCGGCTCCTCTCCCTCTGGCGCTGGAGACGGCAGCAACGGCTCCTCTCCCTCTGGCGCTGGAGACGGCAGCAATGGCTCCTCTCCTCTGGTGCTGGAGAAGGCAGCGATGACTCTTCTCCTCTGGCGCTGGAGAAGGCAGCGATGACTCCTCTCCTCTGGCGCTGGAGAAGGCAGCGATGACTCCTCTCCCTCTGGGCTGGAGAAGCTAGCGATGACTCCTCTCCTCTGGTGCTGGAGACGGCAGCAATGGCTCCTCTCCTCTGGCGCTGGAAACAGCAGCGGGGCCCCTCCCATATCTGCAGCCAGGTAGTTGAGCACCATGGCTGCGATGTCTGGGAGGGATGCTGGGTGGTGTTTCTGTTCCCAGGCCTCCCAGTGCTCCCCATCTCTCGCCCACAGGAGGTTGATCACAGCAGGGAAGGCGACCATGATATCCCTCTCAGGCTCCTCCAGCCAGTCCCAGATCCCCTCAGAGAAGACAGGATTCTTCCGCCTCGGAGGATGCGGGTCCTCTCTCACCCTTGCTGGATGCTCAGGCTCCTTCCTCTCCTGCCATGGAGGGGGTTGGTTCGGTGCCACGTGCCCAACCTGACCAACCGCGAAGCACCGCTCCTCACCCTTCAGGCAGGTGAGGCAGACGTCCAGCGTGGTAAGGTCCCGCTGCTGTTGCTGCGCCTCCTGCTGCTGTTGTTGTTGCTGCTGCTGCTGCTTTCTCCTCCGGCTACTTTTCCCCCATTTTTTTTTTCTCCTTTCAAAAAAAAAACACACAAAAAATACTTTTTGAAAAAACAACAAAAAAACCCCGTCCTTTTCCTTCCTGGTCCGACTGTTGGAGGCATTGTTTTGTCCCATGCAGGACACCATATGTGGCAGGCTGGCTCGCAGTGGTGACGTCACGGACCAGGAAGTACAGAAACCAAAACAATGGATGGGCGTGTGAAGCTGAGTGCAACGGCACTCAGCGTATTTATTAATAAATCAAATAAACAAAACAAATGATTTTAACAAAACAACAAAACAAATGGGCACGAGGGCCAAACGAATCAGACAGACAAACAAGTAAGTGTCGTGCTGGCTAATCCAACACGTTTTAGCAATTGTTAATTTCTGTCTCCTCTCTATCTCCCTGTACCTCCTCTCTGCACCCAACAACCAACCCCGCAGCACGGACAGCTGCTGGTTCTTATACTCTGGCCGAGGGGTTAACTAGTTGTTAATTATCTTATTACCCCTCGGCCACAGTCTGCACGCGTTTGGTAAGGATACATGACTGTCAGCTAGTTACACAATCAGTAGCTGATCAGTCATGCATCCTCACGGGGTTTTTAAATATAAATAATAAAAGACGCGGCGCTTTTAACTGCGCCGCAAACAAAAATACAAATAATAATAAATAGGGGCGGGACACTCCGCCACATTGTGCTATACCATTGGGATGATAGGTCTGATTGTGCTATACCATTGGAATGATAGGTCTGATTGTGCTATACCATTGGAATGATAGGTCTGATTGTGCTATACCATTGAAATGATAGGTCTGATTGTGCTATACCATTGGAATGAGACTGACTACAGTGCATACGTTAGTTATACTGATGCAATTAAAAAGTCCCCAGTTGTGTAGAAGGGTTTGGCTGCATGTTTTTGAATAGGGGTGGGGACAGTTTATAAAGGATACAAGCTTCAGTTCTCAAACTCAGAATAAGTTGTGGTCATCTTCCTATGACTAAAAAGAGACTGAGAATAATTCCCACCCTGACCACAGCTTATTTTACTGTTTGAAAAAGTCCCTTGTTCGCAGGAATGACTCATCCTGGTCTAGGACTCAGGCAATACCTGATACAATTCTATTTTTACCATGTTTGTTTCAAATTAAACTGTTATCAACAACTCTTCGACTTTATTTGGGATAACTCAGATACTCAGCGTCTAACTATTATGAAAAGCCATTGTATTAGCACTCTCACAATCACTGCCCCTCTTTTTATCTATCTGTCTATCTCTCTATCTAGCAACAGTATCTGTCCACCTTACTGCCTTACTGTGTAGCTACCTGTCTGTCCGCCTGCCTTACTGTCTGTCTATCTGTATCTCTCTCTCTCTGTCGGTCTGACTGCCTGTCTGTATTGTATGTCTATCTGTCTATCTGTATCTCTCTCTCTCTCTGTCGGTCTGACTGCCTGTCTGTATTGTATGTCTGTCTGTCTATCTGTATCTCTCTCTCTCTGTCGGTCTGACTGCCTGTCTGTATTGTATGTCTATCTGTCTATCTGTATCTCTCTCTCTCTGTCGGTCTGACTGCCTGTCTGTATTGTATGTCTATCTGTCTATCTGTAACTCTCTCTCTCTGTCGGTCTGACTGCCTGTCTGTATTGTATGTCTGTCTGTCTATCTGTATCTCTCTCTCTCTGTCGGTCTGACTGCCTGTCTGTATTGTATGTCTATCTGTCTATCTGTATCTCTCTCTCTCTCTGTCGGTCTGACTGCCTGTCTGTATTGTATGTCTATCTGTCTATCTAGGAGAAGTGGCCTATGTTAAAGGAGGCCTTTTCAGGTTGGACAAAATAGAGAAACCTTTTATTTGTTGTCCCTCCCATGACTGATGATTTATTATGTAAATGGATTCCATACATTCTGTACAATATATAAGCTGTAGCTCCTCTGTTTCAGCTTGCTATCAGTCACAAAGGCTGCAGAATAGAAAGACTGACAGAGAGTGGATAGCTGGTGATCAGTTGGCAGGTGCTTCCCTAACCAAAACAAACACATTGTAGTCTCAAAAGGGATCACTTTTCTGGTGAGCAATGTTTGCCGCAGATTTCTACACCCGGGGCCCCAAAGGGATTAGAGGCTGGTAGATTAGAGGATCATGCATACCTTCAGAGCAGGTACAGCACCTTGCAGATTCATTGGCCCTACACCCTACTGACAAAGTTATACCATGTGTATCAGCCTGGCAAGCAAATTCAGAAAGGCTAAAGCTTGAGAAGACCCACCCCCCTCCCTGAAAGTTATTTGGTGCCACAGTATTCAGTATGTGAACAAGAGTTGTTTTGTTTTCCTCAAGGTTTCCTGTCTGCCAGAAAGCAGTCATTCAGCATGTTTAAAGGATGTGAAGCCGGAGGAAAGCAGCTGCTGAATCAGGGAACCCACACACTGTCTGGACTGGTCTCCCTGCTGATCCTGACTCTCCCACTAGCACTGTGAAACCATGAGATGGTACTGCATGCACAGTCACACCCCAGTACTGCCTCTCCCTGGCCTGCACTCTGTGTGTCTGTTTGGGTCATTTTCATCCCATCACTAGGGAGGAGGGGGGTGCAGTCTGGGTTGTTCTTTTTAATAACACTGCATTTTTGTTTATGTTTAACATGCTGATTTCACATTCCAAACACGTTCTGCATTGCATTGTTAAATTGCCTTGCTTTATCAAGACTTTTCAATCTGGTGTGCAATTTCAGGGGAATAAAGTGACAAGGGTCTTGAAACAGGGGGTACTGTCACGTGTGTGGGTTGTCACTGGACAATACTGAGGCAAACACATTGGGTGTTGAGATGTTGCACAGGCGCACAGATTTAAATAAACACAAGTGTTGACACTAGGGTTCCAGCAATGACAACCCTAGTATCACATTTAATAAAGAAAACACAACAAAACAAATCTAGAAATAAAATTTTGCCACACAAATGGTGAGTGCTAGTCCCACTAAAAGGAACCTACTACCCTGTGCCATCCCTCTCTATTCACTGTTTGTGATCAACATCCCCTAAACTGACCTACTTCTGGGCTCCCAGCATCCTCACGGCAACTCCTGCCTCTTCACATGGCCTCGGCTGGGCAATGCCTTTATGAACACTGCTCAATTATTTCCTTAGCAACGTGTTTTCTGTTGCACGTCCCAGCTGCTTCCATAAAGGCTCACATGCACCCAAGAACCAGCAAAGGGTCTCCTTGTCACAGGGCCTAGTTCACAAAACGTATTTACAGAGTACTTAGCATTACATTACATTTTCAAAGTTTCTTAAAGTTGTAAGTGAATTGTAGCTTAACAAAATAGTTCAGTTCACAATGTGCAGTTTTGAAAGAAACACATATTTTAGCAAACATGTATTTTCATTTTAAAACATGATATCTGGTACTACACTATGTTAAATGTAGATAAGATAGTAATACAGTTGGAGTGGGAAACTTCATGTGGAACTAAAATAAAATGCTGACACAAATTGTGGTTAGCTCAAGTCTATAAATGTTCTCGGTGTTGACCCTGCCCCAGACATTCAGACACAACATATCAATATAGATAAGGATACACACATATATACAATGCTTGAAAAACAACACCATATATGGAAATTGTGGTATAGTTCTATTCGCAGGAAATGTGGGGAGGTGCATGTGAGGGTAATGTGTGTTTACAAATATTCTGAGGGGCTCTTTTTGCAGTTACTTAAATATATATATATATATATATATATATATATATATATATATATATATATATATATATATATATATATATATATATATATTGTAAGACAGCAGGGAGGGGGTTAAATGCTCCCTGGAAGAAAAACATGTGCGGAATGCACATTTGTTTAGTTTAATTGTATTTGTTATTGTTTGATTGTTTTTGCTTTATTGTTTCATTGCTTAATTATCCCCTGCACCTGGTGCTTATTATTAAATTAGAGCCAGGTGCAGGGTATAAAAGGGGAGCAGTCAGTTTGTTTGAGGCTGCTAAGGAAAAGGAGGCAGAAGGGGTGCGCTGCTTCCAGGCAATCATTGAAAGGACAAAACGTAAGTTTATAGTACGGAGTGTTTTGATGTTTATAGCAGGTAAACGACTTAGCCGTCCTGTGGTTCAGTTCAGGGTCCCGTGTGTTTAGTCAGTGCTCAAAAAGGAGCTAGGTGTTTGTTTGATTTATTTTGTGTTTTTGTCTGTATTAAAAGTGCGCGTAAGCGCTGAACCTCCAAATTTCTGTGTGTTGGGTCAGTTTTTAAAGGGGCTAGAACCTTGAGTGGTGCGATTCATTTACATTTGGTGTCAGAAAGTGTGGGCGCCCCTATGACCCAGAAATGGACATTGCAGAGCTGATAAGGACTCTCAACAAGTCCACAAAAGAGATGCAGGAGATGACACGCAGGCAGCAGGAGAGCAACCGGAGATTGAGACAAGAGCTGGGCTGCCAGAACCGGAGCTTCCGGAGCTGCAGCAGGTGCTGGAGAAAATAGTGTGGCCAGCACCCGAGCCAGAGGGGAGGAGCTGCCGTCCCGAGAGCCAGAGGGGAGGAGCTGCCGTCCCGAGAGCCAGAGGGGGAGGAGCTGCCGTCCCGAGAGCCAGAGGGGGTGGAGCTGCCGTCCCGAGAGCCAGAGTGGGTGGAGCTGCCGTCCCGAGAGCCAGACGGGGTGGAGCTGCCGTCCCGAGAGCCAGAGGGGGTGGAGCTGCCGTCCCGAGAGCCAGAGGGGGAGGAGCTGTCGTCCCGAGAGCCAGAGTGGGTGGAGCTGTCGTCCGAGAGCCAGAGTGGGTGGAGCTGTCGTCCCAAGAGCCAGAGTGGGTGGAGCTGTCGTCCCGAGAGCCAGAGGGGGAGGAGCTGCCGTCCCGAGAGCCAGAGGGGGAGGAGCTGCCTCCGCCTGAGTTAGAGGGGAAGGAGGTGAAGAGCCTACCTCCACCACAGCCCCAACCACCACCCCTGCGGTCCAGTCCGGCGCCGCTGTGTGTGGCCCCGCGCCCCTCGCTCCTGGACACCCTGCCAGTTGGCCTGGACCTCCCTTCGCTAGACCTGGAGCCCAGGAGTCTGCAGAACCAGTCACAGTTCTCCACCTGGTTCCCTGCTCCGCTCCTCAAGGCTGGAATCGGGCAGATTTGTCTTTGTGAAGGACTGTCACAAAGACGGCCGGACAGTGGGTGACGTCAGACCAGAAACAGGAAGTAACACACAACAGACAGTGAGGTTGGTGAAGCTGAGCACTTGGTTGTGCTCAGCATTTAATAAACAAAATAAAAGAACACAAAAACAGCACACGGCACTTTCGCCAAAATAAATATATAAACAAAACGAACACACACTTAACAAACGGTGCACGGAGACAAACAAACACGGTGAGTACAAAAACACTTCTTCTTCTTATTATATTCTCTCCTTCTCCACACCCGTTCTCCACTCACGAACACCCAACCCCGAAAGTGAGTGAATCGTGCATCTATATATACTGTTGTGCTGGGATTCAATTACTAATTAATTATTCACTTGAATCCCAGCACGTGAATTAATTACGTGCAACCTCGTGCTCACATATTAAATACTTTAAATGCACGTGCAGTGATGTGCAATCCCGTGCCTAAATACAATTACATCTTAAATACACGTGAAACACACACCCGCTTATATCCCGTGTACCAATGACTATACACCAACATTTACACACGCAACATGCAACATATAACACAAACTACGCACAAGGGCGTGGCCACATTGCCACATATACCCCCTTGTGCGCAGCACACATGGCCTCAACGGCCACCTCCCCTTAAAGACCCAGCAGTCCAGGACAAAGTCTCGGGCTGGGAAGGGAGGCTTCAGTGGGCCCATGGCTGGCAATGCTGTCAGCACCCCTGCCGGTAGTGGCACGGCTGACAGCATGCTGGTCCATTCCTGCAGCGAAATTGCTGCGGGGATGCTGGTCTCCTGACCTCTCCCCTTTCTTCAGTAGCGGTAGCTCCCTCCTGTGGGGCTCCGCCACAAGAACTCCTGCAGCGAAACTGCTGCTGGGGAAAGTGGTCTCCTGACCTCTCCCCTGTCTTTGTAGCCGGTAGCTCCCCTTTCTGGGGCTCCGGCCCCGTACTCCCTGTGGTGGAGGTGGAAGCAGCAAGTAGTCCTTCCATGTTGGGAAGGCGGAACCAGCAGGTATTCACCCTCTGCTGGTGGAGGTGGGAGGGGCAAGCAGTCCTCCCACGACAATGAAGGCGGAACCAGCAGGTATTCACCCTCTGCTGGTGGAGGTGGGAGGGGCAAGCAGTCCTCCCACAACGGTGGAGGCGGAACCAGCAGGTACTCACCCTCTGCTGGTGGAGGTGGGAGGGGCAAGCAGTCCTCCCACAACGGTGGAGGCGGAACCAGCAGGTACTCACCCTCTGCTGGTGGAGGAGGCAGAGGCAGCTCCTGCTGCTCTGCTCCTGGTGGAAGCGGTTGAGGTGGTGGAGGCAGAGGCAGCTCCTGCTGCTCTGCTCCTGGTGGTGGTGGAGGCAGAGGCAGCTCCTGCTGCTCTGCTCCTGGTGGTGGCGGAGGCAGAGGCAGCTCCTGCTGCTCTGCTCCTGGTGGAGGAAGCGGTGGAGGTGGGAGCAGCGTGTAGTCTCCTGGCGATGGAGGTGCGAGCAGCGTGTAGTCTCCTGGCGATGGAGGTGCGAGCAGCGTGTGGTCTCCTACTGTTGCAGGGGACTGGTGCGGCTCCGCCTCTCTTGCAGGGGACTGGTGCGGCTCTCCCGCTCTTGCAGGGGACTGTGGTGGAGGCAGAGGCAGCTCCTGTTCCTCTCCTCCGGGTGGTGACGGTGGGGAAGTGATACCAGCAGACGTTCACACTCTGCTGGTGGATGGGAACCCAGCAGGCATTCACCCTCTGCTGGGGACACGGGACAGCAGGCATTCTTCCTCTGCTGGTGGACAGCGGGCATTCATCCTCTGCAGGCGGATTCGGGGTCAGCAGGCATTCTTCCTCTGCTGGTGGAGGTGGAACCAGCAGGCATTCTCCCTCTGCTGGCAGCTTGGGTCCTAGGGCTGTGGAAGCCCCGACTTCCCTCTCTTTGGGCTGTGGACGCACCGACTCCTCCCTTTTGGGCTGTGGACGCACCGACTCCTCCCTTTTGGGCTGTGGACGCACCGACTCCTCCCTTTTGGGCTGTGGACGCACCGACTCCTCCCTTTGGGCTGTGGGCCCGCTCCCTCTTGGGCTGTGGGCCCGACTCCCCTCGGGCGTGGACGTTCGGGCTCCTCCCACTCAGGCGTGGGACGTTCGGGCTCCTCCCACTCAGGCGTGGGACGTTCGGGCTCCTCCCACTCAGGCGTGGGACGTTCGGGCTCCTCCCACTCAGGCGTGGGACGTTCGGGCTCCTCCCACTCAGGCGTGGGACGCTCGGGCTCCTCCCGCTTGGGCTGTGGACGCTCAGGCTCCTCCCGCTTGGGCTGTGGACGCTCAGGCTCCTCCCAATCTCTAGGAAGGTGCAGCTGGCCATGAATCCTCCTGCTGGAGATCCTGCTACCTGGGCTGCTGTTTCACTTATAGCTGCCTCCAGGTAGCTGAGGACCAACTCCACACCTTCCTCCAGGGAGTTTGGGGTGTGTTCCCCTCATCGCCTCCCATCTCTCCCTGTCCATCAGCCACAGGATCCGGATGGCTATGGGCATAGACTGGGCCTCCAGCCCAGCATTTTCCAGGACCCAGTCCCGCAGTTTGATGGCGTCTTCTGCCATTGTCATTTTTTTTTTTTTTTCCCGTTTTTTTTAAACAACAAATTGCGGTTCCTGCTCTGGTCTGCGTCTAGGAGCGCTGGTAATCCCACTTCTGACACCACGTGTCACAAAGACGGCCGGACAGTGGGTGACGTCAGACCAGAAACAGGAAGTAACACACAACAGACAGTGAGGTTGGTGAAGCTGAGCACTTGGTTGTGCTCAGCATTTAATAAACAAAATAAAAGAACACAAAAACAGCACACGGCACTTTCGCCAAAATAAATATATAAACAAAACGAACACACACTTAACAAACGGTGCACGGAGACAAACAAACACGGTGAGTACAAAAACACTTCTTCTTCTTATTATATTCTCTCCTTCTCCACACCCGTTCTCCACTCACGAACACCCAACCCCGAGTGAGTGAATCGTGCATCTATATATACTGTTGTGCTGGGATTCAATTACTAATTAATTATTCACTTGAATCCCAGCACGTGAATTAATTACGTGCAACCTCGTGCTCACATATTAAATACTTTAAATGCACGTGCAGTGATGTGCAATCCCGTGCCTAAATACAATTACATCTTAAATACACGTGAAACACACACCCGTTTATATCCCGTGTACCAATGACTATACACCAACATTTACACACGCAACATGCAACATATAACACAAACTACGCACAAGGGCGTGGCCACATTGCCACAAGGACGCATGAATCAAGCCAAGTACAAGGTTGTCCTGGAAGAAAACTTGCTTCCTTCTGCTCTGACAATGTTCCCCAACTCTGAGGATTGGTTTTTCCAGCAGGACAATGCTCCATGCCACACAGCCAGGTCAATCAAGGTGAGGATGGAGGACCACCAGATCAAGACCCTGTCATGGCCAGCCCAATCTCCAGACCTGAACCCCATTGAAAACCTCTGGAATGTGATCAAGAGGAAGATGGATGGTCACAAGCCATCAAACTAAGCTAAGCTGCTTGAATTTTTGCACCAGGAGTGGCATTAAGTCACCCAACATCAATGTGAAAGACTGGTGGAGAGCATGCCAAGACGCATGAAAGCTGTGCTTGAAAATCAGGGTTATTCCACCAAATATTGATTTCTGAACTCTTCCTAAGTTAAAACATTAGTATTGTGGTGTTTAAAAATGAATATGAACTTATTTTCTTTGCATTATTCGAGGTCTGACAACACTGCATCTTTTTTGTTATTTTGACCAGTTGTCATTTTCTGCAAATAAATGCTCTAAATGACAATATTTTTATTTGGAATTTGGGAAAAATGTTGTCAGTAGTTTATAGAATAAAACAAAAATGTTCATTTTACCCAAACACATACCTATAAATAGTAAAACCAGGGAAACTGATAATTTTGCAGTGGTCTCTTAATTTTTTCCAGAGCTGTATATATATACACTACCGGTCAAAAGTTTTAGAACACCCCCATTTTTCCAGTTTTTATTGAAATTTAAGCAGTTCAAGTCCAGTGAATAACCTGAAATGGTACAAAGGTAAGCGGTAAACTGCCAGAGGTTAAAAAAAAAAGTTTAGGTTACCAAAAACTGAAAAATAATGTACATTTCAGAGTTATACAAAAAGGCCTTTTTCAGGGAACAAGTAATGAGTTAAATTACAGCTGTTCTGCAGCAATGGAAGTAAATTAAGCCTTGAAAGTTGATGCTAACAATTCCTACAGGTGTCCCAACTTTTGTTGATTACTTACAAACCCTCTGTCTGTATAAAAGCAGTGTTGGAACAGACTGTGTTACTACACCCTCTTAAGCATTATTTGGACAGTATTGTACTGCAGGAAGTAGTATATTGCTATCATAATGGCGAGAAAAAGGCAATTAACAAAGGAAGACAGACAGACCATTATAACCCTTAAAAGTGTAGGTCTTTCCTTTAGAGAAATTGCAAAGAAAGCCAAGGTGTCAGTGAGTACAGTTTCCTACACCATCAAAAGGCACTTGGAAACTGGAGGAAACTCTGACAGGAAGAGGTCTGGCAGACCTAAAGCCACAACAGAATCAGAAGACAAGTTTCTGAGAGTCAACAGCTTGCGTGATAGGCGGCTCACAGGACAACAGCTTCAAGCACAGCTTAACACTGGTCGAAGTAAGCAAGTCTCAGTTTCAACTGTGAAGAGAAGACTTCGAGCTGCAGGTTTGACAGGTCGAGTGGCAGTAAGAAAGCCATTGCTAAGATGGCCAAATAAGAAAAAGAGGCTTGCCTGGGCCATGAAGCACCGCCAGTGGACTACTGAAGACTGGAAGAAGGTCTTATGGACCGATGAATCAAAATTTGAAATCTTCGGTTCATCACGCAGGGTTTTTGTACGCCATCGAGTAGGCGAAAGGATGGCTCCTCGGTGTGTGACACCAACTGTCAAACATAGAGGAGGAAGCGTGATGGTCTGGGGCTCTTTTGCTGGATCCAGAGTCGGCGACTTGCACAGAGTGAGTGGCACCCTGAACCAAAACGGCTACCACAGCATTTTGCAGCGCCATGCAATACCCTCTGGTATACGCCTAGTTGGTCAGGGGTTCATCCTACAGCAAGATAATGACCCAAAACATACCTCCAGGCTATGTCAGAACTACCTTAGAAGAAAAGAACAAGACGGTAGGCTTCAAATCATGGAATGGCCAGCACAGTCTCCAGACTTAAACCCCATCGAGCTGGTATGGGATGAACTGGACAGAAGGGTAAAAAGCAAAGCAACCTACAAGTGCAACACATTTGTGGGAACTTCTGCAACAGTGTTGGGAAGAACTTTCCGAACAATATTTGATTTCCATTGTAGAAAGAATGCCACGAGTGTGTTCGGCTGTTATATCTGCAAAAGGTGGCTGCTTTGATGAGTCAAAAATTTTGATTAAATTTTGTTAAACAAAACGATTCCATGATTTCTTTTTTATCTCCAATTGTTTATTTGTTCTATGCTTTAATTTCAGAGTACATTGAGACATTAAACTGCGTAAATTTCAATAAAAACTGGAAAAATGGAGGTGTTCTAAAACTTTTGACCGGTAGTGTATGTATATGTGTGTATGTATATGTGTGTGTATATATATATATATATATATATATATATATATATATATATATATATATATATATATATATATATATATATATATATATATATATATATATATATATATATATATATATATATATATATATATATATATATATATATACTGTGTTAAATGGCAATTTGATATGTGACAGAAAGATTGCAGTTATGCTATGTATTCTTCTTGTATAGACACCTGGTGACTTTCTAATAGTTTAATGTACCCCTGTGGCCTCTAGACTAAAATGCTTGCGTCAGTGTGTTCGCGTTTGTACTTGTTTCTACAGAAACTGGATTTTTATACTTAGCCACCTGGCACATTCTATTTCTAAGGAAAATGTATAAGCCTCTTTTTGGGACATTTTAAGAAATTATTTTTAGTAGTAGTAGTCCATATACTGGATGGATAAGGAGATTTGAAATCCCTGCGCTGCCTCACAGAATTTAAAGTACAGGTAGCCATCTTGTTTACAGTTACGGATGTACAGTAACTGTAAAACAGAGTGACTAATTAACAGCAAAAAAATCACAAAATTAGTAAGTAGATATGCCGTCTTAACTCCGCCCCCTGGTGGATCTTTTCAATGACAATGTGCAATTCAACACAGTATCAAAAATAAAGATGTACAGATGTTTCAGGTAGAAATAAAAAACAGTGATTCATTTTGTTTAGGAATAAAAAAACATTCACTCTCATTTTAAATAATGTATTTAACATTTGATGTGATGTGATTTCATTCTTTTTCTTTTCATTGAGAAACAAAAAAGTGTGACTAACTGGGAGAGCTGCTTATTCTGGATATTTTTCCTTTTCCCGAGGTGTCCTGATAAAACGGCGCCGACTGTACTTAGTTTTGCATGTTTCGATTAAATTAGTTTATTCAGCTTAACTGAGTGTGGTTCAAAATTATAAATGGGACTACTTTATTGGCGTAAGGATATTTAATAAAAGCAAATCATGTTTTGCTCTAAACATGATTTATGTTCTTTTTCAAAATGCACTGTTTAACCTGGATTATAAATGCAACAAGGCCCTTCAGGGGGTCCATATACGTTGAATATACACACTTTGTCTCGTGCTGCACAACGGCCCAGGACATCTGTATAGTCGACGTACACGAACACCCTGTCGGGCCTTATACATACAAATAAACAAATAAATAAATAAAGTGTAACAAGTTATTCCACACAAACAAGCGACTTACCATATTAATTAGTAAATTACATCAAATGCAATGTGGTATATTTCTTGAATATTTTATTTGATATGGTTTGCAGGAGTACCGGTGTAGTGTCAAAATGTGGTACATAATCAGAATGTGGTTTGCATACCAAATAGTGACCACATGTAATGTCAGAAAGTGCTGTCAAATTTTGGTACAGGTACAATCAATTGCAATCTGATGGGTGTTGTTTTTGTCAGAAAGAGAGAAATTTACTGTTAATTATACATTATTTTCTTGCAAAATTACCTTGCTCAAGGGTACAGCAGCAGTATCCCCACTGGGATTGAACCTCACGACCCTCTGGTCAAGAATTCAGAGCCCTAACCACTAATAATAATAATAATAATAATAATAATAATAATAATAATAATAATAATAATAATAATAACAATAATAATAATAATAATAATAAATTAATTGTGGTAGACAAAGCTGAAAAATCGCATTCAAGTTAAAACACTTAAGCCTCCTGGATGATGAATATGGCTTGCAAGTTGCAGTGGGAGGGGCCGTGGTGACAGACAAGATGGCAGGAGCTTTCAGCCAACCACACATATGCTCCAGAAACCACAAGCCACATGTACAGCATTTCCAGCAGCGAGGACTGCCTTGAAAACTTCCTTAGTCATACCTAATATTTTAGTTAATTACAGCAACACCAGAATTATTTTGGAATCCTAGGACGGTATATACTGTCTATGCAACCCCCCTTTCCAATAGCGGGTATTGTGTAAATGGGGGCAAAAGTCTGGAAATGCGGGGAAATTGGTTCACCAACAGGGGGATTTTATGAGTAGCATCTGGCACTCCTGGGAAGAAGGAAACCAGCCAGAGACTGCACTTAGTTGGGCGTAGCACACGGTAGTGTGCTGAACTGAGTTCTTTCTTTTCCTTTGTTATTATTTTCACAGTCTGAGTAGCACTACGCTGCTCAGCTGTTGCTGCCTGTACCACTGGCTGGTACAGCAGCACGCTTTGCTTGTCAAGTGTAGAGTCCGGGCTGATAAACCGCTGCATTCGAGAACCTGAAATCCCAGTGTGAGCCTGCCTTCATTACCCGCAAACGCTACAATATCAAAGTGTCGAAACAAGGAATATTTAAGTTATAACCTACTGGGTCGCCCATAAACCAGGCATCGTATACAAATGTCTTTGTGAAATGTCTTTGTAAGGACATCGATAAATGGATGTGGTGAAGACAGTCACAGCGGGGCGTGGCCGCCCGGTCTAACAGAACATAAATCAATGTGTGTGAACTATGCATCAGCTGCAGAGTCACTTACAATTACATCTCACTCGAAAGACGGAGCACAAGGAGGTTAAGTGACTTGCTCAGGGTCACACAATCAGCCAGTGGCTGAGGTGGGATTTGAACCAGGGACCTCCTGGTTACAAGCCCTTTTCTTTAACCACTGGACCACATAACTAACCACGGCATTCTTGCAAGGATTTTTTTTTTTTTTTTGCAGTTTTGCCACGCTTTCCCCATGGTTATAGCCGACTATGCACTTGCCATAGTTCACCCTGGTTTGCCATGTTTTTTGCTGTGCTTTATTGCACGTTGATATGATTTTACTATCATACACTGTTACACTATAACGCCTTTTTTATTTGGCAGAGTCAGGGGTGACGTGTAAATCAATGTGATCCCGGAGGCAGTGTCTTTATCACAGTCCCGCCGGGTGGGGAAATTCCTGCCCATATGGATGACATCATGTTAGACAAAGAGGGCAGGGGAGGGACTAGCAGTTCACGCGCTCTGCCTGCACAGAAAACGCTGCACTGTAAGGTTCTAAACTCAACGCGGAGGACCTGAAACACTCTACCCGCTGCCTGGATAGCCTACAAACTAAGAAGGAATGCACGAGTTTCACCCTGATAGGAAGACTTTGTAAAAATAATTTTTACTTTCCCATTTTTGGAGGGCGAAGAACAGTTTAAGTACCTCTCGAGAGTAGTCTCCTTAAAGGGTAGGTGATATCTATAACAAGTTGTTTTTCTAGAGTTTTAATTATAAAAAAATGAATTTGCAATGCTGTATAATGTCAAGTACTGCACTAGAGTGTGTATTTGCTTTCCCAGCGTGAAATGCGCTTCTCTTTTGTTTGGTTCAGTCAGTATACTGTGCCTGCAGTTGCAACTGCTGGACTCGATTGTGTTATACATATAAGGTAATATGCAGAATGCAGACGCCTGAGACCAATTTAAATTAATACTGTGCGTAGGTCTCTTGTGTTAAAAATATTAAGGAGACGTGATTTCGTTTGCCTGATGCGCTCGACTGCAAGACAGGTTTCTCAAACAGTGTCTTCATAAACAAAGAAAGGAAGTTGAGTGTCTGCCTGTGCACAGATTCAGCTGCCCCCCAGATACTGGTACAGCCCCTGAATGTACGTGGGGCAACCGGGGAGAGCCGTTTTGTTACTAGCAGTGTTAAACATGAACTGTGTCTTGTGTCCCCAACTTTGGCACACAAGTAACGATTTGATTAACTTTAAAGACCATTTGCCCATCTTTTGACTGCTGTAACTATGAAGGCACCCCACCCCATTTCTTAGCCCTAAATGACGTTACCTCTTTGTTTTCCAATGTAATAAACAGTCGTGTGTGTCCTCCCTAAAGGGTTTATAGATGTGCAGCTATGAATTGCGAGAAAAAAAGATGCGTTTAATATCACGATACCCCGCCACAGTTGTAAATATAACATTAGAGTGTACAATGATATTGCTAATCGTGACCTACACATCCACAGTATGCACCTGGAGCAACAAAAGTGTGATGCAGTACACAGGTTTGGACTGGTCTTTTGTTTTGACAAGTTTTTTTAAAACATACTGTACATTATAAAAAACCTCAATCACAGTAAACTAACTGAAAAGGGGGAATTACAAGGTTCACATATTTCCCAATTAGTAATTCTGCAAATACTGTGAGTTTCACCCTGGCACTCCGACCTGGGTTCTGACTACCCGCGTAGTGTCAGACCACGGACCTGGGACACTTTGAAGGCACTCCTTTTAAAAGGCAGTGAAAGCAACACGTTTAGGTACGGTCCCACTCCAGAAGTGCAAAGAAAAGCGATGGATAAGCAACTGTTAGACACAAGGTTAATCAAAGACTTCTGAAGTCAACCAGGAACCCCCTTCTTCAGGACCTTGGCAGCAGCTTGTCTGAATTGTTCATGCGTCTCTGGCAAGCTGCTTCCCTGCAAATTACAGCCGTCTCCTTTTAAATTGCCAGTTGTGAAGAGTGGAGTCGGAGCTCTGAAGAGGGGGATTGTGTCGCTGGCTGAATTCTGCAATCTCTTATTCCATTCATTTGACATGCTCTTTGATACCAAGAAAGTTTTGCTCTCCTGTTTCAAGCAGGAGGAGCCAGGCTCGCCAGCTGGTGGTCACGTGGTTGGTTTTGCAGCTGCACTTGGATTAGATCCCTGTCTATCTGTCACACCCTTTAAAAAAAGCTCAGGTTCTATTTGGTTCAATTTGTTTTTTCCCAGCTTGAATGATGCAGTCACAGATCTGGGGCAGTTTTGCTCAGACTGTGACTGCAAGCTTTTTGGAAAGCTGTTAGAAAGTGAAGATCTGCAGCAGACTGTACTCCAAAATGATTTGTACAGTCATGTGTTCAGCAGCACCAGTAGGCAAGCAGCTTGTAGCCCATTTGCAAAGTTTGCTGCAGGGAGATGCAGCGTTTTTATATCCAGTAATACAAACCAGTGATTCTCCATAATGATGGGATTTCTACTGAAGTAATGAATGGGCATACTGCAGCGGAATGCATGTTGGATTAAAAAAAAAAAAAAAAAATTGCTGTGCCTTGTACTGAATTTTGTTATTATTATTTGTTTTTAGCAGACACCTTTATCCAAGGCGACTTAGAGAGTCTAGGGTGTGTGAACTATGCATCAGCTGCAGAGTCACTTACAACTACGTCTCACCCGAAAGACGGAGCACAAGGAGGTTAAGTGACTTGCTCAGGGTCACACAATGAGTCAGTGGCTGAGGTGGGATTTGAACTGGGGACCTCCTGGTTACGAGCCCTTTTCTTTAACTACTGGACCACACAGCCTCGCACAGGTATTTTTAATACCTTCTAGTGGCAGCTATTAAAAATGTGAACTTATACTTTGTGTACTTATCCACACTCGATCAAATTATTTGTTTGGCGTGAGGCCCTAATATGTCTAGCAAAACAGTTCCAAAATAATGAACACAAAGACGTGTGTTATTGGATTTATGTCTGCAGTTCATGTGACATTGCACAAGAAAGCTTCTTCCAGTGCTGGTGCTAATGATTGTCACACAGCTAGAGTTTGTACAAAAAGATGATTACACTTGCATAAAGCTTGTTGAAACAAAACCACTTAGAATACAAGTAGGCTACTCTGCTGCAGTTGCTTGTCTCTGCTACAGTATTCTAATATTAAATTGAGACATTGAAACTTGTTTTCTGTGTCACTTAAAATTCAGTAATCAGCTCACACTAGATTAGAATAAACTGACTGTTACTTTCAGTAGAGCTGAGCTTCAGTAAGGAGACAACACATTATTACTGTAGCTTTTATGAGGCAGCATTATAATAAAATGAATGAGAGAGATGGGTACAACGCTGCTCATGTGCTAGTCTAAAGATATGAAGATTTTGTTCTCAACTTTGTTATGATGTGCACCATGGCAGACATTCCTCTTGATAAAGCAGAGCGGGTGCCCATTTGTTGTAAACACAGTTTTTTGCTTCGGGTTAGTACACATTTTATATGTATGCTCTGTATTTTAGACAGCAGCTAAATCATTACCGCTTGTTTGAACTATTAGGTGAAGTTGAACTTCAGTGTTAAGCATTTAAGATGCTGTTCAGTATCCATTATTAGCCGACATTCAGTATTCATTTTTTAACTTGTGAATTTAGTGTTTTTCTCTTCTGTGAACCGTTGCCTGATTTAAAATAAATAACCAACAATAAATCATGTTTTGGCCTTTACTTGAACAACATATTTTGAAAGATAAAAGTACAAATGTGAAGTAATAAGTAAGAATGGAAAACGATGGCAATTACTGTTTAGTGAAACGGAAGTAATTTCTTTTACGGAAATCATTGGCTCTCCTGTTGCAAGTAGCTGTCAGGGCTGGAACAATATTGTGGTCTTATTAATGCCAATCTGCGACTGAGATGCTCCAGTCTCTTCCTGCAGACGACTGATTTGTCTATAAGAGACAAATGCTTGGGGTGGGGGGGGGTTGAGTGCCATGTAATTAAATCAGGCTTTGGAAAATCACTTTAATTCATCCTCTGCTATTGTGGGAGAGAACAGTGGAATAGCCTTATTTTAAAAAGCCACAAGCTAAAAGCAGTCAGAGAAAGAAAACATGGAAGAGAGAAAGAACTTCTAACTAGGGAGAAAGTCACAATTGATGGGAGTTAAAACCTAATTTTAAGAGCATTTTGATTATTGTGATCATATCAGAGAACACCCAAACTGTTCATGGAGATGCTGGGAACCTCAACTCTTACACCTTTGTCAAAGCTTGTGCCAGTTTACAATGGTGCAGCTTGATCTTGTCTTCATTGCCCTACAGAACCCATCACTGTCATCTTGAACTTAAATGAGAAGACCTGCCTCAATCAATTCCATTCTGTACCTCTGGGCATGAGCATCTCTATTGCAGTCTGCTCTTAGATCAGTGATCAAGGAAGCTGTGCCAGTGGGCATGTGAGTGGCCCTGCCCACGATGGCAGATGGCATACCCTGCATCACTGCAACGCTTTGTGCTGCCAGGGGGACTGAAGTCATTCCAATCTACTATCTCTGTAATGTAAGAGTTTGACTTCATTACCTGTCAAATGCAGTAACTGGTGACATTTTCAAAATCCTGGAGAGTCAGCGACTGTATTCAGAAAAGTCACAAACACTAGCCAGCCAAGTGGAGTTTCAACGGGCACATCAAAACATTTCAACACAGTAACACAATTGCTGCAGTTTAGGCTAAAGATTCTCACTTTTGGTCCCCTAGCGAGTCACCGTGGTCATGTGGTGTGCAGGGTGAGTCATACAGTCAGGGCAGCACAGGTTTGTGTCCTGGCAGAACCAAGCTTTCACGGGGAGTGCAGGGTGAGTCATAGTCAGGGCAGCACAGGTTTCTGTCCTGGCAGAACCAAGCTTCCATGTGGTGTGCAGGGTGAGTCATACAGTCAGGGCAGCACAGGTTTCTGTCCTGGCAGAACCAAGCTTCCATGTGGTGTGCAGGGTGAGTCATACAGTCAGAGCAGCACAGGTTTCTGTCCTGGCAGAACCGAGCTTCCATGTGGTGTGCAGGGTGAGTCATACAGTCAGGGCAGCACAGGTTTGTGTCCTGGCAGAACCAAGCTTTCACGGGGAGTGCAGGGTGAGTCATACAGTCAGAACAGCACAGGTTTCTGTCCTGGCAGAATCAAGCTTCCACGGGGAGTCATACAGTCAGGCCAGCACAGGTTTCTGTCCTGGCAGAACCGAGCTTCCATGTGGTGTGCAGGGTGAGTCATACAGTCAGGGCAGCACAGGTTTCTGTCCTGGCAGAATCAAGCTTCCACGGGGAGTGCTGCATTGGCCCGTACTGGCCTGATGCCTGGTGACAGGACATGCTTACTGTTTCAATAAATTACGTAAGCAGAATGTAATCCTCTGTACGAAAGTGCTTCCAGCAGGACCAAGTGCTGGACACCAACTTGACAATACTTGTATAACCTATCATGCCAAACAAACCTAACATTATGAATTGGAAGTGAATTATGAAATGCATTTAAATTTGAGATGTTGTTGAATCAGGATCCATCTGTCTTGTGATCTCTGCTATTGAGTCTGTTTCCTCATTCTTCCATCTGCAGATGATTAAGCGTACATGCTAACTAGCACGTTTTAAACCTCTGTTTTTATGTATAAGATGCTGAGCAGTGGACAAAATGCAGCCTATAACTTCCAAACCTGACTTTAGTACCTTTTTAAAGTTTGCTACGGTATACTGTTGGAGCTTTTCTAAGCATAAAACAATTGCAGCTTTATAATCTGTTCATGTTGTTGAAGTCCTGTCTGAGGCCATCTGTGATTTAATAACTTCTACCAGCCAGGAAGCTTTACAGGTATGGTGCAGCTGTTAATTGCTTCCCCCCTGCTCTTAACTGTACCTCTTTGCTTTATTCCTGCAGTAAGTGAATTAGTGTGGCTGTGGGGACACAGTCAATAGCTTTGCTGTTCCTGAGAATTGGAGATAGAGATAAGGAATGTAACAGTATGCAATGTGAAATGAGATGAACACAGGATTCCAGTGTGGAGACTGTAGGGATGGGTCGTGTTTGTAGTGTGAAGCATGCGTTGAGGTTGAGTGTGAGCGGGCATTGAGAGGGGCTTGTGGAGCTCCAGCATCGCAAGCTAAATTCTTGTACAGTACTTCTCTTTAGTGTCACTTCTGCATTCATTGTTTTTTCTCTTCATAGATTTAAAACCAATGCATTGTTATTTGTTTATTTAGCAGACGCCTTTATCCAAGGCGACTTACAGAGACTAGGGTGTGTGAACTATGCATCAGCTGCAGAGTCACTTACAACTACGTCTCACCGAAAGACTGGATTTGAACTGGGGACCTCCTGGTTACATGCCCTTTTTTTTAACCACTGGACCACACAGCCTTCATACTCGCACATCTACAGTATGCTCCAGTTCAAAATAAATAAACCCAACTGGATTTGTTCTTAATATTACAGAGAGAAATGCATGTTACATGATTTCCATTACATGAGAGTAGATGTTAAAACTTCATGCTGATTTGAACTCGGCTCTCGCCAAGATAAGCACCAACTAGTAGCTTTACAGTAAATGTAATCCATCTGCGTCTCCATCCATTTGTGTTTCTTTCCATCTGATAATGTAGATATCCTTCTGCCTGGTGTTGATGGCTGAAGTGTAATGATGGCTCTAGGGATCAGCTTATTTTGCCTCCCTAGCGCATCAGCACACACAACGTTGCCTTGTGTATGCTGATGTAGGAGGAGCTGAACTGAGACCAAGACCCCCTCTTCCATGCTGAGCTTGCCCCATAATATCACCGATTCGAAGGGCAGCTTTTGAATCCTCCACAGCTTTCTTTGCCGCCCACTTTCTTCCAGTTTTCAACACAGGTGCTGCCTGCCTTACGCATTTGTCGCGTGAATCTACTAATGTCATTTCCAGATGGACCTTGGCGCACTTAAACTCTTCGGTTAGAGCGGAGACTGGTAGCTGCAGTATTCCTTTACCATAAAGTCCCACTCTGCTGAGGCAGCATGGAACTCCCAACCCTTTCCTGACATGAAATGATTAAAGCTTCCAGCTTCTCAGCTGTTGTCAAAGAAACCATGTACACTGTCAGTGGCCACAGCAGCCTTGGCAGTAGACCAAACTGAAAGCAAAACAAAACAATACGTTATTTTCACAGATTAAAAAGGGTTGTTCGCTTGTTTGAAAGTGAACATGAGATGGGTTTGAAGATATTAGCATCGTTTGGTTCCCCAGTTGGTAGTAGCAGCATGTGGTTAATAGAGGGGATTCTATCTTGCAGGATTGGATATGTTCTACTGTAATCCCTTTATGTCAATTCAGAATGATGTGCTTTAATATTAATTGAATATAGAAACACACATAGCTGTTATGTTTCTAAGTGTTTTCCTGTTGTAAACTCAATTTGAAACTACTGGAGCACAGTATGCTTTTTCTTCTTCTAAATGCTTTTTATAAGATCAATGTGTAGCACTGCTTTGTAATTGAATCCTTCTGAAATGCACAGAATTGATACAGATGAAGCTTGGAAGGGGGAGGAGTATTTCTGAAGGGTATCATTCTTCCAGAGCTGTTTTCTTCTGTTCCACCACATCCTCATCTGCATTGGGAATTGGAAGCATTAGCAAACATCGAGATGTAATTTAAAATGAAATGAAAAGCCACTCAAGGCTACATTCAAAGCCATTTAAAGTGGTGGTTTCCTTTTTGCTGTTATTGTATTGAACTGTATTGATGGTTTAGCTCCGAGTTCGAGCAGTTCTTTAGTTCTAGTTGTCTTCCATAGACATCGAGTATATAATGTAGGCTGCTGCAGATCAGTAAGCGCCAGCACCATCTAGAGCACTGCTGTGTATTGCAAGCAAAGCAAAAGGAAACTTGAGCCAGATGGCAGATCACTAGATTGAGCTGGCTCTTATTTTTATAAAGACACTTTGGTAGATCTAGTCTATGTTACATTTATCGATGACTGGGAAATAAAACTAAAGAGCAGCTCCTGAACACCTCAACACAAACTTTAAAATAAAAAAAACAAATAACACAATAATTGCAACTATCATAAAGCTAAGAGGACAGTTAAAAAAAAAAAAATAGCCCAGGATATGCATTCTTAATCCTAATGTATCTGTTCCTGCACTCGTGGATATACAGTGGGTTCCATGGAAAGTATTTAAGATTTGCAATGGTAACTATCTTAACAAACTCACTGTTTTAGAAATGAACAGTGCACACCCAAGTGTAGGCCTTGTGCTCGGAGAGTAAATGATTAGGAGCAAATAATAATAAACAGATGCAAATATATATTACTGCAATTCACAGGGTATAAAGTATTCCATTAAATCATTTTAGCTTGAAAAGACTCCAGTAAGAATGGAGGTGCTGCCTGGGCATGCAGAACGCTGTGGAGCATTGGTTATATGATTCATTGGGATGAAATTGGAATACCTTTGAAATTTAATTAATTTCATCCGGCTGAGTTCTAGATGCCAGACCTGTCTCCCTGTCTGTATTCCTGTCTGTCTGCCTCCCTGTCTGTCTGTCTGTCCCTTCTGGCCTGTCTGTCTCCCCCTGTCTGTCTTTGTCCCTGTTTCTCTGCCTGCCTGTCGTTCTCCCTGTCTCTCTCTGCCTGCCTGTTTGTCAGTATGCCTGTCTGTCTTTCTCCCTGTCTCTCTCTCTCTCTCTCTCTCTGTCTGCCTGTCTCAGCCTGTCTGTCATTCTCCCTGTCTCTCTCTGCCTGCCTGTTTGTAGGTATGCCTGTCTCTTTGCCTGTCTATCTCTCTCCTTGTCTCTCTCTGTCTGTTTGCCTGGGTCCATTAGGTCTGCTGCAGGGTTCCCCATGGCGGTGGAGGAGGGCACAAACAGTGCCTTTCTTTCAGTTCCTGTCCTTAAACAACAGGACCTTGTAGTCCTCTAATGAGCAGAGGGAGGGGCTAGCAGGAGGGGTGGAAGAACTTGAGGGGGTGGGGGATTCAAATCAGAGTGCAGGCTGCTGAGAGTGCAGAATATCTAACCTGTGCTCCACACTAAAAACATATGGAGAGCCTTTATTAGTGGTTCTTTCTGTTCACACTTTTTTTTATTACATAAAATGAGTGACCGCATTCTCTTCATCTGTGAACATTGTTTCAGTAGTAAAACGAAAACTGCTCATAGGAATGCTAACCAATTCTTTAAAATCCCTTTCTTAGCTCTTACCTTTCTTACCTTAGCTTTATTTCCATTATTACTGCCCCCTCCCCCGTCTTGAAATAAATACATCCAGTGTTCCATAAAATATTAAATGGAGTTCAAAATAATGGCAATCCTTTAATTGTGTATTAAATCAATATGACACAAAAAGGAGGGTTTTACTGCAACACATTCTCCTCTGCCATGCTCACACACGCTGTTTGTGTCTCTAACCAGGCACAGTGTGGTGGGCTGTCAGCTGGTGTGTGTGGGTTTGTATGGACTCTCTCCAGGGCTGGGCTGGGCTGGGCTGGGTACAGTAAATTAACACGCTGGTTTCCGGAGCGAGGCCTGGCCTCACAGCTGCACAGTGTCAGGGTCTTAGACACTGCTGCGTCCAGGAAGTGTGTTTCAAACTCCCTGCGGTAGTGGTGGTGGGGGGGTGGAAAGGAAGTTGTTTTTTTAGCAGGATGTTAGGATATCCTGGCCTTCGTAACATCACATGGCTCTTTATCACAAGAGATCTGATGCCGTGCTTGAAGGGTCAAAGTGCCAAAAGCCGGGAGAGCTGAGGCAAGGGGAAGAGTTGAATTGAGCCATGTGAATTAATGGGAAATTAAAGCAATAAGATGGGCACACTGTTAAATAACTGCATTAACAAGGCTTTCTGCTACTGTGTGCAGTTGTTGTTGCAGCGGGAGGAGATTTCATCGTACTAGC
Organism: Acipenser oxyrinchus oxyrinchus; assembly: GCA_030684275.1. Lineage (NCBI taxonomy): Eukaryota > Metazoa > Chordata > Actinopteri > Acipenseriformes > Acipenseridae > Acipenser > Acipenser oxyrinchus. Next base: position 12,978,086 of record CM060265.1, on the reverse strand, counting down.
AGGTTTGAATTGGGGGAGATATGACAGCATCCCCGTGGGAGTCTTCCTGGATTAGCGGAGCGGAGGGGGAATCCTGTAATGAAGACAAAAAATGACTGCCAATAGGGTGTAGGGCAGGAGTGCACAAATCTGGTCCTCAAGGTCCAGTCCAATATTATGGTGCCATTTATATTGCAGAACTTATTTCTATAGTGTTCTTTTAACCTTAATTTTCAGTTGGAAACTGTACCATCTTCTGCGTTTTAGCTGGCCATCAGTAGTGCCAAGTCCATTGCCCGAGACAATGAAGTCAGCTCTTCTGGAAGCAGGTCGCTGTCTTGCAGAATCTTTTGTATCTGTCCCCTATTTCTTAGGAGTTGTCCTGTCTGGAGTTTCATGATGCATGACCTGGGCATGTCTGCTTCTTGATGGCTCTGGCTGATTCCCAGTGTCTGCCTTGCCTAATTCCCACCTTTTCTTTCTTTTTTAGAGTGGGCATTGTTTTGGCACCTCCGTCAAAGTAGTGCTTTTGTTTTTGTTTCTGCAGTGTTTGTTGTACCGTCTTGGTGTTTTCAGGCTGTAGTAAACTGTCTGCTATGGGCAATCTTGTCCTTTAACCTTCTGCCCATTAACATCGGTGCAGGTGATTGTAATTCAGTTCCCCTGGGTGTGTTTCTGTATGCCAATTATGCTAAATACAAGTCTGGATTAGCTTCTTTGGCTTTCTTTTAACAAGTTCAACTGTTTACACAGATCTCTCTGCCAGTCCATTGGACTGTGGGTACAAAGGGCTTGAAGTAACATGTGTAAATACCCAGTTTGCTGTGAATTCTTAATTTTCTACTTGCATGCTGTGATCTGCCAAACACATCTGCCAGTGTTTCCTTTTCAATTTGAGCATACCTTTGCTCTGTGGTGGTCAGCAATCTTGGTGCATTTGCAGTTGTTGCACCATCTTGTAGCAAAGCTGCTCCCAAACCACTCTGAGGCATCTACAGTTAGTTTTACTGGCTTGTTTTGGTCAAAATATTTCAAAACTTGGTCAGACATTCTTTCAGCTTTTTTACAGCTTTGTCATGTTCTTTAGTCCAGTGCCATTTTGTAGTAGTTGTCTTAGTGGTGCTGTCATTTCAGACAGTTGTGACAGAAATTTAGCAAGATTATTTATCACACTGAGAAATCTTTGCAGCTCTGTTATGTTTGTTGGCTCTGGCATGCCCACAATCGCCTTTATCTTTGTGTCATCAGGTTTCATGCCGTCTTTTGTGAGGATGTTTCCCAAACACTTGAGCTGCTGCATCGTGATGTGGCACTTTCTCCTCTTGAATTTTAATCCCACCTCTCTAGCTCGAGCTAACATTCTTCGCAGTCTCACATTGTGCTCTACTTTGTTATTGCCCCAGATTAGCAAATCATCACTATACGTTGTGACCCCGTCAGTTACTTCCAGTATTTTTGCATTTTCTTGAGAGACTTCAGGTGCACTTGATATTCCAAACGTCAGCCTTAGAAAATGGTATCTCCCGTAATGCATGTTGAATGTTTCATACTTTTGAACTGATCTAGCTGTATTTGCCAAAATTCGTTGGAAGCATCTAAAACACTAAAGCACTTGGCTCCTGATAATTTACTACTAATTTTTTCCATCATCAGGAGTTGGTAGTGTTCTCTTTTAATTGCTTTGTTTAGTTCTTGCGGATCCAAGCATATTCGTAATGACTTTTCAGGCTTTTCCACAATTATCATGGTGCTAACCCACTCGGTCGGTTCGTTTTCTTTCACAATGATGCCCAATTCTGTCATTCTTTTCAGTTCTTTTTTGACTGTCTAAGTGCAAATGGTGATATTTTTCTAGGCACATGCACCACGGGAGCAGCATTCAGGTCAATTTTAATTCTGTGAGTGCCCTGTAAACCGCTTGTCTCCAAACACATCATTGTATTGTGCCAGCATCTCATTTTCCTCTTGCGCTCCATTACTCACTTAACTAGGTTGAGCTCTTCAAGCTTTTAACCCTAAAACTGGCTGTGCTTTTATATCAGCTATAATGAATTCAAAAGTTTTGACCATACCTTTTATGAGCGCAGTCCATTGTTGTCACACCAATGACTGGAATTAATTCTCCACTGTATGCTGTCAGTCTCACTTTTGTCTTGTTTTAAGGTTATGGTTTTGAGCTCATTTTCAGGTAAGTGTCGTTCGGCAGTACGTTGGCTTGTGCTCTGGTATCAAGTTTAATCATGACCGGTTGTCCGTTTTATTTTTAGTCTTGCTTCCCAGTCTTTTCCAGCTCTTTCTGCATTTCCCATGGTTCCTATATTCAGTTCACTTTTGCTTTGTGTCATCGTCCAGCTGTTTCACCATCTATTTTTCCCGTTTTACACATCCTTGCAAAATGATTTTTCTTCTTGCAATTCATGCACTATTTTCCAAAAGCTGGGCAACTGTTTGTTGCACGCTCGCTGCCACACCGTCCGCACTGTCTGTTTGTTGCCCGCCCGCTGCCACACCGTCCGCACTGTCTGTTTGTTGCCCGCTCGCTGCCACACCGTCCGCACTGTCTGTTTGTTGCGCGCTCGCTGCCACACCGTCCGCACTGTCTGTTTGTTGCGTGCTCGCTGCCACACCGTCCGCACTGTCTGTTTGTTGCGCGCTCGCTGCCACACCGTCCGCACTGTCTGTTTGTTGCCCGCTCGCTGCCACACCGTCCGCACTGTCTGTTTGTTGCACGCTCGCTGCCACACCGTCCGCACTGTCTGTTTGTTGCACGCTCGCTGCCACACCGTCCGCACTGTCTGTTTGTTGCGCGCTCGCTGCCACACCGTCCGCACTGTCTGTTTGTTGCACGCTCGCTGCCACACCGTCCGCACTGTCTGTCTCGGTCTACTGCTGCCACCTTGTGGTCTTTCCTTTCCTGCTGCTCCGAATCTCTCTTTTAATCTTTTTATTTCATCCATTTGTTTTTATTTCAGCATTTGTGAGCGCCTTGATTCTTATTTTGGTGACTTTGTCTGCTTTGCAGATGTCCTCTGCCTTCTCTAAGGTAAGGTCTGGATCTCTCAACAGTCTTTCTTTCAACACCGAATCACTTATCCCGCACTTATCAGTGATTCTGTCAAGTTACCAAACTCGCATGTCTTGCTTCTGTCCTTCAATTCTGTTACATATTGATCAATCGTCTCACCTGAGCGCTGCGCACATGTGAAGAATACATTTGTCCCTTGGGTTATGTTCTTCCGTGGGGTGCAATATTCCTCGAGTTTTTGCACTTCGACATTCAGCCGTTCTTTTTCTTCTTCACTGTCGAAGGTGAATGTGTTATAAATCTCTAATGCCTCTTCACCCACTACATGTAGGAAGAGTCAGGTTTTCTGCTTCTCTGCCTTCTCTTCAGATGCGGCTCCGCTAAGTATATTAGAAATCTCTGTTTAAATTTCCTCCACTGTTCGGCCATGTTGCCTTGTAGGCATAGTTTCGACAGCGGGCCCAGTTTTTCCATTTACCTTTATCATTATTTTATTTATTTGTTTTTTTTCTGTTTTCAGGTTCTTCACTTCTGACACCATCTATTAATGTGTGTCTTCTACAAAGCTGAGACTGTTGATTAATTAAAGAATCTTTATTTAGCTCTAGAACAATATACCATGTGGATGCATGTTGTGGTTTCATTATTATTATTATTATTATTATTATTTTTATTTTTATTATTATTACTTATTTCTTAGCAGACGCCCTTATCCAGGGCGACTTACAATTGTTACAAGATATCACATTATTTTTACATACAATTACCCATTTATACAGTTGGGTTTTTACTGGAGCAATCTAGGTAAAGTACCTTGCTCAAGGGTACAGAAGCAGTGTCCCCCAGCTGGGACTGAACCCACGACCCTCCGGTCAAGAGTCCAGAGCCCTAACCACTACTCCACACTGCTTCATACATTCCTCAGCCGCGCACGTCAATCAACTTCCCTTACCCATAATCCCGAGCCTGTTAGGCAATATCCTGACAGTTTCTTTGGGATCATGACGCATAAACACACTCGTCTGAAGCCTGTAAGGTTGTCGATTTTTAATTTCTTACATTTATAATATCGATTCATTTATAAAGTACAATTAAGACGAGAATGACTCATGATTGAACTTAAACAGCATTACATTTATTGATTCCAAGTCTCAAAGCACACATGCATAAGAAAACATTAACATGAGACATGTTGACTTGGTCACTGGCTTAAACAATAGTTAAATAGTTGGCCATATTACCTTCCCATTGGGAGTAATGTTGGGTATACCTCAGCACGATGTTCGGGGAGGAGAATGGAAGCTGTCTCAGATGCATGTTGTGCTGTGCAAAAATGACTTCGTTTACATTCTACTTTCCCTTTTCTCAGCATAATTGTTTCCACAGAACATTACTTTCATCGCACTCTTAATGCCTGTTATTCCTTTTCCTGCTGTGTCTCATGTACACTTGTCTGATATGACATGGAAACAGAGAACCAACAAAATAATACAGTTCATATATGATATGTTGTGGCAAAGTGCCACCCTGTGTGTATTTTGTGTTACGTGTTGTGTGTAAATGTTGGTGTATAGTCATTGGTACACGGGATATAAGCGGGTCTGTGTTTCACGTGTATTTAAAAATGTAGATTTGTATTTAGGCACGAGGATGGCACAAATCACTTTCACGTGCTGGTTAAAATATAATGTGTGGTCACGGGAATTGCACTTTAATTAATTCACGTGCAGTTGTACCGAGATTCCAATTGAATGATTGACTAGCAATCGAGTCTCGGTACAACTGCATAAAAGCTGCATGTTTTCACTCACTCGGGGTGGTGTGTTCGTTGAGTGGAGAACGGGAGAGAGAGAAGGAGAGTAATACTTATAACAATTGCTATCGCGTGCTGTAGGACCAGCACGATACTTGTTTATTTATTTACTCACCGTGTTTGTGTGTCTGTCCGTCCACCGTTTGTTTAATTGATAGTCCGTTTTTATTCGTCTATTTATTTTGGCGCAAGTGCCGTGTCCTGTTTTTGTGTTCTATTGTTTTGTTTATTAAATGCTGAGCGCGATCACGCGCTCAGCTTCACCAAAACCCCAAGTCTCTGTCTGCTGTGTGTTTCTATCTCTGGTCTGAGTTCCTCCCTGCAGCCAGCCTGTCACACGTGGTGTCAGAACTGGGAAAACAGCGCCTCCAGGACTCAGGCCAGAGCAGGAACCGCAATTTGTTTAAAAAAACAAAAAAACCCAACAACAACAACAACAACAAGAAGAAAATGGAAGGCTGGAACTGGAGAGATGGCTGCCAGGATCTGGAGGTCCTCCTCGGTGGTCTAGAGGACCAAGGCTGGTGCCTTGCCTGTGGGGAGTTTGGGCACCGGTGGTGCTGCCCCTACCAAGAGGGAGAGGAGGAACTGGCCCAGGAGAGGAAGGTGAGGAGGAGGCAGAGAAGGGGAAAGGGGAAGAGGAAGGCTGAGTGTCCACAGCCCAAGTGGGAGGAGCCTGAGTGTCCACAGCCCAAGCGGGAGGAGCCCGAACGTCCCACGCCTGAGTGGGAGGAGCCCGAACGTCCCACGCCTGAGTGGGAGGAGCCCGAACGTCCCACGCCTGAGTGGGAGGAGCCCGAACGTCCCACGCCTGAGTGGGAGGAGCCCGAACGTCCCACGCCTGAATGGGAGGAGTCGGTGCGTCCACAGCCCAAGAGGGAGGAGTCGGTGCGTCCACAGCCCAAGAGGGAGGAGTCGGTGCGCCCACAGCCCAAGAGGGAGGAGTCGGTGCGCCCACAGCCCAAGAGGGAGGAGTCGGTGCGCCCACAGCCCAAGAGGGAGGAGTCGGTGCGTCCACAGCCCAAGAGGGAGGAGTCGGTGCGTCCACAGCCCAAGAGGGAGGAGTCGGTGCGTCCACGGCCCAAGAAGGGGAAGGTAGAGCGTCCACCGCCCCAGTCTCCACCAGCAGAGGGTGAATTCCTGCTGGGTCCACCTCCATTGCCATGGGAGGACTGCTTGCAGCTCCCACCTCCACCAGCAGAGGGTGAATTCCTGCTGGTCCCGCCTCCGCCACCTCCATTGGCAGGAGCAGAGCAGCAGGAGCTGCCTCTGCCTCCGCCACCTCCATCGGCAGGAGCAGAGCAGCAGGAGCTGCCTCTGCCTCCGCCAACCCCACCAGCAGGAGCAGAGCAGCAGGAGCTGCCTCTGCCTCCGCCACCTTCACTGGCAGGAGCAGAGCAGCAGGAGCTGCCTCTGCCTCCTCCACCAGCAGAGGGTGCATGCCTGCTGGGTCCCTGTCCACCAGCAGAGGGTGCATGCCTGCTGGGTCCCTGTCCACCAGCAGAGGGTGCATGCCTGCTGGGTCCCTGTCCACCAGCAGAGGGTGAATGCCTGCTGGGTCCCTGTCCACCAGCAGAGGGTGAATGCCTGCTGGTCTCCCTTCCGAGGCAGAGCCGCACCAGTCCCCCTGCAAGAGAGGGAGGGCCGCACCAGTCCCCTGAAACAAGGGTAGACTACACGCTGCTCCCACCTCCGCCGCCAGGAGACTACACGCCGCTCCCACCTCCACTGGCAGGAGCAGAGCAGCAGGAGCTGCCTCTGCCTCCGCCACCTCCACCGGCAGGAGCAGAGCAGCAGGAGCTGCCTCTGCCTCCTCCACCGGCAGGAGCAGAGCAGCAGGAGCTGCCTCTGCCTCCACCACCTTCACTGGCAGGAGCAGAGCAGCAGGAGCTGCCTCTGCCTCCGCCACCTCCATCGGCAGGAGCAGAGCAGCAGGAGCTGCCTCTGCCTCCGCCAACCCCTCCAGCAGAGGATGAATGCCTGCTGGTATCACTTCCCCACCAGCAGAGGATGAATGCCTGCTGGTATCACTTCCCCACCAGCAGAGGAGGAATGCCTGCTGGTATCACTTTCCCCACCAGCAGAGGAGGAATGCCTGCTGGTAACACTTCCCAACCAGCAGAGGATGAATGCCTGCTGGTACCACTTCCCCACGTCACGAGGAGAGGAGCAGGAGCTGCCTCTCCCTTCACCAGAAAAACCAGGACTAGATGCTGGCGGTCCTCAGCAGCCTTGCATAGGCTGCTGAGTAAAGCATGGGAAGAACTGCCCGGCCGCAGTGGCGAGAAGAGGGCCAAAACCCGCACCCCAGCTAGTTCTGACTCCTGCCCGCTTCGCCCAAGGATGCCTGCCTCGCCGCCCAAGGATGCCTGCCTCGCCGCCCAAGGATGCCTGCCTCGCCGCCCAAGGATGCCTGCCTCGCTTCGCCAAGGATGCTTGCCTTGCATCGCCTGGGGTTGCCAGCCGCTCGCATCGCCTGGGGTTGCCAGCCGCTCCGCATCGCCTGGGGTTGCCAGCCGCTCCGCATCGCCTGGGGTTGCCAGCCGCTCCGCATCGCCTGGGGCTGCCTTTTGCTCCACACAGGGTGCAGGGGTGAGGAGAAGTGGAGCTCCCGCTGCCGCCTCTATGGCCAGGGGCTCCTCCCGAGTTCGCCTCCTGAGGGTCCGCTGCTGCTGCCGTCGCCTCCCGAGGGTCCGCTGCTGCTGCCGCCGCCTCCCGAGGGTCCGCTGCTGCTGCCGCCTCCCGAGGGTCGCTGCTGCTGCCGTCACCTGGGGTCGCCAGGGATCCTGCTTCGCCTGGGTTGCCGGGGCCTCTGCTTTGCCTCGGTCGCTACACTGTGGCCGGAGCTCCATGAAGGGAGCTGCCGGCCATGAAGAAAGGGGAGGTCAGGAGACCAGCTCCCCAGCCGCATTTCCGTGGCAGGAAACACGGTGGCCGGAGCCCCACGGAGGGGAGCTGGCGGCCACAAAGAAGGGGGGTCAGGAGACCAGCTCCCCGCAGCAGTTTCGCTGCCGGAATTGGGTGGCCGGAGCCCCACGGAGGGGAACTGCCGGCCATGAAGAAGGGGAGGTCAGGAGACCAGCTTCCCCGCAGCAGTTTCGCTGCGGAGATTGTGTGGTCGGAGCCCCACGGAGGGGAACTGCCGGCCATAAAGAAGGGGGAGGTCAGGAGACCAGCTCCCAAGCTGCACTTTCGCGGCAGGAGATAGTGTGGCTGAAGCCCGGAAGAGGGAGCTGCCCGCCACGAAGAATTGGGGGTGCCGGACATTCCACCATGGCCACCCCAGAAACAACTTGCTTCCCCTCTTCCGGGACTTTGGGACTGAGGGGAGGTGGCCATTGAGGCCATGTGTGCTTTGCACAAGGGGGTATATGTGGCAAAGTGCCACCCTGTGTGTATTTTGTGTTACGTGTTGTGTGTAAATGTTGGTGTATAGTCATTGGTACACGGGATATAAGCGGGTCTGTGTTTCACGTGTATTTAAAAATGTAGATTTGTATTTAGGCACGAGGATGGCACAAATCACTTTCACGTGCTGGTTAAAATATAATGTGTGGTCACGGAATTGCACTTTAATTAATTCACGTGCAGTTGTACCGAGATTCCAATTGAATGATTGACTAGCAATCGAGTCTCGGTACAACTGCATAAAAGCTGCATGTTTTCACTCACTCGGGTGGTGTGTTCGTTGAGTGGAGAACGGGAGAGAGAGGAGAGTAATACTTATAACAATTGCTATCGCGTGCTGTAGGACCAGCACGATACTTGTTTATTTATTTACTCACCGTGTTTGTGTGTCTGTCCGTCCACCGTTTGTTTAATTGATAGTCCGTTTTTATTCGTCTATTTATTTTGGCGCAAGTGCCGTGTCCTGTTTTTGTGTTCTATTGTTTTGTTTATTAAATGCTGAGCGCGATCACGCGCTCAGCTTCACCAAAACCCCAAGTCTCTGTCTGCTGTGTGTTTCTATCTCTGGTCTGAGTTCCTCCCTGCAGCCAGCCTGTCACATATGTATTAGTTTAATACTGTATTACCCCCAATGTTTACTTGGTTTGCATACTTCAACAACAAAACATGACAAACTTAAAATAAAAATAAATCTTAATTACAAAATTAAACAAATGCACTCTTCTATCATTTCTTGAACGGTGTTTCACCTCCAATACTGTTAAGCCCACAATACACTGCCTGGTGCGATCAATAGCAACACGGTTTTTCAGTCACATCGGACAGTGTGTCATGCATTGCGATCCGATTTTATAGGATTGGATGATTTTAGTCAGTGTACAGAGTTTAAAGATGCTTGTTTTGTGATGTGATTCCCTCGCATCGGCAGTGTTTATACCCATTCGCAAGTCACAAAGTCCGCAACCAATGAGTTCACCGCGTTCATATCTATTATTTATATATATATATATATATATATATATAATGTGTGTGTATATATGAGAGAGAGAATACATGCATGTCTCCAGTCATATACGGTTTTCACGATCATGTTGCCTTCTAGCCAAAATTGTAGATATTAGTACTGCCATAGGCTTATGTTTTCACCTATTGATTCTCCCCATTGCCGCTGTACTTTTTGCATCCACGGCAGGTCAAACATCAGAAAAAAAAACACAAATCATGCGTCCCTTCCTGAGATTTCTTCAGGCAGGGTTCGATGCCCGCTTGCAAAGATTTTTGCAATGAGATGCGACGATTGAGGTGAGTGTGTTCCTGGCTTTAGCGAGTATCCTATCCAAACGCACATTTTCACTGCAGGATTACTCTGATACCCACACACTACTGTGTCTAACTTTCAAATATATAGTTACCGTTTCGGTTTGGATGAATTTTCTGACCTGCACATTTAAAAAAAAAAAATCTGTACTCTTCCAAGTGCAGCGAACAGAAAAAAACTGTTTTTTTGCTGTTTGAACATAATATTGTAAAGGCAAGATAACTTTTTAGTAGTGACTATTCAACAGCAATTCAGTTATTTGCCAACAAGTTTTCTAAGAGGGAAAAACCAAGTGCCTTTTGACTAGCTGCAAGAAATAAATAATCCTATGATGAACAAATATTGTTGTGTTTTCATTGTATAATGCCCCCTTTTCCACATGTATTTTATTTGAAGTGTTTATTCAAGTTAAAAAGTTCTATTACATTATGAAAATGTGTCTGTGTCTACTGTGAATATTCATGGGGCAGCCAGCCTGCTGCCCTCTGTGACTCCCTGTGCCGCCACCTCCAGCTGTCCTACTGTCTACTGTGAATATTCATGGGGCAGCCAGCCTGCTGCCCTCTGTGACTCCCTGTGCCTCCACCTCCAGCTCTCCTACTGTCTACTGTGAATATTCATGGGGCAGCCAGCCTGCTGCCCTCTGTGACTCCCTGTGCCTCCACCTTCAGCTCTCCTACTGTCTACTGTGAATATTCATGGGGCAGCCAGCCTGCTGCCCTCTGTGACTCCCTGTGCCTCCACCTCCAGCTCTCCTACTGTCTACTGTGAATATTCATGGGGCAGCCAGCCTGCTGCCCTCTGTGACTCCCTGTGCCTCCACCTCCAGCTCTCCTACTGTCTACTGTGAATATTCATGGGGCAGCCAGCCTGCTGCCCTCTGTGACTCCCTGTGCCTCCACCTTCAGCTCTCCTACTGTCTACTGTGAATATTCATGGGGCAGCCAGCCTGCTGCCCTCTGTGACTCCTCCTGTGCCACCACCTCCAGCTCTCCTACTGTCTACTGTGAATATTCATGGGGCAGCCAGCCTGCTGCCCTCTGTGACTCCCTGTGCCTCCACCTTCAGCTCTCCAACTGTCTACTGTGAATATTCATGGGGCAGCCAGCCTGCTGCCCTCTGTGACTCCCTGTGCCTCCACCTCCAGCTCTCCTAATGTCTACTGTGAATATTCATGGGGCAGCCAGCCTGCTGCCCTCTGTGACTCCCTGTGCCTCCACCTCCAGCTCTCCTACTGTCTACTCAGACCCAATTACAAGCTAATTCAGCCAGGTGAGAGTAAGGAATCTAGGGAGGATAATAGTTTTATATATTTAACTGTTTTCCAAGTAGTAAACGTCTCAGACTTTCCTAACCACTATCAAAGATATGTATGTCAAATATAGAGGCCAGCTGTAGTGTTTATACAGCAGGCTATGTGCTGTGCAAGGTGGTTGTTTTATTTATTTATTTATTTTTTTTTAGCAGACGCCTTTATCGACTTACAGAGACTAGGGTGTGTGAACTATGCGTCAGCGACAGAGTCACTTACAACAACGTCTCGCCCAAAAGACGGAGCACAAGGAGGTTAAGTGACTTGTTCAGGGTCACACAATGAGTCAGTGGCTGAGGTGGGATTTGAACCGGGGACCTCCTGGTTACAAACCCTTTTCTTTAACCACTGGACCACACAGCCTCCTCCACACAGGTTATTGAATGTCTTTTTTTATGCATGCAGAAATGTTGCATTATTATAAAGTGACAGCTCTTTAATGGAGGGCTTCTCATGATGGCTTTTTTGATTGGTTACAAACATTCCCAATACGTTAACGTTTTAAACCTGCTTATTTCTAAAGTTTAGCCGTGTAGGAAATTCTACACCCCTGTTGCGAGGGTTCAGAACTGCATGTGAAGAGGGAGGGTCTGAGTCTTAATGAGAACAATGGTGTTAATAAGGACACTGCCTTTAAGCTGAAAGGGTTTTTTATGAGACACAAAAGCTAATTTCCCACCAGGGGATATTAAAAAACACAGGCAGCAGTTTCCCTCAATCTGGTGCTCTTAAGTTGTTGTGCTATATTACCGGACAGAGGATGTTAATGTTGGCTGAAAAATATACAGCATAACATATAATCTTTTCAAAAGAGCTACTTGTTTTTTTATTATTATTTTTTATTATTACTATCAGACTATAGTATATACTAACTAGACTGTGATATTGATTTGATACAGCCATCTAAAATGTATTTGTAGCAGATGAAACTAACTTCACATTAAAATGAGCTATACAGTTTATTTTTTATTTAACTATACATTAAAAATCTAAGATAGATGTAAGATACAAGGCGATTTCCACCCACCCAAGGTCAGAGTGGCCAGTAAGTCCACTCATGACAAAAGCCACTTGTGGGTCGGCTCTCTGCCCTGTAGTGGAGTTGATATTCCCTTGTATTGTACACCACACATACGGGTCCACTTAAATCACGGTAAATTTACGTATTTCTTGTGGGTAGGTTATGGATTAAAATTAGGATTTCACTGACATTTCGCAGACCTGTTTAAACATTAAATAAACCTAAGCAGACAATATTTCAGAGCACTGTAAACGCCTAAAAATAGTGGTACTTGCTTCCTTACTAAAACAGAGTGCTGTCATTTGTTAAAGGCAAGCATGCAACATCTCCCAACAGTTGCTGCCGACATTCTCTGTCTGGTGTGGACTTGCCCATACATTGAGACTGCACATTCTGCATCCAATGAATTGGTTGGAAGTGTAAGGCAAAGCTTTGCCAAGATGTGGAAATCGATTAGAAACGGTCCCAAAACTCGGTTACCCAAGGGCATCTGGCATACTTTAATAAAGTCAATATATGCAGCATGTTCGTTGTCATGTTATCCAATAATTTATTTTATTACGAGTCAAAACAAAGAAAACGTGCGTATTCGGGTCTAAAATTCTAACTGCGTTTTAAAAAGTAAGCAGCAGTTTGTTTGAAGCGAGGTTGCTGTGCTAGATCGTACCTGTAGTACTGATTTAACTTGGCTACAACCGTTCAACTGTTCAGCAGCCTCTGTAGTAGCCTTTAGTTTTAATTTGTGATTGTGAAGCTAAATGGCGATCAATAGTATTTTTTCCAAAGACACATTACAAAATGTGCAAAACCATTACCTCCATCTGCATTTACAGTTTCTTTGGGAAATATTGACACGATCATCAGCCTAAATATACTTTGCTTTTTTGCTTTGTTGTCCATTTCTGGTATTTTACCTCCAATACTGAAAACTACCTAAATCAAAATAATAAAAATAAAAAAAAGCTTATCTGTAGAAGGGAGACAGTTCCTTAGTTTTGCGTTAAACTGCGTTGTGCAGTAGTTCATTTAAACAACGTTTCTTTCTTTTTTCTCTTCGTACTTGTCCAGTATGCTTTGGCCCCTAAAAGACGATTTTAGGTAGACCCCGAACTATACTATTCTATATGTGTGGTGCCTAGGAGATTATAGTGTAATAGATGTTTCCCCAGTCTCCTAGTTATAGAGCAGGCCAAAGCTAGTGCCAGGATATCGCATCATTTGCTTTTGGTCTTTTTTTTCTGTTTAGTGTGGTGAAATCTACCGCTCTCTTAAATACTATATGTTCCTACATAAGGGAACTAAACTACTCTACATTGAACATAATCTATACACAAAATACCTCTGTTGTCTGTGATTAAGAGCACTCTGAAATGTTTAGGTTCATAAAGCCTGTCTCTCACCAGTTTAGCACACGTGTCTCCATACCAGTGCAGTGACTAACTGTTCAGCAAACGCGTCTCCATACCAGTGCAGTGACAGGACCTGTTCAGCACATGCGTCTCCATACCAGTGCAGTGACATGAACTGTTCAGCCACGTGTCTCCATACCAATGCAGTGACATAAACTGTTCAGCACACGCATCTCCATACCAGTGCAGTGACAGGACCTGTTCAGCCACGTGTCTCCATACCAGTGCAGTGACAGGACCTGTTCAGCCACGCGTCTCCGTACCAATGCAGTGACAGGACCTGTTCAGCACACGCGTCTCCATACCAGTGCAGCGAAAGGACCTGTTCAGCCACGTGTCTCCATACCAGTGCAGTGACATGAACTGTTCAGCACACGCATCTCCATACCAGTGCAGTGACAGGACCTGTTCAGCCACGCGTCTCCGTACCAATGCAGTGACAGGACCTGTTCAGCCACGCGTCTCCGTACCAATGCAGTGACAGGACCTGTTCAGCACACGCGTCTCCATACCAGTGCAGTGACAGGACCTGTTCAGCCACGCGTCTCCATACCAGTGCAGTGACAGGACCTGTTCAGCCACGCGTCTCCATACCAGTGCAGTGACAGGACCTGTTCAGCCACGCGTCTCCATACCAGTGCAGTGACATGAATTCTCTAGTGATGGATGTGCAACATTCCCATCTTGGACTATTTTCCTTTGTACATATTTAAGAAGTGTGTTAAAAAATATTTTCTAAAAAAACAAGATCTCCCCTTTTTACCCTTTTGTTTCTGATTGTGTTTGTTTCCCTGAGCTGAAACAGATCTTGCATATGGCATTCATACCCCCTTCCTGCTGAAGGTTGTACCGTGAGGATGGCTGTCTAGTTCCCAGAGTTCATTGTTTTTTTTTTTTATATATATATATATATATATATTATATTATAGCAGTGTGGAGTAGTGGTTAGGGCTCTTGATCGAAGGGTCGTGGGTTCAATCCCAGGCAGGGGACACTGCTGCTGTACCCTTGAGCTGTACCTAGATTGCTCCAGTAAAAACCCAACTGTATAAATAGGTAATTGTATGTAAAAACATTGTGATATCTTGTAACAATTGTAAGTCGCCTTGGATAAGGGCGTCTGCTAATAGATAAATTTAAAAAAAAATATATATATATATATATATATATATATGTATATATATACACTGCCGGTCAAAAGTTTTAGAACACCCCCATTTTTCCAGTTTTTATTGAAATTTAAGCAGTTCAAGTCCAGTGAATAACCTGAAATGGTACAAAGGTAAGCGGTAAACTGCCAGAGGTTAAAAAAAAAGTTTAGGTTACCAAAACTGAAAAATAATGTACATTTCAGAGTTATACAAAAAGGCCTTTTCAGGGAACAAGTAATGGGTTAACAACTTACAGCTGTTCTGCAGCAATGGAAGTAAATTAAGCCTTGAAAGTTGATGCTAACAATTCCTACAGGTGTCCCAACTTTTGTTGATTACTTACAAACCCTCTGTCTGTATAAAAGCAGTGTTGGAACAGACTGTGTTACTACACCCTCTTAAGCATTATTTGGACAGTATTGTACTGCAGGAAGTAGTATATTGCTATCATAATGGCGAGAAAAAGGCAATTAACAAAGGAAGACAGACAGACCATTATAACCCTTAAAAGTGTAGGTCTTTCCTTTAGAGAAATTGCAAAGAAAGCCAAGGTGTCAGTGAGTACAGTTTCCTACACCATCAAAAGGCACTTGGAAACTGGAGGAAACTCTGACAGGAAGAGGTCTGGCAGACCCAAAGCCACAACAGAATCAGAAGACAAGTTTCTGAGAGTCAACAGCTTGCGTGATAGGCGGCTCACAGGACAACAGCTTCAAGCACAGCTTAACACTGGTCGAAGTAAGCAAGTCTCAGTTTCAACTGTGAAGAGAAGACTTCGAGCTGCAGGTTTGACAGGTCGAGTGGCAGTAAGCAAGCCATTGCTAAGATGGCCAAATAAGAAAAAGAGGCTTGCCTGGGCCATGAAGCACCGCCAGTGGACTACTGAAGACTGGAAGAAGGTCTTATGGACCGATGAATCAAAATTTGAAATCTTCGGTTCATCACGCAGGGTTTTTGTACGCCGTCGAGTAGGCGAAAGGATGGTTCCTCGGTGTGTGACACCAACTGTCAAACATAGAGGAGGAAGCGTGATGGTCTGGGGCTCTTTTGCTGGATCCAGAGTCGGCACCCTGAACCAAAACGGCTACCACAGCATTTTGCAGCGCCATGCAATACCCTCTGGTATACGCCTAGTTGGTCAGGGGTTCATCCTACAGCAAGATAATGACCCAAAACATACCTCCAGGCTATGTCAGAACTACCTTAGAAGAAAAGAACAAGACGGTAGGCTTCAAATCATGGAATGGCCAGCACAGTCTCCAGACTTAAACCCCATCGAGCTGGTATGGGATGAACTGGACAGAAGGGTAAAAGCAAAGCAACCTACAAGTGCAACACATTTGTGGGAACTTCTGCAACAGTGTTGGGAAGAACTTTCCGAACAATATTTGATTTCCATTGTAGAAAGAATGCCACGAGTGTGTTCGGCTGTTATATCTGCAAAAGGTGGCTACTTTGATGAGTCAAAAATTTAGATTAAATTTTGTTAAACAAAACGATTCCATGATTTCTTTTTTATCTCCAATTGTTTATTTGTTCTATGCTTTAATTTCAGAGTACATTGAGACATTAAACTGCGTAAATTTCAATAAAAACTGGAAAAATGGAGGTGTTCTAAAACGTTTGACCAGTAGTAAGTATATATATATATATATATATATATATATATATATATATATATATACACACAGTGCCTTGCAAAAGTATTCAGACCCCTGACCAATTCTCTCATATTACTGAATTACAAATGGTACATTGAAATGTTGTTCTGTTTGATATTTTATTTTAAAACACTGAAATTCAAAATCAATTATTGTAAGGTGACATTGGTTTTATGTTGGGAAATATTTTTAAGAAAAATAAAAAACTGAAATATCTTGCTTGCATAAGTATTCAACCCCTGTGCTGTGGAAGCTCCAATTTACACCGATGAAAGAAATTGCCCTAACGAGGACACAATTACCTTACCATTGGCCTCCACCTGTGAACCATTAAAGTTGCTGTCACATTTTCTGGATAAAAACCCCACTGTTGAAGGATCATTGGTCAGGCTGTGAATCTGAAGGCCAAAGAGCATTCTACAGAAGTTAGAGATAAAGTAATACAAATGCATAGATTAGGGAAAGGGTACAAAATAATATCCAAGTGTTTGGATATCCCAGTGAGCACAGTTGGATCAATAATCAGGAAGTGGAAGCTGCATCACACCACCCAGGCACTGCCAAGAAAAGGCCGTCCCTCAAAAATCAGCGCTCAAACAAGATGGAGACTTGTGAGAGAAGCCACAGAGAGGCCAACAATCACTTTGAAGGAGCTACAGAGTTCAGTGGCTGGGAGTGGAGTAATGGTGCACCAGTCAACCATATCAAGAGCTCTGCATAACACTGGCCTGTATGGGAGGGTGGCAAGAAAGAAGCCGTTACTCAAAAAGTACCATCTGAAAGCACGTCTGGAGTTTGCCAGAAAGCATGAGAGTGACCCAGCTGCGATGTGGGAAAAGGTTTTGTGGTCAGATGAGACCAAGATAGAGCTTTTTGGCCAAAACTCAAAGCGCTATGTGTGGTGCAAACCTAACACTGCCCATGCCTCAAGACACACCATCGCTACAGTGAAATATGGTGGTGGCAGCATCATGCTGTGGGGATGCTTCTCATCAGCAGGGACTAGGCATCTTGTTAAAATTGAAGGAAGAATGGATGGAGCAAAATACAGGGAAATACTGCAAGAGAACCTGCTTCAGTCCGCTAAAAAACTAAAGCTTGGGAGGAAATTCACCTTTCAGCAGGACAATGATCCCAAGCACAAGGCCAAGGCAACATTGGAGTGGCTCAAGAACAAAAAGGTGAATGTACTACAGTGGCCCAGTCAAAGTCCTGATCTCAATCCCATTGAGAATCTGTGGCACTATTTGAAAATTGCGGTCCACAAGCGTCGTCCAACCAACCTAAACAACCTGGAGCAAATCTGCCAAAAAGAATAGGCCAAAATCACTCCGACTCTGTGTGCAAAGCTGGTACATACTTACCCCAAAAGACTTAATGCTGTTATTGCAGCGAAAGGTGGCTCTACCAAATATTAATGTGTGGGGGTTGAATACTTATGCAAGCAAGATATTTCAGTTTTTTATTTTTCTTAAAAATATTTCCCAACATAAAACCAATGTCACCTTACAATAATTGACTTTGAGTTTCAGTGTTTTAAAATAAAATATCAAACAGAACGAAATTTCAATGTACCATTTGTAATTCAGTAATACGAGAGAATTGGTCAGGGGTCTGAATACTTTTGCAAGGCACTGTGTGTGTGTGTATATATATATATATATATATATATATATATATATATATATATATATATATATATATACATATAATGTACACTACCGTTCAAAAGTTTGGGGTCACTTAGAAATTTTCTTGTTTTCGAAAGAAAAGCAAATTTTTTGTCCATTAAAATAACATCAAATTGATCAGAAATACAATGTAGACATTGTTAATGTTGTAAATGACCATTGAAGCTGGAAACGGCTGATTTGTAATGGAATATCTACATAGGCGTACAGAGGCCCATTATCAGCAACCATCAGTCCTTCTTTAGACTAGTTGAGTATCTGGAGCATCAGCAGTTGTGGGTTCGATTACAGGCTCAAAATGGCCAGAAACAAAGAACTTTCTTCTGAAACTTGTCAGTCTATTCTTGTTCTGAGAAATGAAGGCTATTCCATGCGAGAAATTGCCAAGAAACTGAAGATCTCGTACAACGCTGTGTACTACTCCCTTCACAGAACAGCGCAAACTGGCTTTAACCAGAATAGAAAGAGGAGTGGGAGGCCCCGGTGCACAACTGAGCAAGAGGACAAATACATTAGAGTGTCTAGTTTGAGAAACAGACGCCTCACAGGTCCTCAACTGGCAGCTTCATTAAATAGTACCCAAAAACACCAGTCTCAACGTCAACAGTGAAGAGGCGACTCGGGATGCTGGCCTTCTAGGCAGAGTTGCAAAGAAAAAGCCATATCTCAGACTGGCCAATAAAAAGAAAAGATTAAGATGGGCAAAAGAACACAGACACTGGACAGAGAAAGATTGGAAAAAGTGTTATGGACAGACGAATCTAAGTTTGAGGTGTTCGGATCACAAAGAAGAACATTCGTGAGACGCAGACCAAATGAAAAGATGCTGGAGGAGTGCTTGACGCCATCTGTCAAGCATGGTGGAGGCAATGTGATGGTCTGGGGGTGCTTTGGTGGTGGTAAAGTGGGAGATTTGTGCAGGGTAAAAGGGATCTTGAAGAAGGAAGGCTATCACTCCATTTTGCAACGCCATGCCATACCCTGTGGACGGCGCTTGATTGGAGCCAATTTCCTCCTACAACAGGACAATGACCCAAAGCACAGCTCCAAACTATGCAAGAACTATTTAGGGAAGAAGCAGTCAGCTGGTATTCTGTCTATAATGGAGTGGCCAGACAAGTCACCGGATCTCAACCCTATTGAGCTGGGAGCAGCTTGACCATATGGTACGTAAGAAGTGCCCATCAAGCCAATCCAACTTGTGGGAGGTGCTTCAGGAAGCATGGGGTGAAATCTTTTCAGATTACCTCAACAAATTGACAACTAGAATGCTAAAGGTCTGCAAGGCTGTAATTGCTGCAAATGGAGGATTCTTTGACGAAAGCAAAGTTTGAAGGACACAATTATTTCAATTAAAAATCATTATTTCTAACCTTGTCAATGACTATTTCCTATTCATTTTGCTATATTTCCTATTCAAACTCATTTCATGTATGTTTTCATGGAAAACAAGGAAATTTCTAAGTGACCCCAAACTTTTGAACGGTAGTGTATGTATATGTATGTTACGGACAAACCCAGAAATGAATTGCCCACTGACTTTGGGCAAAGCTCTAAATAGAAATGTTAAATAACTTTAGTGCTTTACTTGGGCAAACCACGGTCTGCCCACTGCTTCTCAGGCAGAGTCTGCATCTCTTCATTCCTGTTCTGAGTGACAGGCAGACCTTCGGAACAAAAATGAACATGAGAAACCCCATTGGCACTTGCGTATAAAAAGGACAGTATTATCAATAACATAATAACAACCAATAATAATAAGGAGATGTATTGAACTGTCCAATCAGAGAGATGGCTGCAGTTACTGGGTGGAACATAATCAGCTGATTTCACATTTGACAGTGTTTATGACAAGCGATCTAAGAGTTGGAGAGCGTACTCAGCAGAGTGACTGAGAGTTTAAGTTAAGTATGTAATACACATCTAGATTTTAATAATTTGTTTAAAATAAATTAGTCTTATATATCTCATTACATATTTTATATAGTCATGTCAATAAAAATACATTTTAAATATATGCCTATTTTCTGAAACCGGACTTCCTGTGTAGTTTTTATGAATGAGATGAGTGAGTGAGTGAATGATGCTACTCGGGCAAAACCCAGAATGAAAGATCTTTGTGATTTTCATTTTTGACTTCTTTGTTTGATGATGCCAGGAATCGCAATGTACTGTAAATCTCATCTCTCCTCCTTGTGCTGTAACGTGATTGTGTGGTACTGCGTTCTCATCTCTCCTCCTCGTGCTGTAACGTGATTTGTGGGGTACTGCGTTCTCATCTCTCCTCGTGCTGTAACGTGATTGAGGTACTGCGTTCTCATCTCTCCTCGTGCTGTAATGTGATTGTGAGGTACTGCATTGTCATCTCTCCTCCTCGTGCTGTAACGTGATTGAGGTACTGCGTTCTCATCTCTCCTCGTGCTGTAACGTGATTGAGGTACTGCGTTCTCATCTCTCCTCGTGCTGTAATGTGATTGTGAGGTACTGCGTTCTCATCTCTCCTCCTCGTGCTGTAACGTGATTTGTGGGGTACTGCATTCTCATCTCTCCTCCTCGTGCTGTAACGTGATTGTGGGGTGCTGCGTTCTCATCTCTCCTCCTCTTGCTGTAACGTGATTGTGGGGTACTGCGTTCTCATCTCTCCTCCTCTGCTGTAACGTGATTTGTGGGGTACTGTGTTCTCATCTCTCCTCCTCTTGCTGTTTCCAGGTTTGAAGTCTTCCACTGCGAGTCCCCTCTAGCGTCCCTCCTGATTTCAGGATGCTCCTGATCCTCCTCACCCCAGCGCTGTTTGGACTGAGCGTGTTGGGTGAGTACAGCAATGTCTCCCGCTTTGCAGCCTGGCAGCTCTCAGAAGCTAACCCAGGCTGGGGCTGATCACTCCTGGGATGGGGAGTATCCATTGGAAATGCAGCTCTCAGAAGCAGGCTTGGGTCTGGTCAGTATTTGGACGGGGGGCTGCAGTGTGTAAAACTTAAAATGATCAGCGCCACTGCTACCCAGATGCTTTATTCAGCCCCCATTGTAGGAGAGAACAGTGGTATGGATATCATTTAAAAGGCAATCAAAATACAAGGCGAGAAATAAGAGTGTGAGAAAAAGGAAGAAGTAGTCACAATTTATTGGGAGTTAAAACATTGTGATTCTTACATTTTTAGCTGATAATGTATTATTGTCAATCCCTGCTCCTTAGCTGCTACTGACTCCTACATGTATGGGGAGCTAGGCATACTGTGGTCCCCAGTATAAGCCCCAAATCCCTGTGGAACCTGCACCTCCACTAAGTCCCCATCGCCGGAGGACGTTCCCTCTGCTCTTGAGTTTAATCACTTCAGCTCCTTCCTGCCTCAGCTGGCTCAACAACACATTAAAAGAAACCATTAGGAAAAAAAAGCTTTTGAAAACCAATACTCTTGTTAAAATCTAAGCAGGTTGAAGAATAACAGGCTTTTAACACCCCTGCCTGGAGGTAATAAATCTGCCTTTATACCAAAAAAACATGCATTAGGTTGCTACAATTTAGGCCTAAATTAAATAAAAGCTGTATTATAATAGCCTTAAACACTTGTACATACTGTGGCCACCATAATAAACTACTTGGCTACAAAAAGCAAATACACCAGCTGCAACTGCTTTAGTAATGTCTTGCTGTTAATCGCATGCACTAATGTTCATGCTTTTGTAAGAAAGGGGGGTGAAGTCTTCAGTGAATGTAGTTGCCACTAATGCTTGTTGGCCCTGAGGATTTAATGGGTAGTAATGTGGCTGGAGTGAGGCCCCTGGTATGGTATTTCTATTCCTAAAGAAGCTGGTTGCAGTGACATGATTTAAAAACCTTTCTGTTCTGTCACTTCTGAAATCATACATGTATTCAACCGAGAAGACACTCTTAGACCTCACAGACAGTGCTCAGTTTTAATGCAGTTACTATTCCAAGCAGAAGGGGGCAGTATTGTCACAGTTTTCAGTGTGTGCAATAGCTGTGTGCTTTTATTTTTTTGCTTAGCCAGGCATTGTCTGTTAGTCACTTTTGTTTTTGTGTCATCGCATGAGGTCATTACACTGGCCTTTCCAATCCAGACCAAGGGAATCAGTCACGTTAGGCTGTCTAAGTTTGCTTTTGTTTTTCCTTAGTAACCACAACAACGTTTCCCTTTTGGAGAAATAGAAGGTTACAGCAAAGACCCATCACATCTTTGAAATCTGTTGTGCTCATTTTTTTATAGCTCTAGGGTATTTGGCAAAGCAATTACACAGAATATGCAACAGAACTTCTTTAAATATGACTATTTTACTAAGGGGTTGATTTAATCAGTCTATACAGTGTCGATTTTATAAGCCACAGCTGGATTTTATTAGAGCATTCTGCAGTACCAGGGAATCCCCCTGGGTGGCATCAGCTACTTCTATTTAGAGATTATCCCGGGAGAACCATGGATAGGTGGCTGATGCAATCCAGGGTGATTTTAAAATTCCATTTGGTTATCAAGGTACAGGCTGATCAAACTCAACATGGGACCTCAACGTGGAGGTCACAGAAAGGTTGTTTTTGGGGTTCCAGAAATGACCACATCCTATTCAGCCAACCCGAGAATTTCAAATGACCAATCAAATGATTTCCGTTCAACCACGTACTGTAGGTTTGTTTATTAACTGTAAACAATTAGCTTAATGTTCACAAATGTAATTCAGCTAACACTGTTCAGCAAGCATCAGATCCCTCCTTTTTAGATCAGCTTCTGTGTCCTGCCTGCACCACCCCAGTTGGGTAACATTTTGTATTACTAAAATTGACAAATAGAAAGCCACAGAATCTGCCCTGATAGACAGCGCATAGTACTTGTGCCCCAGTGACACACTACGATGCGCACTAGAGAAATTGAGATGATGTTGAAAAATATATTGCTGCGATTCAAACAATGCAGGGCACTGAAAAGCTAAAGCCATGCATTTCTTGCAAACAAGGCAGGATGTTCTTTAACCAACACATTAGTGCAACAGTAGAACCTGTAGTATTCATTATTGTATATTTAACTATTACCTGATGTTTCTCTTGTAGTGCAGACAGGGGCTTGCCGAACCCCCAGTCTCTTATTAATGAATTGCGCTTCCCTTCTGGGTAATGTGCGTTTCATTTCCCCCCCTCTCACATGACACTGGCACATCAACAATGCCGTTCATGCAATCAGTTTAATGGGCTGAAGCCGGGCTGTGCTCGCTCAGAAATGCGAGCACCCAAATCCGCCGTGTACATGCGCAGTAGCAGCCAGCTGTCAACTAGGACTGGCTATGATTGGCTTAAAAATGTCTGGATGGAGCGCAGCGGGTTAGCAAACATGGTGATCAGGTGATCAGCGGGCATGTGCCAAGACAACAAAGGCTTTAAATAGAACTCCATACCCCCACCCCCATCCATTACAGTGCTGCATCTGTAATACCTGTTCAACTGTGGTGTGCAATACAGATCAAGATTCAACTCAATCCGTGATTAAAAATTCAAGCCACGACTTCAGAGTAATGAGATAACTACCTTGGTATCTGAACATATTACTACTGGATTAAATATGGAAGTCAGACAAGAAGCTCTGCTGCGTCTCTTCTCAGTCTTGCATGGTGTGTTACTTTGCGGAAAGACAGAAAACGTTTAAGCTGTTTAAATATTTAAATAAAATTCACAAGTCTAATGATCTTTTTCTGACTTTGTCTAACTTTAATGTTTATGAATACTCTTATTTGTTCAACTTTTGTTCTTTTCACAGTTTTTAATCTGCTTTTATTTTGCGCCGTCTGTCCTTTATCTCCTGAGGCTGCTGCTCTTCAGCAGTGCTTTAACTGAAGCTCAGTGATATTCTGCCTTGTTAGGCAATTTTTTTGTTGTTGTTGTTAATTAACTTAATTGTGACTTCCATTTAAGGTCTTATTTTTTCCTGTTCTTGGTCTTTTGAACTTGGGATTGATCAGGGACAACTTCAATTTAAATAAACACACCTTTCAATTTCAGAGTGCATTCAGTATGTTTAATATATTTGTCTTATTTCAACATCTCACTTTATGTTATTATTTTTTAATGTATGAAAACTGAACAATTTTAAATGCTTCAGCCAAGTTTATCAATTGATAAAGACATGATGGCTGACATTACTGACTTTAATAATAAAGTTGTTGTTAATTTACTGACCACTATTGCCTGTTTGGGGTAATCAGTTATTAAATATACCGTACAGTATAATTTGTATTTTAATATTATTTATATAATATTTTAGATTTTATTTATTTATTTATTTATTTTAAATCTAGTTGATAGCAGCGTCAGGCTTTTTTTTTTCTAGGAGTTTTTAAATTACTATTTTTTAGTTTTTTTTGTTTTGTTTGTAGCTGATCAGTCTTTTATTAGGTCTATATAAATTATCTGCTGGTTCCTGAAAATAAAAATGTACTTCATTGCTAATTAGGTGTGTGTCCCGTCCGTCACTTCCACCCGGCCTTAATTGTGACTTCCATTTAAGGTCTTATTTTTTCCTGTTCTTGGTCTTTTGAACTTGGGATTGATCTGGGACAACTTCAATTTAAATAAACACACCTTTCAATTTCAGAGTGCATTCAGTATGTTTAATATATTTGTCTTATTTTAACATCTCACTTTATGTTATTATTTTTTAATGTATGAAAACTGAACAATTTTAAATGCTTCAGCCAAGTTTATCAATTGATAAAGACATGACGGCTGACATTACTGACTTTAATAATAAAGTCATGAAAAATCTGCCACGATAAGACATCGCGGAACAAACTTTTTGTATCGCTTCCAACAATAACGATCCACTGGACAGTGCTTCTACCACCTGGACCCCACCCCGTCACCTGCATCTGTGGTGTGATCACCCAGAAATGTTGGCCACTAGCCGCCACTGAGCGCAGATTCGATATGTACAGTAGTTAGCACAGCTGCCCTGTCCCTGTCTATAGGGTTGGAGAATCAGACCCTTTAAAACCAGTTATCCTGGACAGTGGAAGTGTGCCACCCCCACCAGCTCATTAGTGCTCGGCTCTGGCACAGAGAAGACATCCTGCACAGGCAGCAGCATTCGTATCATGTGAAAATTGGAGACCTAGCTAAAGGTCAGGGTCGCAGATTCTGACTTAATGCACTTTGAGACAAGCAAAAGCAGCAACTAGTCATTAAGAGAGAGGCAGATAACTCGAGGCATTTCATTGTTAACTGAACAAAACAGGAATTATTCATGCATTTACTAGTAAAACTTTCATTTAGTGAAACTTTTATCTGAACTTTCCAGACTGCACTGTAATGCTCTTCCCTGAAGCTACAGAGGTCTGCAAACCCGCCGCCACACCTACGACTCTTCTCATTGTCTGTGCTCTGCAGTCCTGCAGCTGTATGAAGCTGCAATCCTGCCAGGGATTGGAGAAGTAAAGAGCCAGGATCAGGGAGTCTGTCTCTGTAGCATTTAAAAACAAGGAGCAAGGCTTCCCTTCCCTGCGGTGAAACAGGGCTATATTACATAAAAGACACAATTCAAATGAAAGCATATCTGAAAAGTATTTGTCCGTGTTTTTCTGGGCACTTGTATTACCATAAAAACCCATGTATAAGTCGCACCGGTGTGTAAGTCGTACTCTGCTTTTTGAGACAACAGTTTCAGGAAAAAGCCTATAGATCACACCGGTGTATAAGTTGCTCCCCTCTTTTTAGGACCCCCTAAAAACCTAGAAAATAGACTTATACAAAGTTTTTTTTTTTTTTACAGTAATTGAGTATTGATACCGTGTAAAAACTCAAGACGAGAGGCATATTTTACATTTTTCCAATGAACAAATAAGTTTTCAAACAGAGCTGATATTCTCTTTACAACCCACAATAATGCTCACACAGGCCCCCCCCAGCCTAGTGTCCGGAAGGTTTGTGGTCTGGGCCCCAAAGAGTTTGGACATTCTGCTACCCTGACTGCGTTAGTAATCACTGTGTCTTTAATAAACAACTCTGAAATATACCAAGTTCTTGTGTATCTTGGAACATACTAAATAACAGTGTGGCGTCACTGTAACTGTAAATTACACTTTCATAGTTACTTAAAAAGCAAATGGGAATCACAACAAACCCTAAGAGCAATGCAATTTAAGTAAATGATAAAAATTGTTGATCCAATTCATTGTTTGGTTGAACGTCCATATTTTGAGTTTACAAATGATCTGCTGATATGGGCCAAAGCCCTGTTGACTATCTGCACCACACATCAGAATGATCTGAGTTCATTCCTGCTGAAATATTCCTAATTGCTCGTGTGATGCCTTGTGAGACATGCTGTGTATTGCAGACGCGTTCTTGTAAAGTGCGGGTCCTGCTCTCTCTTCCAGCTGCTCTGGATGTCCAGGTGCCCGAGGACCCTGTGGTGGCCCGGTTTGGGAGTGACGTCACCCTCAACTGCTCCTTCTCCAGCGGCTCTGCCTTCAACCTGTCGGACCTCAGCATCTTCTGGCATCTAACAGACACCAAGCGGCCGGTGCACAGCTTCTCCTCTGGGCAGGACCAGGACGAGGGGGGCAGTTACAGCAACCGCACCCAGCTGTTCCCGGGGGAGCTTGGGTCCGGCAACGCCTCCCTCTTACTGCGCAGGGTCCAGATCCAGGACGAGGGCAGCTTCACTTGCTTCGTAAGAATCCGCGAGTACAACAGCGCCGCCCTGCTGCTGCAAGTGGCAGGTGAGACAGTCATTCTGCAGTTTTCCAGGCTGCTTTTGCCATGGTTATGCTTTACATTTACCATTGGTTTGCCATGT
Source organism: Acipenser oxyrinchus oxyrinchus (assembly GCA_030684275.1). Classification (NCBI taxonomy): domain Eukaryota; kingdom Metazoa; phylum Chordata; class Actinopteri; order Acipenseriformes; family Acipenseridae; genus Acipenser; species Acipenser oxyrinchus. The sequence goes on along the minus strand of CM060265.1, from coordinate 12,951,503 downwards.
TTTTTTTAAATGTTTTACCATACCTCTTTGGACTTTACAATGCTTGCCTGTGCTTTCTAACTATGGTAAACTTTTATAAGTGATCTTTTAATTGTAAATTCAGGAGTAAAGATAATCTTATCATTAACTTTCTCTTGAATTTACAATTAAAGATCTGTCAACTCATCTTCAGGGGGAAAAAAGAAAAATGTGTTTTGATTGGAGAGATAGCCCTGAAGTTTATCCTGCGAATATTTCACTACAGTTAATATTCTGTTAATTTATTTTTGGGTTTATAAACATTTTGGATGATTTTAGTATGATTTCTGGTAAGCTTGCTGAATCTCCCGACAAAAAAAAAACAAAAAAAACTCTGTCGTCTAGCTTTCTGTCTATCATCTAGCTTTACTTTTGTTTTGAAAGTACAGTAGATTCTGCTTATTAGCAACCTCTTGGTTCCCAGCAAAAAGTTATTAACCGAACGTTGTTATAAAGCGAAAAGCCACATTTTCAATTGTATGTATATGGAAAAAGGATTTATGCTATAGTTGTGAAACAGAGCACTGAAATACACGTCTTGGTTCATCAGTGTTAAAAAATAAACAGGAAAAACACCAAATATCAGAACAAACAACTGTTTACTAATACTATACGGATGTGTAAAACAAAAAAGTATACCCAGTACTGTACTGTACATATAGTACAACAACAACGTACTATCAATATCTTTAAAAACAGTAAACAAACTTGGTATACAGGACTTGCATTTAATACAGAAGGATAATTTTAAAAGAAATAGTTGTCCAATGTTTGTTTTTTTACTATCCCCCACCTCCAGCTGTAAATCACTCTCAGTTTTGCTTCTTCGTAGCCAATTTCAAAATGCGGGATACGACAGATTTTGAGATGCCAAACTTTTCTGCTACCCATACTTGTTTAGCGCCAGGTTCACGTAGTGCCTCCAGAATCCGAACTTAATCGGCTATAGAAAGGTCTACACGTTTTGAAGCCATGATGTCAGACGACAATCAGACTCAATAAATGAACAGCTGCATTATGAAAACTGATACATACACATAAATAGACGCTGCGATGCGTGCGCGCGATATATTCATGTGCGTGCCATAGCCATAGAAATTGTAAAAAAAAAAAAAAAGTGTCAGACAAGTTGCTAATATCCGAAATCCATTAACATTAAATTCTTTGGGATGGGTTTTGTTCCCGTGAAAATGTTGTTAATAACTGAAAGTAATAAGTAATAAGACAAATATTTTACTCACATTTCTAAGCCTTCACTTACTAACAGAGCATGCTTTTAACTTTGAGCTCTGGTTAATCACTAATGGGCCATTGGATAAACGTACAAATGTAAACCATCATTTGTGCAATGATTTATGTGAAAGAGAGGCATTTATCCGAGACGTTTGCCATCATTCAATTTATTAAATGACAGTTACTTAATTACACCAATAGAACAGTTAATTGAAACCCTAAAAACGATTCCTCTACAGTGATGATCAATGACGACTATAAAACCCACAACCAGCTCATGGCGTCAGAACGTTTTGTTACATAATTGTGTGTTGTTTGACAAAACTAAAATCAGTCTTCCAACTATTTAAACCAATAAAACATCCACAAATTCTAAAAAATAAAGTCCAGTGTACTTATAGAAATAAATGTTTTGTTGAATGTGTTGCAGTCACTAGAACATTCTGGCCTGGATCTCTCACTGCAGGTCCTTCAGGGACAGGTCCTCTCACAGCCTGGATCTCTTATTGCAGGTCCTTCAGGGACAGGTCCTCTCACAGCCTGGATCTCTCACTGCAGGTCCTTCAGGGACAGGCCCTCTCACAGCCTGGATCTCTCATTGCAGGTCCTTCAGGGACAGGTCCTCTCACAGCCTGGATCTCTCACTGCAGGTCCTTCAGGGACAGGCCCTCTCACAGCCTGGATCTCTCACTGCAGGTCCTTCAGGGGCAGGCCCTCTCACAGCCTGGATCTCTCACTGCATAGGCCCCTGTTGTCTACTGTCTTCCTGCAGATGGTGCAATGTAAACTGCAAAACCCCTTGGTGCAACTATGGTATGAGGTGGATCTGAAGGATAGCAATGTAACGTGCTGAACTGAGACATCCCTCAATGAACACCAGCTCTTTCCACTGCACCAAATCGCACTGCATGCTGCAGCCACCATGTTTTACTGTTGCCTTTAGGTAATCGTTCTGCAATTCATCTCCAGCCCTCCTCCATACCCAAATGCACCTATTCAAATGGAATTGCTGAAAGTGGGGACTCATCCTGAGAACAAAACGGTCCTCCAAAACTGTAAAGGTCTGTCTAACATCTGCCGGGCCCAGTGCTTTCTGAGCTGTACATCTTCATGGGTGACCAGAGGATTCAGTCGGGCAGTCCCTATGATACGAACAGCCTTTATACACACAGCACACTGTCCCCAAACCCCATGAGACAAACGGCCTTTATACACACAGTACACTGTGTCCCCAAACCCCATGAGACAAACAGCCTTTATACACACAGTACACTGTGTCCCCAAACCCCATGAGACAAACAGCCTTTATACACACAGTACACTGTCCCCAAGCCCCATGAGACAAACAGCCTTTATACACACAGCAGACAAACAGCCTTTATACACACAGTACACTGTGTCCCCAAACCCCATGAGACAAACAGCCTTTATACACACAGTACACTGTGTCCCCAAACCCCATGAGACAAACAGCCTTTATACACACAGTACACTGTGTCCCCAAACCCCATGAGACAAACAGCCTTTATACACACAGTACACTGTCCCCAAACCCCATGAGACAAACAGCCTTTATACACACAGCAGACAAACAGCCTTTATACACACAGTACACTGTGTCCCGAAACCCCATGAGACAAACAGCCTTTATACACACGGCACACTGTGTCCCCAAACCCCATGAGACAAACAGCCTTTATACACACAGTACACTGTCCCCAAACCCCATGAGACAAACAGCCTTTATACACACAGCAGACAAACAGCCTTTATACACACAGTACACTGTGTCCCGAAACCCCATGAGACAAACAGCCTTTATACACACGGCACACTGTGTCCCCAAACCCCATGAGACAAACAGCCTTTATACACACAGCACACTGTGTTCCCAAACCCCATGATACGAACAGCCTTTATACACACGGCACACTGTGTCCCCAAACCCCATGAGACAAACAGCCTTTACACACACAGCTCATTGTGTCTGTAATGTAGCTGCTGACAAGGCACCTTGTTCGTAAGATGTTCTTTATGTGTTCAAATCACATTAGGAGGCACTGAACTCCTCAGTTAACTCTGATTGACCTCCTGTGATTCTGCTTGCCATGTAACACAACTAGTATACCCCACTGCCTGCTGGCTTGTGATAACGATCTATCAGGACCAATGGATCTTGATGGCGACCTCCAAGCAAAGTCAGTATCCACTTAATATCTTTATTAGGACTTTAATGAGCCTGGAACGAGCGGCTTATCTAAAGCGGACAGGTTGCAGACCTTTATCAGGCTTCAGTCACCCAGTTTGATTGTCTTGTGTCGCCTGAGTGTGCTGTAGAGAAGAGGGGACAGTGTTGGAGTGAACACTTGGATCTACACGTCATGGGAATAATCCTCCAGAGTGGAGAAGGCCGTGAAGATTAAATCTATTTCACTGTGAACAGCAGACAGGGGCCATTTTGATCAGGGAGCCAGTCTGTGGCATTTAGACTTGGCATTGCTGGTTTGCAGTTTTATATCAGGGAGTCAGTTTTATCTATGAAACCATTTCCAAGGGGCTGTTATGGAAGAGGATGAACTAAACTCAAAAGTAATCAGTTTACAATGCCATGTGTATCACAAAATGTGATTGTCCTAATGAAGAATGCTAAAATAATGCTCATCAATGCTGTAGAATACCCTTTCTTGGTCTAACCATAAATTATCATGAAATGTCAAGAAGGCATTTTTAAGCTTATTCTACATAATGGCCCTTGTTTTGCTATTTATATTCAACACGTCATAGGTCATAAATCGGCTGGGAAATACATTTCTCCACTTGGGAGCTTTCGCCAGGAGGGATTTCATAATATATCCACTTGATGCTCGTTTTCTGTTCCCACAATAACCATTCAATTCTATTGCCATTTTTGCAGAAGGGAATATGCGCTGGATACACTATGATACTCCTAAGAGAACTGTTCTTTCTGCTAGTGGAGTAGTAAAAGTTAAGCATTTACATCAGATTTTTTTATCCATGATGTGTGAATATACTGTACATATCCATGAATTGCGTTGTCTCTCTCCCTCTCTATCTCCCAGCCTCCTACTCCAAGCCACAGCTGACCCTGGAGCCAGACTCGAACCTGCGGCCGGGGGACGAAGTGTCAGTGAGCTGCCTGGCGTACGGGGGATACCCGCAGGCCTCTGTGCTGTGGCAGGATGGGAAGGGCGCTAACCTGACGGAGAATGTGACCACCTCGCAGGTGGCCAGTGATGAGGGGCTGTTCAACATGTGGAGCGTGCTGCGAGTCATGCTGGAGCCCAACAGCACCTACAGCTGCGTGGTGAGGAACCCGGTTCTGGGAGAAGAGACCCACGCGTCGGTCACCATCACAGGTCAGCACACACACACACACACACACACTGGGGTCGCGCTTGTATTGTTTTATTGAGAATGATTAGCAGATTTAATCCTGTGTCCTGCGTTCATGTCTGAAAATAAGCACCACTGCTACTGAGGTGCTTTGTTCTACTCTCTTTCCAGTAACAAGATTTTCCTCATTTTGTTCATAGAGTGGCTTTTAAAGTGGTTGTCATTACTTTTGAGCACTCCCATTCACTATATAGGTCTCATATGTTCAGTTTTTAAACAAACATATTTTTAGCAAATATATTTTAATTTACAAACGTGACCTCCTGGTACCAGTATAGGGGTGTGTGTTTTTTTTTGTAATTCAATTTTTATTAAACAAGTTTATACAAAAAACAAGTATTGGAGAAAACACTGTCCCACCCCACACCCTCCCACTCCCACCCCTCCTCACCTCACCCCGCCCCTCCCACTCCCACGCCGTTTGAAAAGGCCAGAGTCGCCATGAGGATGCCGGAACTCTGGGAGCCCAGAAGTAGGTCAGTTTAGGGGATGTTGATCCCAAACAGTGTATATAGAGAGGGTTTACGTAGAGTAGTAGGTTCCTGGAGAGGGACGCTCCTTTTAGTGGGACTAGCGCTCGTCATTTTGTGTGGCAAACTTTTATTTTTAGATTTCTTTTCTTTATTAAATCCGGCGCTAGGATTACTATTGTTGGTACTCTAGCATCGGGACCTGTGTTTATTAAATCTGCACGCCTGTGCGGCGTGTCAACACCCAGTGCTCTGTGTCTACCTCAGTATTATTCAGTGATGACCCACGTATGTAACGGTTCCCCGTTACAGTTACTGACAGGAAAGAAGGCCCTGAAAGGGAGGGTACAAGTACTGCCTTTCTGTATTTCATTCTTTGTTTCCATTTATCTAGAACCCCTTGTCAAATGTGATTAAACTTTCTATTGACTTTCTGAGTGCATCATAATCTGGGGGTATGCGGTTGATGATCCAGTATTACTTCCAAGTGGCAGTTGCTTTTGTAATCTGCACATATGAAATGATCTGATGCGTGGCAATGTTGTGAGAGCTCAAGAGAAATGTTTGTTATATTCTGTATAATTGTCTGAATCATTTTGGGGTGCCACAGAATAATATAGATATTACATGATGCACAAGTCCATGTATTCTATCAGCAGTCGTTCCATGCACAAATATTACACCATCAAAACCACTATCAAGGAAATTCACAAAACACATTAAAACAACATTCTGTAAAACAGGAGCAGCTTTCTGTTACAGGATACCAGTGCACCCAATTTGAGCTCTTTCTGAAGATTCGCATATTAAAAGCATAGCAAAGTGGAACAAAGCATAGTGAAAGCATTGAAAAGTCCAGAGGTATGGTAAAGCATATTAAAAACATAGCACACCATGGTAAATCAGTATACCCATAGGAAAAGCATGGGGAACATTGCAAAATTACCCTTCAAATTTACTGTGGGCAGGACAGGGGAACAAAGTACTGTAACTTAATGCGTGTACCTTGGGAACTGTAACAATGGCCGAGATAAGCACTTCGGAGCACTGAATTCATTTAAGACAGTAGCCTACCCACAATAATTGTATAAACATCTAACAGGGCTTCATTTAATTGGAAACAATGGAAAACCCATTTTTGAATATTCTTTCAAAATTAAAACAAATATTGTAATATTCTTTCATTCTGAAGGAAATGCTGCCATATTACAGTAAAACAAATCTCTCTCTAGATTTCAGATGAACATGGTACCTATTCAAATGAACTTCTAAATGAGCTGTTAAAGACAGATGAGAAACACTATTCTGTGCAGTAGTGTGTGTTGTGTAATTCAGACATCACGCATTGTCATTATCAATATTTCATATCTAGGGTTAATTACATTCCTCAAAGTAGAAGACATTTAGTGTGTAAAGCTAGATTTTAATTTAAAATAGAAACCCTATTCTAAACTTTCTTTAGACGGGGCGTATCCTTTATCGTGCTGGCCATGTGGAACCCCTTTCCCCAAAGGATCTGTGGTCCGCAATCTCCACCTTGCCCTCCTTGTCTGTTAGTTCTGCCTCTAGGAGGTCTGGCTGGGACAGTCTTGATGAGCGCACTCCTGTGTGAAATTGTCTCCCCTCCGCAGTGCACACAGAGAGGTCACTCCCCGTGCCGCTCCGCTGGGCTGGCTAATGGGATAGAGCCGGGGAGCTCTTTAACGGGATTGCTGTTCGGCCGTGGTCAAGGCCTGCATGTAACCTGGTGGTGCTGGGACGTGTCCTGCATAATGGGCCTGAGCTGCTCTGTGCATGACCAGTGTGATGTGAAGCCTGTCATCCTCGAGTCTGGATTAACAGCCAATGGAATGTTTCACATATATCCAGAGAAGCACAGCTAATGGGATGTCTGTCACACTTTTGATATGTACAGTGGGTATTGATAGCTCTAATTTTATGGTACAGTAGTCTCTGGCTAAGAGAACACCTCTCGGGAAGCAAGCAAATTGTTTTCTAAGACAGAGTTGACCACCGGACACAATATGCTAAAGCTAATCGCTATATGAATCAATAAATACAAATGACAAACTTAATTAACAAAATGGTACGTCATTTATGAATACGAGAATTAATTAACACAATGGTTATTAACATAGCACTGCCAAGAACAGGTTAAAATTCTCCAGCAGCAGCTGTAGATTACTCTTGCGCTGACAAGTCAGTTTTGAAAAGATTGAATAACCCATTTGAATTTGAGTTTGATGATGATGAGTTATAGCGTTACAAAACAGTACTATAACAATCCATTTTTCAATCGGTTAGCAACAAATTGATATCAGTGCTAAAAAGGTGTTCTTTTAAATGAAGATCCTGTTTCTTTAGGCGGAGCATTTACAATGGGAAAATTCTGTTTCACCACAAGGTTGTTTCCCTAAACCGAAGTGTTAGGAGGCGTTCCTATACGCTGAGACCTACTGTACTGACATACTGGCTCATCTTCACCATAGGAATTCAATTTAATCATTTAGGTTATGTGGATAAAAATATCGAAACACAATTGTGGTATAGGGATGTAAACTCACGGCGTTGGTAACACACGTGATTGTGATTGTCAGAACTCCATTTCACACATATTGGGTGGGGGTCCTGAGTCAGAATTTTAACAAGAAACGAATCTGGTTTTATTGGCCTCTTGATCACATCCTATCTGAATACAATACGAATACAGTCTGCAAAAGAGAGGATTTTTAAAGCTGGTGTTTGAAGAGTAAGCGTGCAGTAGAAGTGTCTGCTTGTTTCAAGCGTTGAAAAAACGACATGTCCGCAACACTAATGCGGAAATGAAATAGACTAAAAAAATACTGAATATTAAACAAATAACCTTGTATATTTACTACAACATCTAGATTTCACGTGCATATTTCTTAGGAACTATACACACACTTTGATATCTGCAAAGAAGTTCAAGTTGTGGAAGTGTGTGCATTGGTGTATTTAATCCTGTACACTCTCCATGGTGGCTGTGCTCTCATCTCTGTGTATTCAATCCTGTGTATGCAATCCTGTACACTCTCCATAGTGGCTGTGCTCTCATCTCTGTGTATTTAATCCTGTACACTCTCCATGGTGGCTGTGCTCTCATCTCTGTGTATTCAATCCTGTACAATCTCCATAGTGGCTCTGCTCTCATCTCTGTGTATTTAATCCTGTACACTCTCCATGGTGGCTGTGCTCTCATCTCTGTGTATTTAATCCTGTACACTCTCCATGGTGGCTGTGCTCTCATCTCTGTGTATTCAATCCTGTACAATCTCCATAGTGGCTCTGCTCTCATCTCTGTGTATTTAATCCTGTACACTCTCCATGGTGGCTGTGCTCTCATCTCTGTGTATTCAATCCTGTACACTCTCCATAGTGGCTGTGCTCTCATCTCTGTGTATTCAATCCTTTACACTCTCCATAGTGGCTGTGCTCTCATCTCTGTGTATTCAATCCTGTACACTCTCCATAGGCTCTGCTCTCAACTCTGCATTGTTAAATGGTTCTATAAACATCTCTCTACTTGAATGATCCCATATCCCTTTTTTCTCATTTAAATGCAATTAGAAATGGTACAGGGACTGAAAATCTCATTGTAATTGAAACTCAGTTCACAAGCCTATTCCCTCAACAAATATGTGCCATTAATTAGTGTACAGCCAGTATCTGCTAGCCAATACCTTTAATTGACTTTATGCTTTGTTTAACATATTCAAATGACTTCAAACAAACAAAACGGCAAGGCAAAGCAAAGTCCCCTGTGTTAACTAAAGCAGAAATGGAAAGAAATTGTAACTGGATGACTATCAGGCCTTGTGCGCACAGAGAAGGCTATTTCAGGAAGCCTCACAAACATTAACAGAATTTACTGTAGATTTCAACAGATACAATCCCAATTCTCTTGTGATTTTAGGGCTACTGAAATGAATCTGTTTCCAAGTTTCTTCCTAAATCAAGGAAATTAATTGTAAGAGGGTATATGTTTTTGAGATCAGTCTTGGAGACAGAAGTACCTGCCAACCAATCACCTGCTATCAAGCCTGTCGGTGCTGCTGCATTGCCTTGTAGCACTTACAACAGGGAGATGCAGCTTTTATGCATCCCAGAACTGCTGACAGGACTGGGATAGCTGTCCCGTGCACTGTGAAATCAGTTGATCAGCTAAACTCATTTAAAGAGTAAGTAGCTGCAAGTCATTTCAACATGTTTTCCATTTCATCTTGTATGTTATTGTGTTTGCAGCTCTTCTGAGTGGTTCTGGTGCTCTAATATTGAGTTATTACACCTTTTTCTCTTATTTTGAATTTGCTTTGAGCTTGACCAATATGTCTTAAGTGCCAGCACCAAACAGCCTTCCCCAATCCATTCGAGTCATGTGACAGTGTTGTCTTTCTGCTCTGCCTGCCCCAGCTAGAGAGCAGTACATTAGCTATGTTTACAAGTACTGCTGGCACCCAGAATGGAACCTTCTTTTTCTAGAATTGTGATGTCATTGTACTATACTTTTCTAGGTTTTGGAAAGGTGGCTCCAGTTGTTTTTATGGGTCAAATGCATCAAATTCAAGAACAAATTGAAGAATCGTCATCTTACTGAGACAGAAATGCACTTCCTTATCTCCTGTAATCCCAATGCAAGTCTTGTGTTATGAAACACTTATCGCACAATTACAGAACAAATAACGCAAGGGCCAGTGAAACGCAATATAAAAAAATGCCAACCAGCAAAAGGCTACAGAGCTGCATCAGTGCTTCCCCAGGATTGTCAAAAATCCACTGTTAGGAATTGTACAATGACTTCTCTGAGTAATCTCAAAACAGGTTAATCTGTTTATACTGTACATTTTCTTAGAAATATACATTACAAATAAAGTCGAGATATACACCTCCAGGCGGTCGCTGATAAAACCACTGAAATGTCAGCACCAGACAGAACTCTTTGTGTAGCACAGGCTGTGAAACCTTAGTTTACAGTCCTTAAGATCATATGATTAAATCCTGCTGTGGGAAAGTATTAGAATTTTCTTTTACCAGACACACTTTGTTTTACCTTGAAAGAAGTTCATATTATAATGAAACTATTCCCATAAAACAAAGTAAAATTTGAAGGTTTCTGTTATCATTCTAAAATCTTACAAAGTCATTGTAAACACACTTTTTTAATGCAATGCGTGTTTATTTAGTGGAGCAGTTCTAATGACATCTTAAATATTATCATAGCCACTCCTTAATTACTATAAAATGAGCCCCACTGGCGCAGCACTTAGTTTGTTGTAAATCCATGTCATAATAAAAAAAGAACAGGGTCAAGTGGATATTTTTCAGGAATAGTCATGCTACAGTCATAGGTATGCTTTCAAACTGTAAAATGCTTTTTTAGTGCAGTAAATGTATCTGCTTGTCCATTTAGAAACGCAAACGTCTTTTAAGGTCCAAACATTTCTGCGACTGTTAAGTTTTTTTGGTCCACATCTGAGATGAATGGATTTCCTCGGGATGGTTAAATGATATCTCTTCTCTGCTGGTGGCCTGTTTATCCCCGGGCTTCACTCCCTCAATGTGCCGTAATAATTCCGGCTGTCAAAGAATACGCTGTGTGTGTAACTGTGAGGAGCCGCCACACACCGCAGGCTCTTCATTTACTGCACACGTTGTGTTTGAGAGCATCCAGACACAGACACAGATTCCATTTGTGATGGAGCTCTCATAGTGAGTGCGTGGGAAGTTTATTTTTAGAGAGGAAAAGTGTTTGTTTTTATTAAAACTAATAAAACATCTATCATGTTTTTTAGGGAGAGGGAGGGAGGTGTCATTCCTTTCTAATCTCTCCTGTCTTTAACTTTACACTCATAACTATTTCCACCTGTTTTTCACATTTACATTTTTTACAGAACCTCTTGTGCAATTGTGATGGAACATGCAAAGGACATTCGTTGGTACAGTTTTAGAATCTGGGGATACTTGTTCATACAGTTGTAGTTAAAAGTTTACATACTATTATTTGTTTATTTAGGAGACGCCTTTATCCAAGGCGACTTACAGAGACTAGGGTGTGTGAACTATGCATCAGCTGCAGAGTCACTTACAATTACATCTCACCCGAAAGACGGAGCACAAGGAGGTTAAGTGACTTGCTCAGAGTCACACAATGAGTCAGTGGTTGAGGTGGGATTTGAACCGGGGAACTCCTGGTTACAAGCCCTTTTCTTTAACCACTGGACCACACAGCCTCCTGGATTACATACCCCAATGGAAATGTATAATTTCTAGAAATTTCTCAAACAAATAAATGTAGGAAAAAATATTTTGTAGCAAAAGTTTTGCTTTTGTGGATGAGGAAAAAAAGTTGTATACAGTTATTTATTTCAACAATTTTTTTTTGCAAAAATGCTAATTCAAAAGTATTCATACCCTGAAAAGGACAATGAAATGAACAGCTAGTTGAGCACATTTAGCAATAAGAACCTCTTTTAAACGATTAGGATATTTGTCAATGAGCTTTTGGCATGTTTCTTTAGTGATTTTTGACCATTCTTCAATGCAAAATTATTCCAGTTCATTCAAATTCCAAGGACTTCTCTTCACAGCCTTCTTCAACTCATACCAAAGATTCTCAATCGGATTTAGATTGGGACTTTGATTAGGCCATTCCAGAACCTTGATTTTATTCTTCTTAACCATTCTAAAGTATATTTTGATGTGTGCTTTGGATCGTTGTTGTGTTGGAATGTCCAGTTGTGCTTAAAACCAAGTTTTGTAGCGGAGGGTTTCAGATAATTGGCCAATATCTTTTGGTATGCTATGGAATCCATTTTACCATGTATTGGAACTAAATTTCCTGTGTCATTAGAGGAAAAACAGCCCCATAGAAGGATATTACCACCTCCATGCTTGACAGTAGGTATGGTGTTCTTTTCTTTGTATACCTCACCAGACTTTCTCCAAACGTAACAACAGCATGACCCAAGTAGTTCGATTTTTGTTTCATTACTCCACAAAACCTTTGACCAGAACTCGTATCCATCATTCAAATGCCGTTTTGCAAACTTTAAGCAATTGTCCTTGTGACGTTTTCCTAAGAATGGCTTTTTCCTCAGCCTGCCACCATTGAGACCTTCACCATGCAATACTCGACCTTTGGTTGAAATGGAAACCCCAGTCCCACTTGCAGCCAATTCACTTTGAATATCTTTGGCAGTCAATCTTGGTTTGTTATTAACCTCCCTCACAATTCTTCTACTTGTTCTTGGTGAAAGAACCTTCTTTCTTCCAGACCGAGGGAGCGTTGTGACAGCACCATAGAAACAATGGTTGAAACTGGGATACTCAAATACTTGGAAATCTTCTTGTATCCTTCTCCAGCTTTATGACAATAAATAATTTTCTGCCTAAGGTCTTCAGATTTTTCCTATATTGAATTATTGGTGATGACAGCAATTATCCTTTTATACTCTCTAAGCATTTTCTAGACTTTTCTAGAATTAGGTTCTGCATTATCATATTGAAATTTCTAGCACCTTGTAGACAATACTGTCATAGCATTAAAGGGTGTGAATACTTTTTAGTTAGCATATTTTGAGTTTTGCAAAAAAAATACTGAAATAAATAATTGTAGATATCTATTTCTTGTAACTTTTTTGTTTTCCTCATCCTAAAATTCATTGTTTAAGAAATTATAAATTTCTATTGGGGTATGTAAACTTTTGACTGCAACTATATGTCTCACATACGTTTTAAACATATCTAAAGCAACACTTATTCACTTGTGATGAAACTTGGTTTGGAAATTCTTCAGCTATTGAGAGTTTCAGAATCTGGGGCTATATGGAGGCATCTGTCTATCTGCCTGTATGTCAGACTTACATTTCTAACAATGCAAACAGTGGATGTAGGTCACGGGGACCCTCTTTCATGTTAAGTATCAAGACAGAAAATGGCCAAGCAGCAGTGTGCCTTGTAGTTGCCAAGTTTTGTGCCAATTCTCATGAGATAAATTGATATGCACTGTCAGGACATGTTCTGTTTTTTCATATGGTGTGTTGTTCTGCATGACTCTACATAGTGGATAGTGACCCTTCTGGTAACTGTCTGAGTGCACTGTGGTGCCGCTGCATCTCGGCTTGTTTGAAACGCACACACTGATTTGTGCTGCTCTGCTCTGCTCTATAGGTCTCCTCCTATGTAGCTGTGATGGAGCACACTGACTCAGTGGCCCCCAGGCTTCATTGAGAAGGCGAGTCTGTTTCAATTCACTTTCCTGGGGTGGCGCTTCTGCTCAGCAGCCCGAAATGCACTGGAAAGAAAGCCGAACGGAAATAAACCACAGCTGCAGTTCAATTGTTCATTTTGTCAGTCGAGTTCAACGTCATCAATGAAAATGCCACAGATTGTCTGAATTAATGACTGCAACATTTACTGCTCCATCACACCCGTGCGCGCACACGAACAGTGTTGAGTTTATTTCAACCAGCCTGGAATCAATCGCACATTTGATCCAGTTATTATTCTGAATCTCCACAGAAGCGAAAATAGAGACAAACATGCATGCAATGGAGTGAACAGGGACAGATACAGCATGAGATATAAAGCTTGGGCTTTGTGAAATGCATGTACTGTATAACCTGTATAGAGTTTTGTAGACGTGCTGATTTGGAAGGTGTTTCACAAGGAACAAAATGTTCCTTACCCAATGTGGAGGGTAAGATATGTGGAGGGTATGATAGGGGCAGCAGTGTGGAGTAGTGGTTAGGGCTCTGGACTCTTGACCGGAGGGTCCTGGGTTCAATCCCAGGTAGGGGACACTGCTGCTGTACCCTTGAGCAACGTACTTTACCTAGATTGCCATAGTAAAAACCCAACTGTATAAATGGGTAATTGTATGTAAAAATAATGTGATATCTTGTAACAATTGTAAGTCGCCTTGGATAAGACAGTCTGCTAAGAAATAAATAATAATAATTAGACACCATACAGAAAGCTGAAATTCCAGGCTTTCCGGAATGCTTGGATCATGTCTGTGTGATCTGGTAACAGATTCAGTCTGCAAAAAAGGAGGACCTCCATGTAACATTCTTGGATGTAACTAATGCATATGGTTCAGTGCCACATATGCATTTCAGTTCTTCTGCGTACTCAGTACTATAACAGGGTTAGAAAGCCTACTTCAGAGACTTGCAGGTCTGTTTTTCAACTCCAGAGTTTACCACTACCTGGCAGCTTCTCGGAGTCGGAATCATGACAGGTTTCACCATTTCTCCATTGGCCTTCACCCTGCAATGGAAGTCATTATTAGGGCCACGAAATGGGTAGTAGGAGGAGAACATCTGGCCTGTGGCATGTGACTGCCAGTACTTGGAGCATATATGGACAACATGACCACCACGAATACAACGGTAGCCTGCACAAAAGGGTTGGCAAACTAGCAGATAACATCAGATGGGCACTGTGACAGGGTGGCTGGGCGGTGACATCAGACAGAATCAGGAAGGTAAAAATACTGACACCAGACACTGCAGTTTGAAAAGAAAGACGCGGCTGGCCGACGGACAGCATCATTGCAGCATACCGGGCTTCGCTGAAGCTCCTCTGTGCCTCTGTGTGTGTGTGCACTGTGTACTGAAGAAGGGGCTATGTGTCACTCGGGATGGGAGAGCCTGTGACAAGTCTGCAGAGAAACTGGCTCCAGAGTTGAGAGCCGCAGGGACACACAGCAGGCTTAAAAATCAATAGCTGGGGATGAAGACTGCTGTCCTGTTTTAGATGTCTTAATGACTGTCTTGTGTGTGGAGAATGGGAGGTGATTGAGGCATCACACAGTGTCTTTGCTGTATGCTCTCTAGTTGTTGTAATGCACAGACAGGGTGCTAAGCAGCACAGTCGCTGGACAGCAGCAGTCTGCTCATTAAGCCTTAACAGGCAATTATTGCAGACACTGTGTCATAAGAACATAAGAACATAAGAAAGTTTACAAACGAGAGGAGGCCATTCGGCCCATCCTGCTCGTTTGGTTGTTAGTAGCTTATTGATCCCAGAATCTCATCAAGCAGCTTCTTGAAGGATCCCAGGGTGTCAGCTTCAACAACATTACTGGGGAGTTGGTTCCAGACCCTCACAATTCTTTGTGTAAAAAAGTGCCTCCTATTTTCTGTTCTGAATGCCCCTTTATCTAATCTCCATTTGTGACCCTGGTCCTTGTTTCTTTTTCAGGTCAAAGAAGTCCCTGGGTTGACATTGTCTATACCTTTTAGGATTTTGAATGTTTGAATCAGATCACCGCGTAGTCTTCTTTTGTTCAAGACTGAATAGATTCAATTCTTTTAGCCTGTCTGCATACGACATGCCTTTTAAACCCGGGATAATTCTGGTTGCTCTTCTTTGCACTCTTTCTAGAGCAGCAATATCCTTTTTGTAACGAGGTGACCAGAACTGAACACAATATTCTAGGTGAGGTCTTACTAATGCATTGTAGAGTTTTAACATTATTTCCCTTGATTTAAATTCAACACTTCTCACAATATATCCAAGCATCTTGTTAGCCTTTTTTATAGCTTCCCCACATTGTCTAGATGAAGACATTTCTGAGTCAACATAAACTCCTAGGTCTTTTTCATAGTTCCCTTCTCAGTGATGTGCTTGACTGAGGATCCTGGAAGGCAGCACACTGTTGTAGTAAGGGGGTCCAAACTGCAAACTGAACTTGCTGTGTTTCTCAATATGGAGTCCCCAACAATCATGACCTCCCTTCTTTTTGCTGCCTGGCCACCACTGTTTATAGGGTCCTGGATATTGTTTCTTTCATTCTCTTGATGTTGGTTTTGGTCATCTAAATGTTGAAGTGGCTCAAATTTGTTGGATGTTTGGATTTCTGGTGGTTGTGTTAGACGAAGTTTCTTTTTTTCCCTGCTTCTGCCTATCTGAACCCAGCTGTTTCGACTCTCTTCCATCTCCGTGGTGGCTTTCAGTTTGCTAGGGGTGCAGACTTCCATGAATTGTGGGTGTGCCAGCTCCTCAAGCTCCTGTTGCTGTCTCATTTCCTCCAGCTCCTTTTCTAGCAGGCTTAATCGCTGGATCAAGTCCTGGATCGTGCAGCACTTTACACACACTTGGTTGAGCTCTGTTGGGTTTTCTCGGATTTCCCACATCATGCAGTTGTCACAGATTACTAGCTTGAAGACCATTTTTTTTAAAGTTTAGTTTAGCTTCTCCAGCTGTCAACCTGCTTTCAAACTGCTTCTAACTGCGCTGTACTTGTCCACGACTGTACTTCTCCCACGATGTCGCTTCCACACGCTGTCGCTGGGAAGCCTGTCTGCCTTTGTTTGTTTGTGCTGCGGGCTCCGCCCCTCCCCTGTGTCTCAGAACGCCGCTGGATTTGAATCAGCTGCTCCGAGTTTCAGCTTGTTATCAGAAAAATACACGCAGCTGCAATGTTTTCTGATTAAAGCAACTCCAGATTTAAAGGTGTAATTCCTCCTTTCTGCTTCTAACTGTGCTGTACTTGTCCACGACTGTACTTCTCCCACGATGTCGCTTCCACACGCTGTCACTGGGAAGCCTGTCTGCCTTTGTTTGTTTGTGCTGCGGGCTCCGCCCCTCCCCCGTGTCTCAGAACGCCACAGGATTTGAATCAGCTGCTCCGAGTTTCAGCTTGTTATCAGAAAAATACACGCAGCTGCAATGTTTTCTGATTAAAGCAACTCCAGATTTAAAGGTGTAATTCCTCCTTTCTGCTTCTAACTGCGCTGTACTTGTCCACGACTTTACTTCTCCCACGATGTCACTGTCGCTGGGAAGCCTGTCTGCCTTTGATTGTTTGTGCTGTGGGCTCCTCCCCTCCCCCGTGTCTCAGAACGCTGCGGGATTTGAACCAGCTGCTCCGAGTTTCAGCTTATCAGAAAAATACACGCAGCTGCAAGGCTTTAAGCTGCAATGTTTTCTGATTAAAGCAACTCCAGATTTAAAGGTGTAATTCCTCCTTTCTGCTTCTAACTGTGCTGTACTTGTCCACGACTGTACTTCTCCCACGATGTCGCTTCCACACGCTGTCGCTGGGAAGCCTGTCTGCCTTTGTTTGTTTGTGCTGTGGGCTCCGCCCCTCCCCCGTGTCTCAGAATGCCGCGGGATTTGAATCAGCTGCTCCAAGTTTCAGCTTGTTATCAGAAAAATACACGTAGCTGCAAGGCTTTAAGCTACAATGTTTTCTGATTAAAGCAACTCCAGATTTAAAGGTGTAATTCCTCCTTTCTGCTTCTAACTGCGCTGTACTTGTCCACGACTTTACTTCTCCCACGATGTCGCTTCCACACGCTGTCGCTGGGAAGCCTGTCTGCCTTTGTTTGTTTGTGCTGTGGGCTCCTCCCCTCCCCCGTGTCTCAGAAAGCCGCGGGATTTGAATCAGCTGCTCCGAGTTTCAGCTTGTTATCAGAAAAATACACGCAGCTGCAAGGCTTTAAGCTGCAATGTTTTCTGATTAAAGCAACTCCAGATTTAAAGGTGTAATTCCTCCTTTCTGCTTCTAACTGTGCTGTACTTGTCCACGACTGTACTTCTCCCACGCTGTCGCTGAGAAGCCTGTCTGCCTTTGATTGTTTGTGCTGTGGGCTCCGCCCCTCCCCCGTGTCTCAGAACGCCACGGGATTTGAATCAGCTGCTCCGAGTTTCAGCTTGCTATCAGAAAAATAGACCCAGCTGCAAGGCTTTAAGCTGCAATGTTTTCTGATTAAAACAACTCCAGATTTAAAAATGTAATTCCTCCTTTCTGCTTCTAACTGCGCTGTACTTGTCCACGACTGTACTTCTCCCACGATGTCGCTTCCACACGCTGTCGCTGGGAAGCCTGTCTGCCTTTGTTTGTTTGTGCTGTGGGCTCCGCCCCTCCCCCGTGTCTCAGAACGCCGCAGGATTTGAATCAGCTGCTCCGAGTTTCAGCTTGTTATCAGAAAAATACGCGCAGCTGCAATATTTTCTGATTAAAGCAACTCCAGATTTAAAGGTTTAATTCCTCCTTTCTGCTTCTAACTGCGCTGTACTTGTCCACGACTTTACTTCTCCCACGATGTCACTGTCGCTGGGAAGCCTGTCTGCCTTTGATTGTTTGTGCTGTGGGCTCCTCCCTCCCCGTGTCTCAGAACGCTGCAGGATTTGAATCAGCTGCTCCGAGTTTCAGCTTGTTATCGAAAAATACACGCAGCTGCAAGGCTTTAAGCTGCAATGTTTTCTGATTAAAGCAACTCCAGATTTAAAGGTGTAATTCCTCCTTTCTGCTTCTAACTGTGCTGTACTTGTCCACGACTGTACTTCTCCCACGCTGTCGCTGAGAAGCCTGCCTGCCTTTGATTGTTTGTGCTGCGGGCTCCGCCCCTCCCCCGTGTCTCAGAACGCCGCAGGATTTGAATCAGCTGCTCCGAGTTTCAGCTTGTTATCAGAAAAATAGACGCAGCTGCAAGGCTTTAAGCTGCAATGTTTTCTGATTAAAGCAACTCCAGATTTAAAGGTGTAATTCCTCCTTTCTGCTTCTAACTGCGCTGTACTTGTCCACGACTGTACTTCTCCCACGATGTCGCTTCCACACGCTGTCGCTGGGAAGCCTGTCCCTCTGGT
This sequence comes from Acipenser oxyrinchus oxyrinchus, assembly GCA_030684275.1. Classification (NCBI taxonomy): domain Eukaryota; kingdom Metazoa; phylum Chordata; class Actinopteri; order Acipenseriformes; family Acipenseridae; genus Acipenser; species Acipenser oxyrinchus. The sequence goes on along the minus strand of CM060265.1, from coordinate 12,932,751 downwards.
TGGGTGTATTAAAAATGTACACCTCAAGGCTAGAGCAGCACAAACACACAATTATACAATCACTGCAAGGGCAAGTCCATTAACTATTCCGGTACTGAGGACAATACTGGAAGGGATAGCCTTTGTATTAGGTATACAGTAGGAGTTTTACATGGTGTTATCTTGCTTATTCTGATTCAGGGATTGCCGATATAGTGGTGCCTGAAACTTGGTATGGACATTCCTTTCCCAAATTCCAAGTCCTGAATTCTGGATGGTTGTGTTAAACTGGGTATGAAATATCAAAGGTATTTTGACTTGCATTCAGGTTGTTGCCTAGTTTTCTGTTTGTTGTCCTGGTGCTTTTTTAAACTTGAATTGAAACTGTGGCCTTAGTAAAGCACGCAGAATCATGTCTAGATTCCAAGTACCAATAAACCATTAACCTGCCCCCTCTGCAACACGTCAGTCGCTATTCATGATACAAAGTGAATCTAAAAAAAAGCAGAATACCTGGTTTGAGCTATTTCATATCCAAGCAAAGTTGCTTTTAACATAAACAAATCGTACATCGACTCAAGGGCACAAAACGCTACTCCCAGTTGGTTTGTTTTCTTCTATTTTTACACCAGTGCTTCTTAAAATGGAGTATAGTATTTTGGTATCGCAATCAAAACCTTACAACACATTACCAGCCCACATCTTTGTAGCATGTAACTGTGCCTTCAGGCAGCTAAGCAGAATTCTGCAAATGAATAAGAGAGCAGTACATTTCTGAAACACAGATTTAACAAGACTGCACTGTATCTCTCATGCACTACACACACAATCCATCAGTCATGCAAAAGGTATGGTGGTGACGGGAAGTGTAATGCTGCATACATATAGTATTGTTGATTTTTCTTGTTCTAAACTTTGATTTATGTTAATGCTATATGAATACAGTGTATGTTACTATGTTTGCATTTGTATATTTTTTCTGACGATCACGATATACAAGTAAACGGACGAGGACATGTTTGGGGTATTCTAATTATTTTCAAATAATTTCGTCTGCGTTTCTTCAACCAGCAGTCAAGATTGTAAATAGCCCTTCATACATGCATTATATTATGTATAAGCTTTTATAAGATGGCTGTCATGACTCAATTCAATATCACAGACTTGCAAAGAGTTTTTACCCGACTTGAACTGTACAAACACATAGTAGAACATGTCCAGGCTTGTCCAGGTATTCTGTCACCTACCAGAAGGTCAGAGGTTACCCACATTCCTTGAATAGGATCCAATTTCGACAGAAAGCAGATAAAGGTGGAATCATTGGCTTTGTCCTTGCCGAGATCTCCTTGTCTGTCTACCCCGAGAGCGATAAATCACTGGTACAGGTCAGCAGAGATGACAGGCGCTGGGAGCAGCAGGAGGAATGCTAATTAATTAGGCTAGTTAAAGGTCGTTAGTATGAGGATATCCAAGCACTCTTTTTGTATTCCAGTCAGTGGCCTTGTGCATGGGGGTGCATATCCCTGTGCATGGGGGTGCATATCCCTGGCCATGGGATGCAGAGGAGAAATACAAATATATTACACTTGCATTGTTCGATATAGCTAAAGAAATGATCGCCAAGTGCGATGAAACTGTATCCTAGGAACCGGTTGCCTTCATTTAATAAAACTTTGAGCCCCTAAGCCCCAGCAGCAGACTAATCATCTTATTATATTCTGACTGACGACACTTTTCTTATCTTCTTAATGTTTTACCCCAATTCAAGGCTGTTAAACGCATTTTGTCCACCAGCCAACAGAGAATAAAAACAGTAACCCATCATAGTTTATTTTAATAAATGTAACTGTTCCACAATGCCAGCGTATGTTTAAAAATGCACTGCATACAACATTAATGTAGCATTTCGATTTTATTTTCTTAACAAAGTTTTTAAGACAGTAGAAAGGCAGACAAAAATCAAACCTAAGGGTACGTTACTCGGCTGTATTTCTTGATGTATTCAAATTGAAATTGAAATAAATCTATCTGTAGGCATTTGCTACGTCCTTCTAAATCACACTTTTTTTTCTTTCACTCTCATTGGTATTAGTAGCATACGAGGTCATTAATGTGGGAGGGCACACGTCCACTGATTGGCTAAAATAGGCAAAAGGGGAGGGGAGGCATGCCACTTTTTGGCTATTTTTTAGACGGCTTTACTCGGTGTTCCATGCAAGCCATCTGATAAAATGTAAGAATATGATTGGCTAATAGACGTGCTACTCATAACTAGAGAAGGAGACAAGAGCGCGTCTGCCTCTTCCAAATGTACAGCAGAAACTGAATGGAGGATTTGAAATGGACGGCTGCCTAAAAATCTATATTTTGTTGCTTATTACATATAAATACATCACAAAGCATATTCATTTAAAAGTTCTCGAGTACGCAGTGCCTCCTCTGATGAGCCGCTACTGTTTTGAATGTACTTTTACTAAGTTATTCAACATAATGTGATCCAATCTGAATAGACAAAGTATTAAAGACATTGTCTGAAGTTTGTGCAGGTTGCTTGCAGGTTTGTTCTGCCCAGTCTCCTGCAGTTGCCTGTGCTTGGTTTCTAATAGGTTAGCTTGTAAGCACAGTACAGATTGTAGTACCTTGACAGCGTGGCAGGAGGCCCAGCAGCTCAATTTGTCGAGTCGTGACTGCAGAGGTGTGCAGATGGACCAGCTGTTTCTTCTGGGGTCTGGGTAAATCCTCATTACCGCCAGCAGCTTTATAGAACACCAAGGCGGCAATGACATGCAAAGAAATCTAATTGGAACTTATTGTCTTGGGCTATTAAATCTGAAAAGCGGTGCGCGGTTTATAGTTCTGTAACTTTTTGTGTCAAGCAGTGCGGTGGACTGAAGCTTCCCAAACATAGAAACTATGCTGTTACACTTTGTACACTTTCTGGTCACTTTATTAGAAACTGTCTACCTGATTTAGGTTTGGCCTCGACCTGAATAAGAGATGCAAGTTAGGTTGATCATGTGATTTGCCGTGTGAGTCCTGCAGCACTATAAAGCTGCGGGAGCAGCACTATTGCAGTCTCCCAGAAATAGGGAAATGCAAAGATGTAAGATCCTTGGAAAGAGGCAGGTCCAAGCGGCGCTGGTGCCCCAGTAGCAGGGACTCCATGTTGGCAGGCTGCTCCAACACATCGCTCATCACAGTCTATCAGCAGCAGCAAAACAAAGGGAAAGGGGTTGCCAAGAGACAGCTGATGAGGCACGCCAGGTATGAGATATTAATTACTGAATGGATTAATACTCTTCAGGGCTCCTTCCTGCATCTTGTGGAGTCTGACATGTCTGTGATCCACGGCTGTGATCCTGCTCGTCTAATTGTGCTGAAACTTGGTGAGGATGTAATTGGGTATATCTTAATATCGGGGTGTATGGTGGTCTGTCTGTCTTTACATACCTATGGATACATGCCAGATTTACATTCTTACATATATCTAGTTGTGATCCTGATGGCTCTAATTGTGTATTGCCGCCATGTTAGGAGTTGCATGGTATGTTACCATGCATTTATTTATTGAATATGTACAACAATTATAGCAGGTTTTGAGCCTGCAGATAAAACCACTGTAAATAATTTAAACAAACGGGTAAGCCAACAGTGTCTGTTTCTGATCAAGCAGGTCGCACATTTGACTAAAACGTGGAAGAATATTGTAAGCGTTCATCATATTTTAGTGTAAAATTGAACATGATTGTGGGGCTGTGCTATCTTAATAAAGCTTAATATATAATCTAAAGTGTGACCAATATTCTTAACCAGCAGTAGAATGAGTCTTAAAATGAGAAGTCACGGATTTCATGAGGAGATTATCATGAGGCTTGCCACATGACAGGATAGCAGTGTTCATCAGAGCAACACTGACTGTTAGACACACCCACTTATTTGTGACTGACAGCTAGCACATGGCTGTGATAATGGTTCTGGAGTGTGTTTAGTAAAGGAGTGTTTGTAATTCTGTTTCATTGCTTCAAGTCTCCAGGGAGAAGGCTGGACTAGTACAGTCAAGAAAATTCCTAAGGAAACAGGTATTAGGACCACATCTAAAACTTTTTGAAAACACCATCTAAACTTTGTTCATTTCAAGAGTTCACAGGAAGGACCACAAACAGGAAAATGAAAATGGTTACTGAAAAGCACAGCCAAGGAACGAAGCTGCTGGGAGTTTGACGAATTACAAAACTTATAACGTAATTAAAAAAAAAAAAGTTACATCAAGTACACCATAATATAGTGTATCTTTCATATAGAATAATGTGAGACATAGAGCACGTTAGTAATTCATATTGGGCAATATTGACTGGAATGATTGTTCTGCTCTTGAAGTACAATAGTGTGTTATAATCAACATGTCATCCACTATCTCTCCATAGCAAGCTTAGGGGGTTCTAACCTCTGGTACTTACTTAAATGTATCCCAATGGTAAGATCTCTATGAAGGCTTCAGGGGTAGTCCCCCAGCTACTCTGTGACACGCCACAATCTTACATCCACAAAGCCAAACTGGTGTTCTTGCTTGTCACTGTAGGAAAGACTGGCAGGGAAGGGAGAAGGCAGTCTTGTCAAGTGGGGATGAGGGAGTGTGATAATGTGACTTTACACAGACTCCTCCACCTGAGCCATGGCTCTATCACTCATCAGCCCCCACCCCACCTTCCTCTAGCAGAAAGTAATTGAGAGAGGGAGAGGGAGAGAGCCATTAGTGACAAATCTATTCTGCAGAAACCAAAATCACATCATCAACCAACAGAAGAAAAAATCAAATCTGCCAGTCCCAGGGGTTACAGGAGAAATGATAGCCAGCAATGGCATTTATCTTTATCAGTGTGCCCTCAGGGACGGACTTAACCCTTTCTCACCCTGCTGACACACAAACACAGACAGGGTGACCACTGTGTGCTGCTATTTTGGATAATGCTTTCGTATAAAATTGGCCACCATTTGTCACATCACAAATAGAGGACAAGAAACCTTCTAGTCGCCATGTAGATTAAAAAAAAAAGATAAAATAACAGTTTTTTAATACTTTTTTATCGTGAAAAATAAAATCTAACAGATAAGGCAGCATAGTTTTGTGTATAAAACAGTTACTTCAACTTTTCACTTGAATAGCTTTGTGAGGTTATGTAGAGCGGTTATTATTGCACAGAGAACATGTCCTCTAAAAGTTAACTAAGCAGTACAGCAGCAGGGATACAGTCCAAAAGTCCTAAAAACCCATTTAAAAATGTCTTCCTACACAAAAACATCCCCAATAATGTTGTTTTTCTTTTCTTTAACATCCTGACAACTTTTTACACGTCTAACTTTAGTCTGTTTCAAAGCTCTGTTCAAAATGGCCGCTGTAGTACACTAGGGTTTGAGATCTGTCCTCTAAATCACTGCAGGTAGAGTGATTTAAAAACAAAACATTAATGCTTAAATAGTAATTGACTTATTTTATTGTTGAACGACTTACCTGCCTTAAATATTTCTAAAAGTATCTGACAGCTTGGATTGAATCTGCAGTCTTGGTGTGTGGAATGCATGATATGCATATTCCTGCAGGATTCTGCTGATGAATTCCCATTACACTGGTAATAGCACATTCCCGAGCCTGCTCTAGTCAGTACAGGAATGACACATTTCTATTTTATACCAGTAATTGTTTTAGTTAAAGCTCACACTGACCTCCTCACGCTACAGCTTCACCCTGCTTTCTACCCAGTCTGCCTGCTTCTTTGCAACAGCTTATCATGTTTTGGCCCTGTGGTTCATTGTGCTGTGCAGTTGTGTGGCTGATCCCTCCAGGAATATGTGGCAGCCTGTGATGGAGGAGCCCTGGAGCGGTTCAGAGGGGCAGCGAGGCTGCTGGGAAATGAGAAGAGCACAGCTCTGCTCTGGTTTGTTTTTCTCAGCCTGTTTTTGTTTAGTATCTTAAGCTGCCACTGCAGCACTAAAATAAAGCAGACACAAGAATAAATAATCACCTGCAATATGTAGCACACACTTTAGTGGAAATGGGCTATCATCACCTGGGTGCTAAACGGTTTTCTCCTTAACATGTAACCTCTCAAATATATTCAGGCCAGCTGCAGTGTTTATACTGCAGGAGGTGTGCAGTGTGAGCTTATTTATTTAGTGTCTTTTCCATATACACAATGTTGTGCGCATGCAGGCTCATCCACATTTATGTTTTAGTGTATCATAAAATGCACTGTGGGGTATTTAGTATATGTCTAGTATGTTTTGGGTCTAGTGTATATCTAGAGAACCACTTGTCCAATTGAAATGAAAGGGCCCTTTTGTAAAAAAAAAAAAAAAACGTTGACTTGATCAAGATGCGTCTGCTTGTCCGTCGGTCAGTATGTCACACTTTACATTTTAGATATGTCTACATGTGCTTACGTTGGAGGTATGCCTTGGTGCTTCATGTTTTGAGTAGATCTCATTTTGTATTACACGCGGGCGTATGTTACTGACACACGTTTTTGATACATTGTCGTTGCAGAGTTGTAACTGTTGGACCCCTATAACAAGCTGCTGTGTTGTGTGTCTCCCCCTACAGGTCAGCATATGTCTTTCCCCCCGCTGGCGCTCTGGGTGACGGTTGGACTGGCTGTGTGCCTCCTGGGACTGCTGGTCGCCCTGGCGTACATCTGCCGTCACAAGATCCGTGAGAGCTGCAAAGAGGGACCAGCAGGTGAGACTGAGAATCATCCAGAGCTACTAAAGTGCATGAAGAGAAGACACAAAAATGTCACCCATGTTGCACTTCTATTAGCTGCTCTACATAGGTCTCAAATATGCCATTTCAAAAAAATACATCTGTAGCAAACATGCATTTTAAAATACGATATCTGGATAAAAAAAGTTTTCAATTTTCATGCCTGATTCCCAGGAAGCAGAATCTTCTGGGTCAAAGCATGTGAGTCATCCGGGGAGGCAGCTGGTTGGTTAGTGACAGGCAAGAAGCCATTGAAGGGGTGGGGACAATTTCACCCTCGAGGTGGCTAAACAAGTGCAACACGGACAGCATGGCAAGATTTCTTTACTGTTTACTATAACAAACTGAAGAGCACAACAGCTACGATTTTATGGAATTATTGTGTTATCTACAGTCTCTTTTTAATGTTAGCATAAAGTCTGTTTCACTGTCCTCCCAACCTAAAAATAATGAATTTAAGCAACTAACCCCCTGATCCAGTTGAGCTGGACTGACCCATTGGTGATAGCAGAAGCACACAATAGGAATGGGGGTTAACATGGATAATGTTGGGAGTGTTGGGTGCACACAGTGCTCCCTTGTTATACAGGGCAGGTACCAGACTGGTGCTGGAACGAGGAGGGGACTGTAACAAGGGTCATTCATATCCAATAAACTATTATACCTGCATGCTGGCAATCTCTATGACAATAACACAAAGATAACGTGTTGGGGATTAAGCAGTGATGTTCTGCATTTGAGTTGAAATGAGTATCTTGCTGGTGGTAACTTGGCGATTGCAATGCTTGGCTTGCTGCAATGGCAGATGGCAGCCAGTGAGGGGGGCAGTGTAACGGGACAGTAGCATTGATTTGTGCTGGGGCACATGGGTCCAGAAGGGGTACATAGCACAATGTCAGGGGAGTGTTATCACCAGGGGTGGTATAACGAGGAAGGATTGAGTATTGCTCCAGTGTATGAGACAACAACATGTTGTGCCACTATTGCTAGCAACTTGCATCGGAAGATCTTAGACGACCCATTTGCAGCAAAGACCTAAACCCGAGGAGTCACAGAAAATGAGTTTTCATCTGCTTCGTCTTGGTTTGGTGTCATTTCCCCCCCTGAGAATTTCTTTGAGTTCTCCAAATATATAAAGAAGTCTTTTGATAAAAAAAAAAAAAGATAATTTCAGCTGCCAAGAAAAGCCCATCTCTCACAGCTCTGATGTGAGGAGGAAGGTAATTTAAGCTGTCTTATCTTTTAATGGAGTTCAGTGGGACAGACATGTTGAATACACCCAGCTTCCACTGTAAAGAAATAGAGTTCAAAACCAGACCAGAGAGAAGTGAAGCCTCTCAAACTCTTCATTTTGATTATTCCTTTACATTGCTGGATTTCTGTTCTGTAGACGTGGAAGCTGATGCATTGGTTTATACAGTGACAGGGTGTGTGTGTTGGACCTGTGCTGCACCTTTCTCCCACTAGGGGGAGTCACTTCCCTTTGTGTTTTGGACAGCAGTAGCTTTAGAGGGAAATTAGTGAAAGCACGGTCCTCCTGAATAAAACAGCGAGAGGGGAACGGATGGTGTGTTCACATGCGTGGACCAAATATTAGGAACACCTACCATCTGTAGCACACACTTTAGGTCTCACATACAGTACTGTGCAAAAGTTTTAGGCAGGTGTGAAAAAATGCTGTAAAGTAAGAATGCTTTCAAAAATAGACATGTTAATAGATTATATTTATCAATTAACTAAATGCAAAGTGAGTGAACAGAAGAAAAATCTAAATCAAATCCATATTTGGTGTGACCACCCTTTGCCTTCAAAACAGCATCAATTCTTCTAGGTACACTTGCACAAAGTCAGGGATTTTGTAGGCATATAGTCAGGTGTATGATTAAACAATTATACCGAACAGGTGCTAATGATCATCAATTCAATATGTAGGTTGAAACACAATCATTAACTGAAACAAACAGCTGTGTAGGAAGAATAAAACTGGGTGAGGAACAGCCAAACTCAGCTAACAAGGTGAGGTTGCTAAAGACAGTTTACTGTCAAAAGTCATACACCATGGCAAGACTGAGCACAGCAACAAGACACAAGGTAGTTATACTGCATCAGCAAGGTCTCTCCGAGGCAGAAATTTCAAGGCAGACAGGGGTTTCCAGATGTGCTGTCCAAGCTCTTTTGAAGAAGCACAAAGAAACGGGCAACGTTGAGGACCGTGAGACGCAGTGGTCGCCAAGGAAACTTACTGCAGCAGATGAAAGACACATCATGCTTACTTCCCTTCGCAATCGGAAGATGTCCAGCAGTGCCATCAGCTCAGAATTGGCAGAAAACAGTGGGACCCTGGTACACCCATCTACTGTCTGGAGAAGTCTGGTCAGAAGTGGCCTTCATGGAAGACTTGCGCCAAAAAGCCATACCTCCGGCGTGGAAACAAGGCCAAGCGACTCAACTATGCACGAAAACACAGGAACTGGGGTGCAGAAAAATGGCAGCAGGTTCTCTGGACTGATGAGTCAAAATTTGAAATATTTGGCTGTAGCAGAAGGCAGTTTGTTCGCCGAAGGGCTGGAGAGCGGTACACAAATGAGTGTCTGCAGGCAACAGTGAAGCATGGTGGAGGTTCCTTGCAAGTTTGGGGCTGCATTTCTGCAAATGGAGTTGGGGATTTGGTCAGAATTCATGGTCTCCTCAATGCTGAGAAGTACAGGCAGATACTTATCCATCATGCAATACCATCAGGGAGGCATCTGATTGGCCCCAAATTTATTCTGCAGCATGACAACGACCCCAAACATACAGCGAAAGTCATTAAGAACTATCTTCAGCGTAAAGAAGAATAGGGAGTCCTGGAAGTGATGGTGTGGCCCCCACAGAGCCCTGATCTCAACATCATTGAGTCTGTCTGGGATTACATGAAGAGAGAGAAGCAACTGAGGCTGCCTAAATCCACAGAAGAACTGTGGTTAGTTCTCCAAGATGTTTGGGCCAACCTACCTGCCGAGTTCCTTCAAAAACTGTGTGCAAGTGTACCTAGAAGAATTGATGCTGTTTTGAAGGCAAAAGGTGGTCACACCAAATATTGATTTGATGTAGATTTTTCTTCTGTTCACTCACTTTGCATTTTGTTAATTGATAAATATAAACTATTAACATGTCTATTTTTGAAAGCATTCTTACTTTACAGCATTTTTTCACACCTGCCTAAACCTTTTGCACAGTACTGTAAATGGTGAATTTGGCAGGTGCTTCTGTATCCAAACTTCAGTAATTTGCACAGTCTGAAAATAACTTCGGAGGTGGTATTTATTTAGGAATGATCACGTATTCCAATTTGCAGTAATGTTGAATCTGTACCTGGCTGCTGGCCCCACGCCATGCTGACAGTGCTACGGGTGGTGTTTCTAGTCATGCATGCAATTGGTTGAAAAAGTATTGCTTTTGATTATTCAATTTCTCTGAAAATGAATTATTAAGGCACCGCGTTGCATTTAGGCTGTTATGAAAGAGTACCTTAGATCAGGGGTCGGCAACATTATTTAGCAGAGTGCCAAAAAAAAATATATATATATTTAGACTTAGACGGATAGGATACTAAAAAAAACAACACAAGTAGCAAGCATTTTCACTTGCGTCGTCTTCAGTAACACTGAAGACCCAAGTCGAAACGTTTGTCACATTTATTTTCAGCACAGGATAACTGGGCTCAAATTATAACAAAACAAATTATAATAATAACAAAATATTCACAAAATCCTTAACTTCCAGTTATTATCACCTCTCTCAATGGCTTCCAATGGCTTCCTTGGCCCTGCTTCTGACTGCTGAGGCTGGATATGTTAGGCTGGTAGTTGCGTGTCATCAGACGCAAACAGGCATCAGAATTGTGTGTGGTCAGACAGCTTCTAACGGGACTCGGGTTTCATATGTGAAAACGCCTGTTCACATCGATAAGTAGATCCAAAGGCAGACAGCAATGCAAAAGCCACCTTTTCATGCAGGCATACTTAGAAAGGGAAGCCCAACATGCAGAAATCTTATCTTACGTTGGTAGTCGCGTTCACTTTCAAGGTCACTTCACAAAGACATGAATTTTGATATACAGATGCCTGAGCTTTGCCTGTTTGAAAAATTCAAATATCTAGTTTTGCTCTTTTCTGATCCATAATTTTATTACATTAATCAAGTACACACCGTAAAACTTTAAATGATGCTGTTTTTTCTACTGTACACCTCCCACCAGCGCACGCACACTGAAGCTCAGCGTTTCCTAATTATTCACATTAAACAAAATGTATACGTACAGTATATAAATATCTGCATAAACTACATTTGTCACTTTTTTTTATTATGGAAACCATTAATTGTGGGGTTTTTTTTTTCTCTAACTTTGGTAATAAAATTTAAATATGATTTCAATTAATACAATGAATCACTTCCCGAGGTTAAAGTTCAACACAGATAACAGCAGATGATTCGCTGCTTTAGGTCACTTGTTTGAGATGCAGAGAAAATGATCTGCAAAACACACACATCTGTCTGAACAGAAGTGCAATGCAGCGTTTGAGTAGGTATAAACCCGGTTTGATTTTGGACTGACACATTCCTTTTTCTTGTCAGTATTACGTTAGTTTTATTTATTAAGATTAATCCGGTACATTTTTGTGACATTAGACAGCTTGAAAAAAAAATCTTGAATCTGAGATTAGGAGTTTGAAAAGTGCTTCGGGTGACAAACTCTGGCACACGTGTGGGGGTTGCCGACCCCTGCCTTAGATGACTGGATAGTTAACCGGACGCCTTGGAGCCTTGAGTAAATGACTGCCTGTGCTGAGTTATAAGAAGCAGCAGCGCATCCCAGTGAAAGCTCTGGCACACAGCCCTCGGACATGCCGTGCATTTGTGTGGAAATGTCAGTGAGGGTAAAGAGCAGTGGGGAGGCAGGGGAGGAGGACCAGCCTCGGGCAGGGAGGGGGAGAGGGAGGGGCGCAGTGAGCATTCTAATCTAGCAATTATAGTCATAAAAAAATACAATTTTACATAAGTCCGAAATGGGAATTTTACAAAATATCTATCTATCTCTATCTATCTATTATTATTATTATTATTATTATTATAAATGTTTTTATTTTACCCCATGATAACGGTGTAAAGTCTGAAAATCTACCCCCCTCCTAGATTATCCCGGGGTAAATTCTGATGTCTTCCAGTGTCAACCCCCTCCTCCCAGAATCTACCCCACCAGTATAATGACTTGAAGGTTGTAGTAACTGAATAGAACTTACATAATCGACCCCATAGCAGGGAAATGTATTCAGAAATATATTTAACATTTAGTTAAAATGTGTTGTAGTATATCTTTAAAATATACCTAAAATATAATATATAGTAAATATACTGTAGAATATATTTAAATTATAGTGGGGAAAATGTATTCAATATATGTAAATATATTACAAATAAAACTGAAGGCAATATATTTAACAATGTACAGGGCCTGTTTGATATACATGCATACATGCATACATACATACATACATACACATATAGATATATAGATGAAATAGATTAATTCTAATGTGGGCACTGAACCCCAAAGAACTGTGTTGTTTAAACTTGTGGAAAACCTCTTCCAATATTTAATCCACCAATTAATTAACAGAAAATGAGCAGAACATTTAAAATATGTGTAACTACAAATAAATGCATAAACCAATAAATATATAAAATATATCATGAAAATAAAGTATTCAAGGTGCATTTTATTTTGGGAATTTCAAAACGGACTATTCTGTTATTATTCTGCTATCTCGCAGTAATTCATACAGCAATATCAATTTAGCAAAGGGTTTGGGTTTGACGTGAGTGTTTTTATCTAGTAATGTTTCCTCATTATAGGTGGGGTAGATAGTGGAATACATCAGAAAATATTCCATAAATGTACCTGGGTATAATCTCATAGGGGGTATAATATGGGAAGATACACCGGTACTTATTTAGTGTGTAAAACCACTTAATAAAGCAGAGACCCAATAGCAGGTGATTTTGTGTTTCTGAATCAGTGACCGTTCTGTTCCTGCTGCATTGCACCCTTATTGTGTACATCATGAATCAGTGTGGGGTGAAAAAGCGATTGTGCTGGTGGAAATGTTTGGAAATGAAGAAAGTTACTTGGAAGTTGGATTGACCTTTGTTGGCTCTGCAGATGAACCTTGTCCTCAGTGTGTCGTCTGTGGTGATGTTCTGTGATGACAGACTGTTTATTAAAAACAAGTGTAGCTGGAGAAACGGGGTTTTAAAAGTTTGTGGCATTTTTGGTGGGGGGGCGTGATTCAGTAAGCCCTTTTTTTGGCTGCTGACTTGAAAAATGAGCCAGTATAATCATGAAGTGCTGGTCTAGCTCTTTTCTGTTGCACTTTGTTCTGTGGGGGGAAAACAGATCTAAACATCCTTCATGAATAATGTGATTTAATTATTTTTTCATTTTCATGATCTTGTGCTGTTCTAACAGGGATGCAAAAAGTTATTCATCAAAATCCTTCAAAAGTTTTTTTCTCAAAACAATAAAAAAAACAGCTAGCCTGTGCTAATGAGGCTGTATTTACCATCGTCCTTTGAGGGTGACTTTTAAAAGAGTTTAAAAAAATTATTTATGTGAAAACAATGACTTGTTTTCTGACCTTTTATTGTTATTTGACTCAAGTGAAGTCTGTTGCTAATAATATAGTAATAATATAGTAATAATATAGTAGTATGCTTTACTTAAAGAACTGGGATCCTATCACTTGTCACACAGGAAGTTAACTTATTAACGTGGTAGTCGGAAAAAGTGTCTTATTTGGGTCAAAGTAGAAAACAAACAAACATAACACCATAATGGGCTTGTATTTTACTTGTATTAAGGAGGCTGTGTGGTCCAGTGGTTAAAGAAAAGGGCTTGTAACCAGGAGGTCCCCAGTTCAAATCCCACCTCAGCCACTGACTCATTGTGTGACCCTGAGCAAGTCACTTAACCTCCTTGTGCTCCGTCTTTCGGGTGAGACATAGTTGTAAGTGACTCTGCAGCTGATGCATAGTTCACACACCCTAGTCTCTGTAAGTCACCTTGGATAAAGGCATCTTAAATAAACTAATAATAATAATAATAATATTATGGTTGCAACTTATGTAAGATAACACAGGTTTGTATGCCTTCCACTGAATGCATTCTTCTAGCTCAGCTTCAACATTTACCTGCATCAGACTCAGTAAATTGCAGGGTCCATGTTGAAAACGTCTGTGGTATGATTATGGAGCTGGAGTTATTACCGGCTGTGATTCAGTCTGATGGAGTATAATTGAATGTGCTATTCCATTATGCTCCTGGATTCTGATGTTGCTTTAGAATTTACTAAAGCTTTACACTTGTGATTTTGAAATGGAAAAGAACAACTACAGTAGGTAAATCAAAATGCAGAGCTGGCATGGAAAATATTTTAAAACAGCAGCCAGTTTCAGTAAGAAGTTGTTCGGGGACAAAAAGGGGCATTAAATCATAAAAAAATAAATAAATAAATGTTCCTATTTTAATAGAATGTTCTATGTTTAATATTCATGTAATTGTTATTAACACATCCATTATCAGAATATTTGTAATATAACTTTATTTTATATATAAACCTGCCCTTCTTTAAATAACTCCTGAGTCGAAGCTTGTGAATAGGACCCAGTGTAGTACAACACGTTGTTTAAACGTTTATTCTTTTAGGCTTACTTATAAATTGTCAGTGTTACTGTAGGGTTTGTGGTATTAATTATAATTGGTTATAGCAAATATCCTAAGCCTTGTATAATAGAGAATAACAGAGACAATAACAATGGATTTAGAATAATCGAATTACATGGTTTATTAAGTAACATTACCTATTGGTTATTGTTAATACAGAAACAACACTGTTATTGCAAACATATATCTCTAGACGAAATATAAGAGTCAGCTAGTTTAAATGATTACAAAATAAGTGCTCAATATTGCCTCATAAACGGGATCTCTCTCACAGGCCAGACAGGAGTTGTAGGCATTGGCAGGCAGGTCTGAGAGCTCACTGTACGCTATATTAAGACATCATAAAGGTGACCCAGTTTTTTCTTGTCTTTCTAAAACATGTGATATTACTAACACTCGTATGATTTACATGATCGCATTCTTACCCCTGATATTCCATGAATTGCTGATTGTATTCAGAAGTGTGTCCTGTGTTAGCAGGGTGTCTGTTCTTGGGTTTAAGTTCACCCAGTTTAGAGCTCTTCTCCACTGCCTTTCTCCTCACATGACAAACACACAACTTGATTCTTAAGAACCCTTCTTTAGTTCATTTCTCACTCTTTGAAAGCATTGATTTGTTACAAAATTGCAGGTAAAACGTTTTTGTTCAACCCAATTTTTTTGGTCAAAATCTGTAACAATGTCTGTAGAAATTGAAATATCCTTGCTTATAAAGTGTAGGGGTCAGATATTAAAGAAAAGGCTCTTTAGAAAACCTCGCCAAGATTCGATGTAGCTCAAGCAACATCTTGTGACAGCCTGTGAAACCCATCCGTTAGCCGTTCTGCAAAGCCGGCCAAGAGACATGGCCCCGATGACAGCAGCAGCTGCTATTACATTCAATCGAGAGAAGACAGCTCTTTCTGTCTTAGCTGTTTCTCTAGCTTTTTGGCAATCACTTTTAAAGCATTTGTATTGTTTTAACCCAGTTTTTTCATTTAAAGTTTGAAAACCCAACAGGAATGTCGTTCACCACTCTAACCCTGTTACTGATCAGGGGGAATCAGGGTCAAGGATGTTCCTAACGACTGAATCCTGGAGAAAAGGGCTCAGCCTCGGAACTCTGTGCCTGCACTGGAGCGTCTGACCAGCAGGGGTCACAAATCCAATGCAGCTCTCCCTGTGGGTTCCTAGCTAGGACTGACAGCTTGGTGTGGGCGGGATTCAAACCACACTTGCATTCCTCGGCATGCACTCCACCCAGCAGTGCTTTACCAGGGGAGTCACTGGGGACCCCTTTATCTAGCCACATACAGTATATTAAGGCTTCTAACAGCATACAGTTTTATCAGCCACTTACGGGTTAAAAGTACTCTGTAGTTAACTTGTGGGGTATGTGAAATGAAATGTTGTAATTCTTTATTTTATTGAACTCCATAACTCCTAGAAAAAAAGTTAAATACTGATGGAATTGGTGCAAGATTTCAAGCACTTCCCATAAGGGGAATCTATCAGATTTCAAAAACAATCCAGCCAGCCTGAAGCAGAGGCCACAAAGCCTAGAAATGAGATTCCTGAACTCTGAGAATAAATCTGACCTGCTGTCTCAACTTCCCACAAAGTAGTTGAACGACAGGGGAGCGAGGCTCCATTTATAAGCCTCTTTGAGTCTCCCGGAGATTCTTAAAACTGGCTGGAACTTAAAGTAGGTTAACTGCAGTGGATGTGTGAAAAGAATTGAGAATATATTGCTGTCTAACCCAGATGCAAATATCATAAAGGACTAATAACCAAGGCGTTCAAAAACATTACCTTCCCTTCTTTCCATAGCATCATTCTCACTCATTCCTTATTGTTATTGGAGTTCTTTTCCATTTCACTCGGTGATACCCAGTCATCCAGCCACAACACTGAACAATCCCAAATGCAGGAAGGGCCACGTCAATATTGTTTTGAGTAGTTTCTTTCTAGTTTTATACCATTGAAATTATATTTTTTATCCCTTTTGTAATTGCTTATAAATTGACCTTAAAATATACGAAAGAAAATGAAAAAAGTCTTTGCACACCTAATGCTATTGCGGCTGATTTCCAGCCAGTAGCACGGACTGTAACAGTAAGCAGCTGGTATGGTTTGTTTCATTTAAGTAGGGGAAAGAACATATACCAAGAGCTAATCTAATAAATGTAGATGTATAGTCATAGTGTCTCATTTAGTACAGCGTCCCTCAAATCTTAAAGTAGTATCTTAAATTCTGAGTACATTCACTTGCTGTTCTGGGCCCTGTTTTACAATTAAGTGATTCAGATGTATGCTTTAGATGTAGCCTTAAACGTGCATTAAATGTGCTTTTATCATGAATACCCAACTTTATTTAAATAACTCCCTCTGTATATATCACATTTGAACTCAAAGGTATGTTCCATTTTGCTCAGTGAAAACGTGAATCTCCGTGTAAAGGAAATGAGAGATGGCATAATAAGTGAGCACATGGAGCTGCCACAGTCTTCCACACGTGTCCGTGGATGTAATACACTCACAGTATAGTGTTGGGCATGTCCAGGGACAGCTGGGTGGAAATCTGCAGTGAAGTCTCGTGTCATAACATTTCACCTTCTTGCTGCAGAATGTGTCTAGAGAACTGTTTCTTCTGTTTTGAGGGCTTGCTATGGGCATTCTATTGCAGACGTCTGTTCACTAAAGTGTTCTAAAATCCCCTGCATGATTCTGAGGGCTCTATTTTGTACATCTAACCGTGTTTGTGTTGCTGACTGGCTTGTTTATTTCTTTTGTTTTTGTCAGTTGAACAGGGGCAGGAAACTGAAGACGAAGAATCTAAAACAGGTAAGCGTGTTTCCTGTTTTTCTTTTAATTACAACATGTAAAAGCCAAACCAAGCATGCCTTTATTGGTGTAATGCGTTCAGCTGTTTTGTTGTGGCATATCCCTGCCAGGGGTTAAAGCAGAGGTGGGCACACCTACATCATACTGCAGGTTTATATAGATATAGAGACCCATGTGTCCAAATATGATGAAACCTGCTATGGACAAGTTATTGAGTGTATCATAATCTGTATATCAAACTTACAGTTTTACAAACTTATATCTCAGTAACATGAGGGTAGTCTTCATTTTCCCACCTTGGCGTACCCCCTTAACCATCCTATCAGAGATGCCTTTCCCTTTACATTTGGCAACCCTATACTGGCTCCAACTAGCAGGTGCAAACCCGGGCTTGATGAATGTTCATGGTTTGAAACCCTAGAGTAATCGTACTACAAAATCACTGTTATAGAGGGGACAGAAATAGCAGCTGCACACCCCTGGTGGTCATTTTTCAGCGTTCGGGAGTCTTTTCAGAAGACTCCAGTGGTTGAAAATAGCATTGGAATAGTTAGTAAGCCTGGTAAATAACGATCAAAGCAGAAACAACCATAGAGAACACCTTTAAAAGGATATACAAAATCTAAGCAATGACATATTAGGAAATATAATCAATTCTGACTGTAATAATTGTTTGAAATACAGTACATTAAAACTAAATTAAGTAATCATCAGTAAAAATCAATACAAGTTAAGAAATTGTTCCACAAACTCATTACACTTGGACTCCCTTTCGCCACGTCAGTCTATAAAATCCTTGGCATTGCTTTCCTTAAAACCTGGGTCCCTGCAGGACTGGGAGATAATTCATTTGACACCTGTGCACGTTGGTATGAAAGAAGTGGCAAAGCGATTTACATAATCAAAGAAGCCACTTAAACATTTGAGACAGCTGCCTTTGTTGTGCCATCTGGCTTTTATGGATCAAACAAAGAAGGCGGCTCTGCATAAAACAAAGGGATGAAATGAACTGCATTGAACGAGCTCTGAGCCGCGCATTCCTGTGTTATCTTAATGAGCTGCCACCTAACTCTGATTGGACGCCTCCGAAAGGATACACTGTGGGGTTGAATTGAGGAGGCTGTCGATCGCTCCCTGGGATTCTGCAGCCAGTTTGTGGCAAGCGAAGCCGCCTCCGCTTTCACAGGAGACCTGGCTTCTAAGCAGACACGTTGGAATGTGCAGTCTGAAGAGACATGCATGCGTTCCAAAGCAATGGTTCCAAGGGTTACATCTGTAAAACCCCAAATCCTGCGAGTGTACGTTCTGACCCACTTCTTTTAGGAACAAAAGGCTCTTTTAGAGTTTGAATACTAAAAAAAACACCTTCTTTCAGTACTTGCCTGTACCAAAAAAAGTATGTTTGGACAGTTCCCCTACGTTTTAGTATCCATGGTTTTACACAGTAGTAAGGTTTGGTTTGTGCTGTAGAAGTGGTGTTGTAACTCTTGCCTTCTAGCCGCAGCCTTGTTTTTGTCCATTACGTGTACATCCCTTTA
Organism: Acipenser oxyrinchus oxyrinchus; assembly: GCA_030684275.1. Classification (NCBI taxonomy): domain Eukaryota; kingdom Metazoa; phylum Chordata; class Actinopteri; order Acipenseriformes; family Acipenseridae; genus Acipenser; species Acipenser oxyrinchus. The sequence goes on along the minus strand of CM060265.1, from coordinate 12,913,892 downwards.
GGAATAACACTTTATTCAGTCATTAATATTTCACACAATTAGTAGGCATAGGATCGTAATGATACATGCATTGTTCAAGTTCATCCTATACATGCTCAATTAGATTGAGATCCAGGGTTGGTGGTGGCCATGGAGATGCCTGAAGTCCCCGTCCTTGCTCCTCCTACACACAATAGCAGAGTGGTCTTGAAACTAGTCATTACTGTCAGGGTAGATGTACAGTATTTTTGGGTGGACGTCATCCGCAATGATGCTTAAGCCTGGCTTTCCAGAGTAATTAAGGTACCCAGGGTATACCAGAACATGCCCCACACCAGGGTATACCAGAACATGCCCCACACCAGGGTGATGCCAAATCCAATCAGGTAGACAGGTCTTAGTAAGGAGGCCAGGCAGTTTATATGTCTGTGTAAAATACATATGTATGAAAGAGTTTAATGCTAACCAATGACCAGGGCCATTGCAGGGATATTTGACCTGATCTAGCAGAAAATTGCCGGGGGGGTGTAGGGGGTAATGGTATTCTGGGGAAAACCTAATACTGTAAATAAATCATTGAAATTCAGGAATAAAATAAAAACAATGTGGAGCAAACTCATTATTTTATAGTTAACACAGCAGGGATATATTTATATTGTTTAATATTGCATTATTGTAAACAAAATGAAAATTGCAGGTTCCGCCATTTAAATTGCGGGTGCAATTTTCTATTGGCCCTGCTTATAACAAAAAGCCAGGTCAAAAAAATGTGTAAATATAGATCTAAAAACATTTTCAGTGTCTGCGCCCCTGCTATTCTGAGGAATAGGATTTTTTTTTTTTTTTTTAACAGAATTGAACAAAAGTGGATTATATAGAACTGCTATATAAATACTTACCATAACTGTGTGTGTGTGATCGGTGGCGCAGTCAGAAATGACGTGTTTACAGCTAATGCGTTAATGAACCTGAAGTCTCTTTCATTCTGAAGAATGCTCCTGTGGGAATAATATCCATTCTCTGTGGCATGCTCTTCACACTTACCTTGGCTATTTTTTTAGAAGCCAACACTACACGCGTATGTTGGTTTGTAGCTGGTAATTAGACACATCAGCCCTTCCTCCCATACATCTCTGCCACCTCTGTGGTGGCAGTGGACAGTGTTCGTGTAAATTAATTGGCAGCTTTTGAATTTCTGTAATTAGAAACCCAGGCTATTAGAGTAAGGCTACACAGAGTGTCCTAATGCATCGCTGTCCATCCCCATCTAAAACAAGGCATATGATTTACTGAATAATGGTGGTTCTGCGCTCAAGTCTCATTGAGATGCCCTGTTCTAGAGCCAGGTTCATGCTTATGTTTCCTGTCGCAGTTGCATTGAACTGGCTTCTACCAACTCAGGCAGAGCTTGGGCCCAGTTCGTTATGCGTATCCATAGAGAGGGATACAGTCAGCCAGCCATATGTCACACTGAGGTTTTACATATAGAGAGAGAAAGCCATGTATCCAGTTATGAAGAATTGTGCATAACTTGTATATTCTAGTGACAGTTCCCTGAAGCGCGAGTTGTAACCTACTCTATTCAGACTCGATCAGTCGCTTACGGATAACATTGGCATTAGATAAGATTTCCTAACTAATGTTAGGATAGGATGAGACACTTAGGAAATTGTTGACACTGCTGATTTAGGAAATGCTTTTGTAATACAAAGTTATGAAAAATCCTAGCCATGAACGATAAGATAGGAAAGCAAGTTAGGAAATTGTTCTGTAATACTGCCCCAGATTTGGTAAAAACTCTGTTAACTCTCTGCTCTCTTGTCTGTCACTCTTTCAGCAATGCAGCCACTGAAAACATAAGAAAATGAAGGTGAGTGTTTTCTTTTGGTTTTCAACTCTACTGTAATAACTAAGGGTGTAAATCCTCATTTAATACCTCAACCTTTTTATTTTGTTCATGGTGTAACCATACAAATTTCCCATCATTCACAAGCATTATTCAAAAACAATGGACATTTCCAGTTGATAAAATACTATGTTACTATTTAACCCTTTACAGCCACTTCATTACAGGACATGAGATTGTATTTTTATTCAAACCAGTTGACTGGGCTGTGGTGTATGTGTTTCTGTACAACAGGATGACTCGTCTGCAAGGCCTCAGATTCTTTAAATAAATTAGTAAAAGCTTTTTGAATAGGGCCCAGTACAAGCTCACTGTATTTCCAGTAAATTTTCATGTCCAGCCTCCCCAATAATGTTTAGAACTTTGCAAGCAAAAATAATATGCACCATAAAAAAGCATTCTTTTGGCCCTTGGATAGGGGGCAGAGGTTACCTTGTAGTTCACTCAGGACAGGTATTTGAGTAATGTTTGTGCTCCTCCTCCACTGTTGAAGCGACACAGTGCTGTGAATAAGTGCAGTGCAGGTTTGGGATGAGCCAGCCAGCTCAGCACAGATCCCTGCCCCCGCAGTCCAGGAGATTGATGCACTGTGCTCCTCGCTGCTCCAGTTGAATGACGTTGATGTACGATGGTTATACACCGGAGCTGTGTGGAGAAAGCCTCACCGTCTCCCAGCCCTGGCGTCAATCAGCCAGGGTGTAACATTTTATTAACTGCTGGCTCTCCCCCTCTCTGTGTGTGTGTGTGGGGGGGGGGGGCAGGACGGGACGACGACAGGTGGAACAGGTTAGTCACCCTGCACACGCCAGCACCCCGGTCTCGATAAACTGAACCAGAACTGTGTGGAAAACCTTTCATTTATGGACATATTTAGGGATGCCCTGGAAAAACGTGATTAACCCTATCCTTGCTTGTCGTAAAAAAAATGAACAAATTATTATGGGTTCTCAAGTTTTTTCACCACATCTTTTATAAACAATAGTTTCTGATGATAAAAGTTTGCCAGGACACACCCCTCTTTTGAAGATGCAGACTGTTATTCACAAAGCGTTAACTTTGAGTTATACAGCGAACACAAGAACATTTATGAACAAGGAGACGCCAGTGGAGTAGTGGTTAGGGCTCTGGACTCTTGACCGGAGGGTCGTGGGGTCAATCCCAGGTGGGGGACACTGAGCAAGGTACTTTACCTAGATTGCTCCTGTAAAAACCCAACTGTATAAATGGGTAATTGTATGTAAAAATAATGTGATATCTTGTAACAACTGTAAGTCACCCTGGATAAGGGTGTCTGCTAAGCAATAAATAATAATAAGTAATAATAATTCAGCCCAGCAAGGCTTGTCCAGTTCCCAAAACAATGATCTATTCATGGATACCACGATAATTAGTAAGCAAGGTGTTGGAGTGAGGTACAAACGGCAATAAATGACATTGAACATGGGGCTAAAACTGTAAATAACTTGTTGAAACAAACCCATAGGCTGCAGTCGATTGTCTCTGAGACTTTTGAAACGCTGATTCTGATTTCCTGCTCAGCCCATTATCGGACACTATATTCTAATAAACTGACTGTGTTACATTAAGTAGAACTATGAATGAGACCATAAACTGACGCATCACTGTAGCTTTTATTAGTCATAATAAAGCTGTCTGATGTCTAAATACAGTATTAAGAAAATTATTCTTCACTGACAGTGAAGATAACAGCCTTAATACCAGGTACTGTGTGTCTTTACCTAATGTTTATTCTGCTCTCTGCAGAGCTTTTTTCTTTTGATGTGTCTGTTGAGTTGTGTTAAGTTTATGTTTTATCTGCGAGTGTCCTCCTGTGCATAAAGCTATTATTGTTTTTACCTGTTATGTGGGAGACATGAGGAATATTCTCATGATGTAAAATGAACGAGAGAGACTGGGGTACAATGCTGTCTATTTCATTTGAATGTGTGTGTGTGCGCGCGCATGTGTATGTGTAAGGATGGCAAACAGGAATAGACTTCGATGGCAGTGTTAGGGCAGGTGTAGCTACTTTGGTGTTCCAGATCAGAAAGAGTACAGTGTTCGTTGTAAATCTGCAGTTCCAGCGGATTCCTGGTAATCTGGAACCCAGCACTTGTTTAATAGATGTTCTGTCGTGGAAGAACCCATATTACTATTGTGCAAGTGACAAGTCCTCTAGGTACAATTAGCACGAGATAATGGCTGCCCCCCTTGTACAGAGAATTCAAATTACTTTTATTTCATCTTCCATTTTGGTTGACAGGACAGCAGAACCAATATTCACTGAGAAATAAGTGTTCTTGGTTTTCTGCTTGGGGGGCTTATCTAGTATACAGGTGGTAGAAAAGGCAGGCCACTCAGGAAAGAGGATTTGAAGAGAGCAGGGGAGCACAGAACTGTTTTGACAGGTAAGCACAGTGTTTTAAAAATCCAATCAAACCTCCTTGTCTTTTGGTGAACTTTGTTGTGAGTACAAGGAGGTCAAATGGCTGAGTGTATCTAAGAGTCACTTTTTAGGTGAAATGTTCTTTCTCATCCAGCTGCACCTTTTTGACGCTGATTTGATAAGACAGCATCACATTGTAAAACTTTACCCTGAGGGAAAGTGCTTTAATAGAATTCTTCTTTTTTTTTCTTTCTTACTAGATGTTTTTAAATGATTTATTGTAATCCTATTACTTCTACAGTATAGATGTAGTTACAATACTTAAGTCTCAGATTGGAACACGGGGAAACAAAGCTTTAAGTGATTCTTGCAGTGCTGACATTGAGATATTTTTCTGAATTATTCAGCTAAAGAGCTCTTGCACCACTGGAGGGGTAGGAGGCAGTTATCATTATAGTAGACTAATCGGAGCTACAGGTGTATTATTCTAAATATTATTAGTTGAACATGAACATTTTAAGAGCAGTGCTTTCTGAAATAGATAAAATCACGTAACCTCGTCATCATACTGACGGAACGAAGAGCTTGAGCATGTAACCTCGTCATTGTACTGACGGAACGAAGAGCTTGATCATGTAACCTCGTCATCATACTGACGGGGGAACTAAGAGCTTGAGCATGTAACCTCGTCATCATACTGACGGGTGAACTAAGAGCTTGAGCATGTAACCTCGTCATCATACTGACGGGGGAACTAAGAGCTTGAGCATGTAACCTCGTCATCATACTGACGGAATGAAGAGCTTGAGCATGTAACCTCGTCATCATACTGACGGGGGAACTAAGAGCTTGAGCATGTAACCTCGTCATCGTCCTGACGGAATGAAGAGCTTGAGCATGTAACGTTGTCATCATACTGACGGAACGAAGAGCTTGAACATGTAACCTCGTCATCATAGTGACGGAAAGAAGAGCTTGAGCATGTAACCTCGTCATCATACTGACTGGAGAAAGAAGAGCTTGAGCATGTAACCTCGTCATCATACTGACGGGAGAATGAAGAGCTTGAGCATGTAACCTCGTCATCATAGTGACGGAATGAAGAGCTTGAGCATGTAACCTCGTCATCATAGTGACGGAATGAAGAGCTTGAGCATGTAACCTCGTCATCATACTGACGGGAGAACGAAGAGCTTGAGCATGTAACCTCGTCATCATACTGACAGGGGAATGAAGAGCTTGAGCATGTAACCTCGTCATCATACTGACGGAATGAAGAGCTTGAGCATGTAACCTCGTCATCATACTGATGGGAGAATGAAGAGCTTGAGCATGTAACCTCGTCATCATAGTGACGGAAAGAAGAGCTTGAGCATGTAACCTCGTCATCATACTGACGGAATGAAAAGCTTGAGCATGTAACCTCGTCATCATAGTGACGGGGGAACGAAGAGCTTGAGCATGTAACCTCGTCATCATACTGACGGAATGAAGAGCTTGAGCATGTAACCTCGTCATCATACTGACGGGAATGAAGAGCTTGAGCATGTAACCTCGTCATCATACTGACAGGGGAATGAAGAGTTTGAGCATGTAACCTCGTCATCATACTGACAGAATGAAGAGCTTGAGCATGTAACCTCATCATCATACTGACTGTAGCAGCCGTGCATCACACAACACTGGCCTATTTTTATATTTGCTCTTTTAAAGGCAGATTTAGAGAAACATGAACCACCGCAATGGTTGCAAACATACAATACATGGTAAGGGAATATATATATATATATATATATATATATATATATATATATATATATATATATATATATATATAAAACTATGAGGCTACTTATTTTCAGCTTGTATCAAATTTGCTATTTTGTGCTCTTTTCCATTTCGCTAATATAGTACCTTTTGTTACATTCTCTACCTAGCATTTTCTACCAATTAGCTGGGGCATGGCAATGAGAAACCTTCCCCATCTTGGGAATAGGTAGATAGAGTTTTTATTTTTTTTAAACTTTAAAAATGAGAAAAAGATTTGGGTCTCTATACAGGTCTTTCTTCCTGTATTGATTTCCTACCTATTTGCCTGTAATCAGTCGCTGTTTCCCAGTGACTCACATGTTTCCAGTCTCTGTACATTCCTTTGTGACATCGTCATCCATAGTGATCAAACACACAATACTGGTGAACTTAGAAATAGTAAAAGAAACATAATAAATTCAATGACAAACATTTTGGCCAGAATTGAAAGTACTGAAAAAGACTTCTATTCTAAACGTATTGAATTCTGGAAGTTTCTCTTATCTTGTAATAGAAGGCAGGGATGTGGTTGAAGTGCACCATTGAAATATCTGGAAGGAGGGATCAGTGCATTTAATTCAAAGGTAGCTTAAAAAATACCATCACAAATCTGAAACACATTTCCCATAATGTTTGGGTCTTTTGTGGTCTTTTGTAAAGTAAAATGAGATTACTGAGTGAGTCATACGAGGAAAGATTTAGTGGAAGTATGTTGCTAGCTCTATATTTTAAATCACTCTTTGAGCATCTTCCTCGTGGACTTATGTTCTGTAGAGCAGAAACAACTCTTCTGAACAGATGTGTAGTCACACTCTGTAAAGATTATTGTAAGTGTCCTACTCTGTTTGAAAAAAGCACTACAGAATTTGTGACATCTAGGGTTTTGTCTTCCCTCAGACGCACCTAATGAAGCTTAGTGAAATCTGGAGTGGCTCAAACAAATTTTTTTTTTTTCTCAAAGAATTCGCCTTCCACTAATGAATCTCCTTCAGGGAGGCAGTCCACAGTGAAAAATGCTGTGCCATCAGCACTGAGCCAGTAATTAAAACCAGGAGCACAGATCTGATTTATATGTTTCATAATATACAAGAAATACTGCAGAGGGCTCCGGATTTAACCTTAGAGTACACCTACAACCAAGTCACAAAGCTTGAAGTTGTCTTCATTAAGTGCAATTTATTACCAGCCACTCGGGTCCAGTTTAAACCAGGATAAAGCCAGTCTCTCATGCCCCCCACCCTCTTGCTTATGTAATGGAAAATGTATTCTACGTTGCTGAAATATCTAATAGTCAGAATTCCTTGTGCGATCAACAACTTCCACACATTCTCCAAAATTGGTGTCTGTCCTCAATGGTTCCCGAAATACAAACAGTTTTAACTTGAATAGTTGATTTTATCTGTTTCACATTTGGGGGTAGATAGGGAGCAGAATCTGCGAGTGAGAGGGAGTACAGATGTTAACTGAGGCTTGAGATTTATGCAGTGTGCTCACACTGGCCTTCATCATCCTAAATTTTTGTAACCACTCTCCCTTCTCAGTTTATTTTACTGTGTCTTTGTCAATACTATGCTACTGTCCTATAGGATATTGCTGTATGACGAGTGATCTTTCTCCATGTCTCAAATCTTTGTTTTCTGAGTGCTATATCGTTTACTCATTCACTCTCCCTGATGTTTCTTCCTATCTTTGACCATGGTTAGTGTTGTCATCAACTCCTGGGATTTACGAGGGACCAGTCATCCTGTAAGGAGAGCACAGTGCTTCGATTATCTCTTAAGACAAAGATTGATATTGCATGTTTGCAGGAAACTCATTTGGTTTCAAGTGATGTTGCTCGTTTTCAAAATAAACATTAGAAGGTAATTGCATATTCCTCTGCTTAGAATAAACATAGAGGTGTCCTTATTCTTGCCAAGAGACAGTACCTTGAAATTCGTCCTCAAGGTAATGACTGAGGGGAGATTTTGCTATGTGACCACGCTGTTGAGTAATCTGTGTTTCCGTTCTCTATGCACCAAATATGTTAGACGCACAGTTTTTCGACCAGATGAAACATACATTGGCCTCATTGGGGAATATCATTGTTATATTGGGAGATTTCAATCAGCTATTCAGTCCAGTGTTAGACAGATCTCGCCCTTCAGCCACATATTCTCCTAAAACTACTCAATTATTAAACAAATGTATCTCATTTTCTTCTATCTGGTTAGACTGTTTCCTTGACGCTATTTCTTTGGAGAGATGTACGGCTCGGCTGTGCTTAGTCTTGTTTTTGTCTGAATATTATGTTTTAATGTGACATTTTAATTGTATTGCCTACCCCATTTCCCTATTCCCAAAGGGTGGGGAAAAGAAAGGGGAAAAATTAATAAAAATAATTGTTCACAAAAAAAACTGAACATCCGGAGAGAATGAAAGTAAAGTTTTCCATTTCATTTTAATTATAACAAAGGCCAACGTAATCGTGTTCTTTATTGAAAATAATAAAAGTAATTGCATTCCCATCGAAGAAGAGGGTAGAAATATAAAAAGATACAAGCATAGTAATTTTAGAAAAGCTAACAGAAAATTACACCATACTTTGTTCAAGTCTAAATTTCAATTTAAGGCTCAAGCTGAAAGCAATCTCTGGAAAATCTAGCCTTTCAGTAAGGAAAATATGTAATGTTGTAACCAAAAGTGTTTCTATAAATACTACATCTTAGTAATAATATGCCTACAACTGATGCAAGATCACAAATATGAGTCATAGGCCTCGAGAAATAATTTTGAAATCTAGTTAATTGTTTAGCATAATAAATGTAAAAGCTATAACGAAACTACAGAACAACTTCTATAAAAAAGGATTGGTTTAAGGGGAATTATTTTTATTTAGTCATGTGCCCAATAGTTTTTTCTGCTTTCCTCCCGATTTTCTGCAGTGCCTAATTCAATGTACGTCAGTCTCTAAGTCGAGCTTCCTCCTGTCAGCAGGAGGATCTCTGGACCGCAGCGGCGACCTGGTCCTCCGAGTCACGTGATCATGGGTGCTCTTTTTCCACTGGAAATCTCCAGGTGTTAGACAGTGGTTCATGAACAATTATCTTGAACATTTGCCATGGCTGGCCCAGAGTGACAGCTTAAACTCCATCAAACCACTGTGGGACCACCAACCCGTTGCTGAAATGTCAAAAGCTATGAAGAAGGATTGGCACAATATTCCACCAGATATCTATCAAAATGTAGTGACCAGTGTTAGTAACAGGGCCCGAGCTGTGGTCGCTGCCGAGGGAAACAAGGACACACTGCATGTCTGCTCCGTGGAGCTTGAAACTTGTCAACCGTTTCAGTTCCTTTATTGATAAAATAGATTTTTCTGGATGACCTATGAAAACTTGTTTTGTTTTATGAAAGGTATTTTGTCATTTAAAATTGTATTGAAAATACATTTACCTTAGTGTTTCGCCCAAGCCTGATACACCTATTATATACAGATTAATACACACAGCAATACACCAATGCTAAAGAATGTAATACTCTAGCGGATATATTTATTTCTTTAGCTGAAGATGTCAAAAATAACTTTCTTCTGTTTTTTTTTTACTGCAGCCTTGAGCCACCCCCTTTTCTTTCACTCCTTCTCTAGCACCTCCCCTTTCTTTCTCTCCTTCACTCACACTACTCCTCACGTATGTCCTTCTAGTGATCTGCCACTTGGATCCAGTTTCCTTCTGCTTTGATGGCAGTACACTGCTGTGCACTAGATGGAGCTGGAGCATCCTAATATAGCACGAATGTGGCTGATCTAGCCTGCCTAACATGTCTGTGGCAGGCCACTAGAACTAAATCATCAAACCTCTGTTCAATTACCGCTCTAATAAGACTAACATGCTGCAAACTACTGACCGCTCTGATTGCAGCATCAACTCATTTGCACACAGTAAATTAGCATAGTTTGTATGTAAAATCAATAACAATAAATAAATAACATCTATGATGGTAAAGTGTCCAATAACATGTTAACCAGATAAATCAATAAATTATAAAACTATACAATTCTCTGGTATGTATTCCTTATCAGAAACGTTAGAAAGGCCACCCTCTTATTATTTGATAGGTTCCTGGACTGGCTCCACTGTATTTGAATTGCCCAATAGTGACGGATCATGAGTGCTCTTCATGTCTTCATAGTTTTTTTTTTTTTATACTCTCATCAATGTTTGGCCATTCTGTAGCCCAATTAGCAAAACAGCTGCCTCTCTTCCATTCTGTGGTGTACCGCTCTGATATGACAACTCACAAAAAGAATGATTTCCAAGCAAATTCCATGTGTTTTATTGAAGCAGACGGAGAGCCATCGATCAAAGGAGCAGGGATTGAGCCAGGGGAATTCACACTGTTTATGAAGATGACATTGTGCCTGATGACAGACATTTGTTTTGTGTTATTTCACTGGCTTTCACCTTCCCTGAACAAACTGAAGTCTGCAAAATAATGTTATTCTGAAGTGTTGGGGGATTGTGAGGACTGGAGGTGATTTCAATGAACCTGTACCTTTAAATACCAATACTTGGGATCCCTGGCCTGTACAGAGTCTTCTATTCAGCGCCCAGGTCTCTTCCATTGATACTGCTGAGTACAGAGATGCTTGTTACTGAATGTTGATTTAAAAAGCTGGTCGAGACAAAGACCGTTGTTTGTCACACTTTAGAGTTTCACAAATTGATACTAAATCAGGGTACAGACGGGAATTCAGATATTTTAAAGAGGAGATATTCATCTATTCAGGGATACCACACTATTTAGTAAGTAAGAGGTCTGAGTGGGATAAAAGGGGCAATACATGTCCCACCCCCATGTATGGTGTATAGCTAGAGAACTGCTTATTTTAATGTGATAAAACTTGTTAAAGACATTCCTAGACATTCCTATATTGAGGTGTCTGTCTGTCAGACAGACATTAGTTTACATATTTATTTGTTGTTTTTCAGGTGAAAGAGAAAACATTGATGTCAGCACAGTAAAATGGCTCCCGTTGTGCGCACCTCCTATCAGACACAGCCACACGCAACTCTTTCTGCTCAAGCATACGCCGCACACCTGGCTTTGCTGGAGGACGTATTTTTAAATTTCAAGTTACAAAAAGAAAAGAAAAAAAACATTTAGGCCTTATTTGATGTATCCCCTAAAGCTGCTGGAAGACCTATCGTCCAGGACGCCCTGCAGTGAAGAGGAGAGGAGAGGTTTTCACCCATTCTGTCCTCTACTGGATTTGAAACCAATTGCAAAACTTTGAAAAAGGGCTTCCAAAAGATCCCCATTCCCTTGATGTTTGTCGTTGTGTTTGTATTTTTTAAACTCTGCATTGTTTTTTGTTTTTTCTGGTCTGCTCTCATTTTAAAGTGTATGGTTATTATATTGTACTGACTGCTTATGAGATCTAAAGAAAGGGGATTGCATTCGTGAGAGAGAGCGCCCTGGAATCTGGGAGGGACAGCTGCCATCTGACATGCACCCCATTGCATAACTTCCACTCTGGGTGCTGATGTACAACCATAACTTACATAAAGTTGCATGAACTATCATCTGGGCTGTGTAACCAGCTCAGCCATGTCCAACACAGACAACATGCTGCCCTTTGAATGCCAATAAACCTGAATGATGGAAAACAGCACCCCCTATGGGCCACTGTACCTACCACAATTATTGTGACGTGCTGAGTACAGAGTTGCAAATACAAGGCCTTGAAGCCTTTGTATTTGCAAATTCTGCTTCCAATATACTACAGTAGCTATTACGATTTGTGAATAACTTCCCTAAAAAGGCCAAAGACTTCAATATGAGTTTTAAAGTTATTTAAATTCCGCTTTAGCATAGCACGTGATTAAAAATACTGTCCAACAACTGAATCCTGTTGTGTATTAAATTTCATATCCATACTGCAGACTGAAAATACATTGTGCTGTTTACAAATCACTCAGAGATAAACAAGTGCCTACAGCCTTAACTTCCCCCAGTACTTACAGGACACAAAACGTGAAGGACTGCTTTGTTAAGACATTGTTTTTAAAGCGCATTGTTTCAGAGAGGGTAAGAAGGGATTCTGTTTTTAAAGTGCATTGTTTCAGAGAGGGTTAGAAGGGTATTCTGTTTTTAAAGTGCATTGTTTCAGAGAGGGTTAGAAGGGTATTCTGTTTTTAAAGTGCATTGTTTTAGAGAGGGTTAGAAGGGTATTCTGTTTTTAAAGCGCATTGTTTCAGAGAGGGTTAGAAGGGTATTCTGTTTTTAAAGCCCATTGTTTCAGAGAGGGTTAGAAGGGTATTCTGTTTTTAAAGCGCATTGTTTCAGAGAGGGTTAGAAGGGTATTCTGTTTTTAAAGCACATTGTTTTAGAGAGGGTTAGAAGGGATTCTGTTTTTAAAGTGCATGGTTTCAGAGAGGGTTAGAAGGGTATTCTGTTTTTAAAGCCCATTGTATCAGAGAGGGTTAGGTGTGCATTCTGTATTTAAAGCATTGTTTAATCCCGAAAATATGTTTATAATTCTCTTTAAAAAACTGTCCTTTAAACAAAACAAATGTCCCATTGTAATTTTGATTGATGACGTAATTGCACACAATGCAGTGGCAAGTGTGTTATTTTTGTATCTTCAATTTTGCATAATAGCCAATAGCCTTCAGACTTCAGACAATCAACCAAAGCGCAGTTAATCAGCTATCTCTGTAATCAGGAAAGCTTTTATTTTAACAACATATTAAGCATAGTGAAATATTCATAGGAGAAACTTCAGGGATTAATCCCCAATTAAAACACATTTCACTGCAGCCCCAAGCCAACAGAGATGTTTTATTTTTTATAGGCAGTGCAGCATTTCAGTAGCTATAGTTTCATTACACTATACCATGTCTTCAAAGCACAACAATTACTAGAAAGCATGCTAAATCTCTCTACATAACCAAGAATGCGTACCAACCCGAAATAATTTTATTTATTTTACAAAAGATGTTGATGGGATGACAGAAGCAGCAGACAATCCCAGGCAATGAACTTCTTCGCACTGATTCTAGTAAAGAATCCAAAGTAGATGAGACTGTGCACCTGTGAAACTATTCTGTGTAAAATCAAAAGCATGCACGGCCTTATTAAAATTCTTCCTGATCTTAGTTTGTGAGGGTTGTGGCTACCACTGGTAATTTTACAGTTTTAGGTTGGAGATAACTAAACTAAATTACAGTTAAGAGGACATTTGTAAATGAAAGTACAGTTTTAAATGGATTTTAAAACTCATGACAGGCAGACCTGAAAAGAGTAGAATGTTCACAGTGTACAAAGGGTAAAGGTTTTGTGAACAGAGCCCTTAACACATGTCCTGGTTGCTCTCATGCAACTCTGAAAAAAAACTGAAATCAGAATTACAGGCCATATTCTGCGAGCACTCCAGCTAAAACTTCAGTAGTCTTTCTAGTTTTATTATGTTACAATTGTTTTATTCCTCTCAGAAAATGTGCATTTGAGTCAGCTAGCAATGTGAAGAAATATCTGATGCCTCCAGGAACTCAAGACCACTGGGAATCAGCCCCATTCAATGTTTGTGTGTCTCTTATTTTTAGCACTCTTTGTAAGGACATCCAATCTATTTTCGCAAACCCTCCTGCCACTGGTGTATGGTCCTGACCCTGAGCAGTCCCAGAGCATGTTCCTCTGATCTGAAGAAAATCTAGATAGCATTCCCACAAATCAAACATCTCTATGTAACTTCCATATCCTCTATCCTGCCCCTGGATCAACAGCAGACTTGACTGTGGTCATCGCCCAAGACAATGCCCTCTCAGATCAAACACGGGCTTGTCTGTTACATTGTGCTCTGCTGTGATCTGTGCAAACTGCGCGGAAACATTAAAGGGAGATCAGGGTTGAACCAGGATTGGATAAAAGGACAAAACATGTTTTATAGAAAATTCTGTCAAAGGAAAGGATGCTGAGCAATAAGATTGCATATGTCATTGTTTTTGCCAATAGAGTTTAACAGTCTGTTTTACTGGTAAATGATGACGTCAGTACGAGCAGAATCAGTCATCTTTCTGGGGAGCCTCACTGTTATATGGCTTAAGGTTAAAGATATATATTTTGTTTAATATAAAATACTATCCAAAAACACTGTCCTACAGTGTACTGCAGTACATACTACAGAAAACTATATTACTGTTGGACAATGCTGTCTGTTTGCTATCCTTCCTTTTCGCTGTTTCTGCTTCTGTCATTATATAGCAGGCTTCCACCCTTCTGAAAGATTTCTGTAATGACTGGTTTTAGAAAAATTGTAACAGCCCTCATTGCAACTGTGGATATGTGAGTAAATGCAAACTCACAGTTACAGAGGGACAAAATTACAGCTAGACATCAGAATAGTTAGTAAGCTTGGTAAATAAAGATCTATGCAGGAAGAGCAAGAGAATGGTAAGAGAACACACATCATCATTCTGGATTTCATATGCTCCTCTGGACACTCGGCATCAGATTGGAGCTACATTCCAATCACATGTTTGGAGAAAGCATGTTTCCTGGTGTAAGAGACATATTTGTGTGTTTCCAGAAACAATTACACATTTCGTCTGTAAACAACCAGGAGAGATGACATCTCCCACTGAAGGGACAGTGCTTGGGACAGCTGTTAAAAGGGATAATTGTACTGACATGCACACACACCATGTGTTTCAGTCAATGCAATATCAATGCACTGATATGCACGCATACACCATGTCTATTTCAGTCAATGCAATATCAATGCACTGATATGCACACACACACCATGTCTATTTCAGGCAATGCAGTGATATGCACGCACACCGTGTCTGTTTCAGGCAATGCAATATCATTCCTGACTATAGCAGGAGTGATTACTCTGTTGTGTAAGCTGGGTTTACCCAGTGGAAACCCTGATTTCTATCAGGTGTAACCCTCTTGTTAACATTGCCAATTTCAATGAAATCTATTTTGAAACATCTTTCTTCTATCTTTCTCAATACCCTGCTTTACAATTAGTAAATATAGTAGTCTTTGAAATAAAAACAAATGAACTAGAAATTCAGTAGGGTAGATGTTGGAATGATATATCCTAGCTGTTTGCAAGCTCTTCAATCCTCAAACTCAATGAATGAAAATGACCATGTTCTGCATCCAAGCTTGTTTAGAAATGGCTTGAAATAATGTGATCAGGACTGTGCCAGCGATCGGACCCAAGACCTATAACTACGACCGTGCCAGCGATCAGACCCAAGACCTATAACTACGACCGTGCCAGCGATCAGACCCAAGACCTATAACTACAACCGTGCCAGCGATCAGACCCAAGGCCTATAACTACGACCATGCCAGCGATCAGACCCAAGACCTATAACTACGACCGTGCCAGCGATCAGACCCAAGACCTATAACTACGACCGTGCCAGTGATCAGACCCAAGACCTATAACTACGACCGTGCCAGCGATCAGACCCCAGACCTATGACTACAACCGTGCCAGGGGTCAGACCCAAGACCTATAACTACGACCGTGCCAGCGATCAGACCCCAGACCTATAACTATGACCGTGCCAGCGATCAGACCCCAGACCTATAACTACAACCGTCCCAGCGATCAGACCCAAGACCTATAAATACGACTGTAAAGAAACCCTTTAGCTATAGTTTCTTTTCGTACCCCTCCCTTTCCATTTTGGATGTTTCCGATCACTGTTTGTGTAACCGGTGCTGGTTCATCACCAAACAGAACATGAAAACAAGTATCTTTGTGACAACCCACAGGGGGAGCTACAACCAAACCCTTGGCCCAAACACTTCATTTACACCAGCTCTAGTCGTTTCTATTGAAGGGGAGTTGTATTACTTATTTTGTATTGCTGTGTCCTTTAGCAATTCTGTTAGTTTTTTAAATGGTGTTTTACCACATGCTTTAAGAATGGAGCTTGCATTGAGAATTGCCAAATCGAAACAGGCACTTTTATCTGGAGAGATGCTTTTGTTGTTGTGTATTTCTTTACTGGTTAAATGAAAAGAACCATTTGTGACATAATAAATATCTTTCAAAAGGTTGTAAAAGTAAACTAGTGTTTCTTTTTTGTTTCTATTTTAATGTGACAGAAACCAGTAATACATCACGGAAACAGTATTAAGCCCCGATGGTTTGTGCAAATGGGTTGTCACTCCAAAATGAGAACACAATTAAATAAATGTTTTCCACTATTAGCTGAGTCTGCAGTACATATTTAATATAGGAGTCAAAATAATAAGAGAGGCAGAGTTGGATAGTAAATATGACTATATTCTTTAAATCTATAAATATTTGCAAGCCTTTTATTACGCTTTGCAGATGAAAAACGTAAACATGGCACCGTATTTTGGCACAAATATCTTAGTGCTGTGCATATAATGAAGTAATACACTACTACAAGTGTAACAGGTTGCCAACATTTCTGGAGCAAAATAGGTTTTATGTGTGTGATTCGCCAAATATTTTGGTTGCAAGTATTTACATAATTTTGTTTAAATATAGCTGATACAGCATAAGTAAATAACATAAATAAGTAACAGAAGTTGTTTTTGAAGTTCATACTGCAAGTTTTTTTCTTTCTTTTGTAATATGTTTTGTAATTCATTTTCTGTCACAGAATCACCATTCAGCAGTTTTTTCATTCAGCCATTTTTATCTTGTTTAGGGCTGGAGGTAGAGGATGTTCCTTTGAAAAGGGGCGGGACTGACAGTGATGTAAACCAATCACATGACAGACTGAGACTAGTGCCCGGTGGTGTAAGGATGTAAGGGCAATAGTTCAATCTATTTTTGCTCCTATGATGAGGTTTTAGCCAATCACACCATTTCCAAAACACATGGGATGGTTTTACTAACCACAAATAACATGGTTTATGTATGAAAATGTATTCTCACATGCGTTGTGTGTAGATTATATATATATATATATATATATATATATATATATATATATATATATATATATATATATATATATATATATATAATGGGTAATTAGGATATGCTAATTTCAGCATTACAAGAGCCAATCAAATTGCCTGGAAGTCACCAAAAGGCTAGAGTACAGTAATTGTAGACATGTTTAGCCCCATTTGGGGCCATCAGTGCAGCGTAATGGCCGCTACAAACCAGACGCGATGCGACTAGCTTAACATGTGAAGTGATGCAACAATTTATAGAACCTATACTTTTAATAAGTATCTTTCACATGACAGGCGACACCAGGTTGACGGAAATAAATAGGATTTTTGTGATTTTGTTGACAGGGTTCCTGCACTTTTTCAACATCAAAATTCCATACTTTTTCCATACTTTTTCCAGACTTCCATTTGTTTTTCCTAGACTTGTGTTTTAGTTAGTTTCTACTAGTTTTTTGATAGTTACCAACATAGGCGGGCAGCCACAGAGCATTATATCTTTTTTGATCCAGAGCAGAAGTTGCACCTGGTTTTCTGAAAGTATTTGTTAGAATCTGGAGGTGCACATCTAGCAAGAGACAATGCAGGTATGCAAAAGAGAAGTAAGATACAATCTAAGAAATGTCCAATATTTGAGAACTATGTTGCATTATTTACAAAGAGAATATAAAAAGTGGATACTGCAAGTATACTTGTGCCAAAATAGGATAGTATAATGGTACCAATAGTATACTAAAACCAGACAATTTTGGCACAAGTATACTTGCAGTATACAACTTTTTTGTAAGGCATGATATTGGATTCTGATCCAAACTTCTTTATACCCTCTGTTAAATGTTGAGCACTGTGGGAGGAGAAAAATAACAAACATGAAATAACAAATGTGCACGCATTATATATTAAAATGTGCAAGTGTCGTACATTAAACATACAAGTCAAATAATAAATACAGTACACCCTCGCTATAACAACCCTGTTTGGGTCCAAAGCCTTTTGTTCGCTAAAGTAAAAGGACAACCCAAAACGAACAAGCTGCTGGAGTAAGTTAAGGAAGGCATTAGCTAAATTATTAATAATATTAGTGCTGTTTTTATTCTTTGATTTTCTTTATTATTATTATTATTATTATTATTATTATTATTATTATTATTATTATTATTATTATTATTTGTTTATTTAGCAGACTTTTATCCAAGGCGACTTACAGAGACTAGGTGTGTGAACTATGCATCAGCTGCAGAGTCACTTACAATTACGTCTCACCCGAAAGACGGAGCACAAGGAGGTTAAGTGACTTGCTCAGGGTCACACAATGAGTCAGTGGCTGAGGTGGGATTTGAACCGGGGACCTCCTGGTTACAAGCCCTTTTCTTTATTACAGTATGTGTCACTACTACCAGCAGTTTGATTTTTTGTTTTATTTTTTAAATCAGTATTTAATCGTATAATGAAGGCCTATAGCGAGGATGTAAATAGTATATCTACACTCGGCTGACGGTTTGGACCCGAGACTGTTGCTGCACTCAGCAAGCACCATACATTTAAAATATAATTACCGGTACATTTTATTAATCACATCAAATAAATGAAAAAAGCGACGTTAACATGCTACGTTTATACACACCATCGGGGCTACAGAAAGCGTTTTTTTTTTATTTATCCGAGTCAGTGATGATAATAACTTGTTTTGTATTCGTATTTTTTTCCCCCCTGGGTTGGGAAATAACGTTAACAATTTAATAAAGGTAACAACAAGATAACAAAATGTGAATCTGAGTGAGCAGAGTACAGTATCTTGTAATTCCAATTTGTAACTTTGTTTAAAAATCATAGCCTTCAATATAAATTGATATATTTTGGCTGTCGTAGTTTTGATTTTGCCATTCATTTCACTGGAGCAGACAGGGTCATGTGACATATACCGGTGCGCTGACTGGGTAGGATTGCTTGAGTTGTCAGGACGTTGACAGGGGTGATACATGGGGCAATCCTCGCGCCATTTAGTCACAAGCAATATGGTTGCTACTACTAGCAAATTGCCTAGACAGTTGTTGCTAGAGCTGCTGACCCGCTTTCAAAAATCAATTATTATTAATAAAAAAAACAAAAACAAAACAAACGCGTTATTATTTTCATTCTCCCGTGATGCTAGTAAAGTTCCAGACTCTTTCAAGACTTTCATAACGGCGACGTGGTTTACAAGCATTTAAGGCCTAGAAATCAGTTTGGCATTTTTCCATACTTGTTCCAGACTTTCAGACTGCACTGGCTACCTGTAAAGTTCAGGATTACTTTCAAAATTCTCCTGCTCACCTACAATGCCCTTCATCACACAGGTCCTGAGTACCTCTTCAACCTGCTGACCCGCTATGTCCCTGCCCGCAAGCTGAGGTCCTCCGACTCTGGCCTGCTTGTTATCACCAAGCAAAAGTGCACCACACTTGGAGAACATCTGTTTAGCTTCATGGCTCCAACTCTCAGGAACTCTGTCCCAGCCTTGGTGCATGATGCTCCCACCGTCACTCGCTTTAAATCAACTCCCAAGACCCACTTGTTCTCTCTTGTTTTCCATGCTCTTTGAGCCTGATATCTGTTATTAGTTGTTGTGTCTTTGCAACTTTTAACTTTTTTTACTGTATCTTGTAAAGCGCTTTGTGATGGTGGTCCACTATGAAAGGCACTATATAAAATAAAGATTGATTGATTGATATGCGTGGTCAACACACAGTTTGTCAATAATCACTTGCTGTTCTCATGATTTTATCTGGATGGGGCATTTTAACGCCATTCAGGCTGTAAATAATACAAACAATAAAACAGCGTGTTTTAAATACACAAAACAGTACATTTTAAATAATACAACAAAATAATACATACAAACACAAAACATAAAATACACACAGGGGCAGGGAGTACCCCGTCACGTGGCGAAAGTATCTTGTCGCCCGACGAAAAAAAGCACATTTTGTCTGGTGTATAGCGGCCTTACCTGTACTCAAAGCTCAGGAGAGTAAGTAAACAAAAGTAGCTTTCAAGTTAATGTGAGAGAAAGCATTCACTATAGCATTATGGGTAATCAGGATATGCAAATTTCAGCATTACAAGAGCCAATCAAAACACACAGGTGCACCTTCCCTGCTTCCTACTTTCAGTGCTCCTGTTACGCCGAGTTGCAGATCTTGGCTGGGAAAAAACTAGGGAGGTAAAAGTCAACTGGTGTTGATTTGCCTCACAGCCCCACAGAGACCCCTGCTGGTCAAACTGCTTGGCTGAAGTCCTCAGGGTTCAGTAGGTTGGCAACTGCTGCTTCGGTTGGGCAGGTGAAAAGAGACGATCGACTAAACAGCTCTTCAGTCTTCCTCAGTCGGTACGTGGGTTAGAGCGGTGACATTCCAACTGGGGAGAAAACAGGGGTTCTGCCCAGGCTTCCTATAGTGGCCTTACACAGTGTTGAGAGACATGTTCCTAATATTTTGTCCAGTCCCTGTCTATAACAGAGGTTGTGCTAGTGGGCTCATAGAACCAACTAAAAAAGCATTGTGAGAGTCTGGAACCAACTCCCCAGTAATGTTGTTGAAGCGGACACCCTGGGATCCTTCAACAAGCTGCTTGATGAGATTCTGGGCTCAATAAGCTACTAACAACCAAACGAGCAAGATGGGCTGAATGGCCTCCTCTCGTTTGTAACCTTTCTTATGTTCTTGTGTTCTTATGTGTGAGCCTTTCACTCTTAACATCTATTCTAACATTGGCTTTACAATTTGTAAGACCTGGCCCTTTGTTTTATGTCTCCCTTCATGCTGTAAATAATCTATTATTCACTGACTATCTGCCATACTCCCGAGTCAAGGTTAACACGGCCCATCTCCATCCTTGTCTGCCCTCTATAATATTGCCAGAAGATACACAAACCAGGCGTACACCGGATTCACAGATCTGAAGCAGAAAATAAACAGACTGTCCCATTTCACAACATTATAAAAGTTTTTAAACATATCAAGCAGTTTTTAAAACATAAAGCACTACCACCAGTGTTACAAAACAGTAAGATAACAAATAGGGCACCAGCCATTATCCAGATACATGATGTATGTATTTTTAAAGTGGCAATTATTCAACCTATTTAACTATTTCGACCTTCACTGTTTGACTCAAATTAGCATGTGTTCTAGCCCTAGAATGAGCTGTTTGGAAGATAGCAGCTACAGTACAATTCCAAACTCATTTGAATCCTGACACATCTGTAATCTCTTCCGTTCTTACTGGCTTGTCCCTGACATTATCTGTGTCTTTTTTTAGTGCAGAAATCACCTCATTGCAGCACAGATTTATCTTTCAGTCCCTATGTCCATCGTGCTGCACATCTCTGGGAGGTAAAGTTCACACAGGTCAGAGAGGTGACTTTCAAGGAAACCAGGACAATGTCACAGAACAGCAGGTCTTTTTCCTCTGCTTTCAGCATTCCCATAAACAGAGCCAATGCAACGATCCAGTATGGTAACATTTTCATCAGTAACATGTACCCTCCACCACGGCAGGGAATTGAATAAACAAGTCTCTGTTGTGTACGCTGGGTTACCCAGTGGAGAGACTTTAACAAGTGAAAACCCTGATTTCTATCAGGTGTAACCCTCTTGTAACATTACCAATTTCAATTTAATCTATTTTGAAACATCTTATATCTTTCTCTTACAATCAATAGCCTGCACCACAATTAGTCAATATAGTAGTCTATGAAATAAAAACAAATGAACTAGGAATTCATTAGGGTAGATGTTGGAATGATATATCCTAGCTGTTTGCAAGCTCTTCAATCCTCAAACTCAATGAATGAAAACAACCTTATTCTGCATCCAAGCTTGTTTAGAAGTGGCTTGAAATAATGTGATCAGGACTGAGCCAGCGATCAGACCCAAGACCTATAACTACGACTGTGCCAGCGATCAGACCCAAGACCTATAACTACGACCGTGCCAGCGATCAAACCCAAGACCTATAACTACGACCGTGCCACGGGTCAGACCCAAGACCTATAACTACGACTGTGCCAGCGATCAGACCCAAGACCTATAACTAGGACTGTGCCAGCGATCAGACCCAAGACCTATAACTACGACTGTGTCAGCGATCAGACCCAAGGCCTATAACTACGACTGTGCCAGCGATCAGTGTGACTAAAATGTTTTTGACCATGATGTAGATCAACAGTATGTACAGAATACTATAGACTAAAAAACTTACAATTAATAGTTTATTGAAAATTGGGCAAGTGATACTTAAGACCTAGATGTCATTAGGTAAGCAAATGAGGTGTTAGCTTCATGGTACAGTACTGTATATGCTTGAAATAACGCCCCGTCTCGACTCTCTGCCCTTATTCACATTAGTGCCCACACTCTCAATATCTTAAATTATTATTTACTTACAAGTCAAAAACGATTTTTTTTCTTATATACAATTAAAGAAATGAAGTATTATTTACATATATATATATATATATATATATATATATATATATATATATATATATATATATATATATATAGTTTACTGTTTATTTGTAATAAAATAACATTAAGAAGTATTTTGTCAAGGCGAATCCAGCCACAAGCAACCTGGTCTTCTACAGTATGTAATAAAAAGTCCATGCTTCAGGTTTCATGGTGAAAACAACAGGTGCTAGAAGGGTTAAGCTCTTTACTGAACTGACTTATCTAAATGACAGCAAGGAGTTCTCTTGTCTTCAGTCAGGTAGTTTTCCTGCAACTTCTGTTAAGATTTACTAAAACATTTTTAGTTCAGTACAAGGCTACACTATGACGAACACATAATAATGTAATAAATACAGTGCAAACTCTATATGACATCTATATACCATATAGATGTTATTTGAAAAACAATACATTTGAATTGAAGATTTACTAATATCATAATGATTGTGTACAACAGAGCAGTTTCCTAATTAAAACATGCTATTTGTAAAATGTGTTAAGTGTTTTCACTAGATATAATGATGATTCAATTTAGAAAAGTGTCTGCTGGTTTACATTCACCTCTACTAAATGCAACCCTCCCTGAGGGCTTCAACTGCCCAGTAACCGTGCCCCTCCCGCGGCAGGACTGCTAAAATCACTGCATTAAACACAATAGCATTTATGTACAGTATAGGTTTTGAGATAGGTGCATGGCAAAAATGATGTAGGTTTTAGAACTATTTAGCTGAGTTTCTCACTGGCTGTCCCATCATGTTTTCATGAAGATAAAAGGGGTTAAATCGTACAAAGGATACCTGTATAAAACTGGTCTATGCTTAAAAAAAATAATAAAATCGAAGCCTATAACAGAATTCAGATTTTCCATTGGTCGCTTGCCTGCAGTGTGCATTATCACTTAAATCAATACGTTAATTTATATATTTTTTTTACTGAAATTTACTGTCAAGTTGGATTATTTGAGAAAAAAAATAGACTGAACAGCAAATAAGTGACTCCCTAAGCTCATTCTGTTAGTGCATCCCTGGTCTGGTAAGCCAGTTACATATTTGAAATCTACCATAAAAACTTCAAATACTTGCCGGGTCTCAGATAATCGCCTGTCTCCGATGTGCCGGGTCTGCTGGCAAACATTGTAAATAAACGGCGGAGGCATTTAATTGAAGTTTTACGGTATATTATATATATAGCCTTGTGTAGCCTGTTCAAAATGAAACATTCACAGCATTTGATGGTACTGAGATCAAATGCAAAACCAGCGTATGAGGCTGTTCACAGGGGTCATCAGGTGGGCACCTCCCATCTTCTGTGTTTCATCGATTAGCTCACGACACCTCAGGAGGGCTCAGCAGTGATGCTGGCATCTCAACACCACTCCCCTCCACCCCCCACCCAAGCCACACACTTTTATGAATCTGCATCTCTCTTATAATAGAATGAGCCAATGAAAGCTGGGTGGGGTGCTGGAATTGAAATGGTTTTAGATTCATACTGCTGTGCTGCCATCCCCACTAGCTAGAAAAGCCTGTTTTTTCATTAAGGGAACTTGTGACCAATAAAACAAACCGGGATAATTAAAGAAAGAACCCTAAAGAGCGCTAAAGCTTGGTGACAAAACGCAGTAATTGAATTATTGATGATAAATGAATGGGTCGAGATTAGCCCAAGGGTTTGTCAAGCTGCTGGAGAGTTAGTTACAGAGCGAGGCTGAGCTCTGAAGCCACAGGTCTGCTTGAAATTCATCTTCTCTGCTCCTCGGGTTATTGGGAAACATAATCCCTTTTCTTTTTTTATATCTTTTCTTCTTTTTTATTGCTTGTCACTCGGTTAATTTGATCCGATAGTGTGTAGTGAAGTTTCAAAGGTCTTCAATTGTGGGTTGCATGTTAGTGCCGTGCCTGTGTGTATTTGTGTAACAGTGCATGCTGGGGATGTGTACATCTATGTGTGTGTGTGTGTGTGTGCATTGCCTTGCTGTACATGTTGTGGGTTTATAATGCATTACATGTTTTGTTCCTATGTTCTTAACTGTTACCATTACAGTATTGACAAATCTGTGGCAATACAATTTCTTTGATTTCTTTTCTTTACCTTTTTTTTAACCAAGAAAGATCACATTGGGATTGAAATCTCTTCTACAACAACAACCTTGTCAATATACAGCTCTGGAAAAAATTAAGAGACCACTGCAAAATTATCAGTTTCTCTGGTTTTACTATTTATAGGTATGTGTTTGGGTAAAATGAACATTTTTGTTTTATTCTATAAACTACTGACAACATTTCTCCCAAATTCCAAATAAAAATGTTGTCATTTAGAGCATTTATTTGCAGAAAATGACAACTGATCAAAATAACAAAAAAGATGCAGTGTTGTCAGACCTCGAATAATGCAAAGAAAATAAGTTCATATTCATTTTAAACAACACAATACTAATGTTTTAACTTAGGAAGAGTTCAGAAATCAATATTTGGTGGAATAACCCTGATTTTCAAGCACAGCTTTCATGCTCTTGGCATGCTCTCCACCAGTCTTTCACATTGATGTTGGGCTTTATGCCACTCCTGGCGCAAAAATTCAAGCACCTCGGCTTTATTTGATGGCTTGTGACCATCCATCTTCCTCTTGATCACATTCCAGAGGTTTTCAATGGGGTTCAGGTCTGGAGATTGGGCTGGCCATGACAGGGTCTTGATCTGGTGGTCCTCCATCCACACCTTGATTGACCTGGCTGTGTGGCATGGAGCATTGTCCTGCTGGAAAAACCAATCCTCAGAGTTGGGGAACATGTTGTCAGTAGTTTATAGAATAAAACAAAAATGTTCATTTTACCCAAACACATACCTATAAATAGTAAAACCAGAGAAACTGATAATTTTGCAGTGGTCTCTTAATTTTTCCCAGAGCTGTATATATATATATATATATTTAAATATGAACATATATTAGAAATACATTTCTGTCAATATAATATAGTAAACGCTTTTATACTGTATGTGAAATGTTTTTGTCAAATAATTTATACAGTATATATATATATATATATATATATATATATATATATATATATATATATATATATATATATATATATATATATTCTTGTAAAGCTAACCATTTATATTTGATAGTTTTGCACATATATTTTCTAATATATTTTTTACAAAACTGAACATCCATTTGGAATATTACAATGTATTTAATCTACATAACGGTAGGTTACTTAGCAGTTCAAGTTGGTCTCCTTGAACCTGTGGCTGTAAAGCGCCGCACTGCTCTCTCACAAGAGGTAAGATAAGTATCTCAAGCCCCGGTTTGTTGCATCACATGCCTGTATCTTTCCCCTGAAGTAATCCACAGCAGTGAAACACTGTACATCTTCGACTTGGCGTGAGGCAATGTTTGATCTTGTAACTACGATTAAAGAGGCTCCAGCAACTAAAATAAATCTTCCCTATCATGCACTTCCATTTGATCTTCCTTGTGCAGTCTTGAAAGAAACACATGTAATATTCTATAACCTCTACATACTTCTTCCACTTGGGATTACTAAATAATGTGCACTTCAAATGCACAGAAGATATTTTGACAAAAAAATATTGGACATATGAAAAGCAACATTGAAACAAATAATAAAGCAGGCAACATTGCACATTACCTCTAAATAGCTGGTTGAGCCTGTTTTGACCAATAATTTCCTATCTTGTTATTTAAAACCACTGTTTTCTCAATCAGAAAATCATTTTAATTTGTGATTGGTCAATATACATAACCAAATATGACTGTGTGCTCTGTCAGTAGCCTACATGAGACGCATGCCATTAGGCAAGCAGTAGAGGCGTTAATGTCATGGTGAAGTATATACAGTGCCATATATCTCCCGCCACAGCTGTGTGATGAAAACTTTTCCACCATCCCATCCTCCAGCCAGCCATGCTGTGCCTCAGCCAACATCTCAGCAATGCATAGGATGGACCAAGACTCTCAGGGAAAAGGATCTGGTCTATTTTCTGGTGATACTGTAGAAGTATGTTAATCAGTCTAGTAAATGGGAACCCAGTTGTTGTCTCTGTCCCCTGCATTGTTTATGACCCAGCTGAAGTGCCAGTGCCCTGAGCAGTGATCAGAAGGACTGAGCCTCCCTCCCTCCCAGGCCTGTAATTCAGCACACAGCCTGCTCACTACAAAGACTTTGTATTCATATTTAATGTCCATTCAAGAGTAATGGAGAATCCCTTTTGTTGGAACATTAATAATGTTTCCATTTAGGAGATAAGAGACGGCTCACTGTCAAGTCAAAGTTAATCTTCGTGGAGGGGATATGAGAGAGTGTGCATTGCAGACTGACCTCTGACACACAAGAAAGAGCCAGCCGCTCATATACTGCAGAAATAATAAAGAAAAATTAAATCAATTTCATGATTTTTACTAACGGTCTTTATAAGGGAGTCTGCTAAGAAATAAATAATAATAAAATAATAATGTCTTTTAGTTATTTATTTGTATTTCAGAAATGTATCGCTGCCGTTTTGTAATAAGCAAGATAAGCACATGGGCTTATGTGGAAATACTATAGAAAAAAGTTAAAGAGAAGAAAAAGTTCAAATGTATTAGAACTCCGAGTACTTTATTGTGATCTCTTAACAACGTTACTATCACAAATGTTTGTAAACATCTCGGCACACACGGCATGCATTTACACTGATCTTCCTCCAGGGGGCGCTTACACTCTTATACATGGGATGGGATTACATATGAAACCAAAGGGTGAACTCAGTGTCCTCAGACAACAGTGCATACCCAAGTATCAGCCCCTGCGCCTGGTTCCCAGATTACACGGTATTGAGTTTTCCTAGTTAACAAGACATATTGATAAATATCTGTTGACTGAAACCATCATTTTCATTTTGAAGCTGAACGCTACAACACAACGTGGGTTGTTTTGGTTACACTAAATAATTGTCTCCCTGTGAGTTTCAACGGAATGTGATTCATATGGCGTTCCACTGGAATTTGTGATGTATCCCAGGACATTTTTAAAACTACCAAGTAACCACAACAGAGCGTCATTTGAAGCAGTGCGATTCAACCAGTCGTTCTGTCGCTGGATTGAACAATCCACTTGCGTTGCATAAGACAAAAAGACAAAATTGAAGTTACTGGACTTTTCACAAATAACTGTGATTGGATGAGTTCTTGTGTGCGTGATTCGTAATATAAAGCAAGGCAAACTTTTGTGAGGCCCTGACTTTGTAACCTTCAGGACAAGGAAAGAGAGAGAATAATCAGCACATAAGCGAGATGAGGGGATAAGGGCTGGCGTGCTGTTGTTGACACCAAACTCATTTGAAATGGAGGAGATAAAGTCCATCGCAGGCTTCCTCAGAGGAGAGGAGCAGCAGATAAAGAGCGGGGGGCCAGGGAATTCAAAGTCATACAGGGAGAGATGGATTATCCAGTTTCGTAATTAGGGCCTGTTTTAATAAAATACAAAAAGAGCAAAGAATAGTGTGTTGAACCAGGCTTTTTCTATTCAGTGCAAGGGGGCGCTATCTTTATAGAGTATCTCCACTCACTGGGCCTGCAAAGAGTGTGTGTGTGTGTGTGTTTGTGTGTGTGTGTGTTGCAGTCGAACTGCAGTTCCATCACTGGGAGGCAGTGAGTTAAATATAAGAACAAATCAAAAGTTTGGGAATGAGAAGAGTGCGCTTGGCCCATCAAGCCTCATCCCTTCAGAGCACGATTTGCACTGCTCAGGGATTTCCTTCCTTGTTTTTTAATGTTTCTGGCGTTTTGGATGCTAGGCTATTTTATGAATCTCGAGTTTTGTTCTAAGCTGTTACTCGACTTCCATTTATGGCCTCTTTGTGTACTGAAGTAGTGACTTAGGTTAACTAAATCTGTACCATTTATTATTTTAATTACAGTTTTTGTCACTTGATAAAGCAAAATTCCTGAAACTATGAAAACAAACACTGAAACTGACTCCTCGTTTGCAAAACTACCAACGCATTTCTCTGGTTAACACACAAAAGACAGAATTCAAAACCATCTGAAGGGTTCATTTAATGCAATTCAATCACTTTAATACAAGTTTCATAAGTGAGTGTCTTGTTTTCAAAACACATATATCTGTATGCTGCTGCTCACAATTAATGCTCATTACTTTACATAATGAAGAAATGCAAATTGCACAATTTATCAACCTATAATCAAATGTCAGTCATGCATACAAGGTTGATGTTAACCCCAAAAGAAATCCCACATTGTGCTGAAACACGGACATGAACGTGAGCAGAGAGGTAATCGTGATCGTGGTATTCGTGGCAGCGCAACCAAATCTGCAGCGATCAACAGTGGCATCTATAATTTGTAGTTTGTAGTTTGCATGGAAACGCAGCTCCCTACTTTGTTTTATACAGTACCATATGGATTGTACATTAGCATATCAATATTATTATTATTTGATTTGATTTTTTTAAGGATTGAAAGAAGAGCTGCCCATGGCAGACATTGTTATCTCTTGACACCAGAACAAGACCTGGCCATTGTAGACCTGGTCTGTGCCAACAATGATATCCGCTTTCGTGAAATACAATGCTACATAGATGCACATGAGGATGTTCTTCATGGTCTTAACAACATAAGTGTGTCAACTATTAACCACCTTCTCAAGAGGCACAATGTCAGCATGAAGGCAATCTACACAGTTCCATTTGAAAGGAATAGTGAAAGGGTGAAGGGATTACACTATCAGCATATACAAGTAAGTAGAAACAGTTAAACAATATGAACCTAAATGTTTGAAGAATGGATGTAAACATTAGGTTTTGCAAGATGTATGAATACATTTTAACATGTTTTTTGCAATTGTATTTGATGTTTTGAAAATTGCGCTAATACAGCCAAACCTGTATTAAGAGACCACTCAAGGGACAGTCAAATAGTGGCCTCTTAGCACAAATGGTCTCTTAAAAGAGGGCCATTAACTTATGAATTTTCTATTTGTCTCTGACATGCTTGCTGTAATTATGTATGTCTTACACACACTGTAAAAGCCAGAAGTAATATGAACAGAAGGAAGTATGTAATTTAATAACATTCATTTAGATAATGCATTTACAAAACAAATTATTTTGCTAAATTAATAAATGCTTACCTGTCTCAGGTCACACAAAATGTTTTAAATCCTTTGCAAATTTCAAAACCTGTGTCTGATTCTACCTTCTCTACCATCTCCTCCCTCCTAAACCCTCCCCCTCCTCCTCCTCCCTCCTCTATCTCCTCTGATGACTTTGCCTCCTTCTTCTCTTCTAAAATCTCAGATAACCACAAACTCTTTAACACCTCTCCATGCCCCGCACCCCCTCCTGTTCCAACCCCTACATCCACTGCATCCCCTACTAACTCACCCTCCTTCTCCACCTTCTCAACCCTCTCAGATTTTGACCTCTCCTCCTTGCTCCTGGGTCACAAACCCACCACGTGTGCCCTGGACCCCCTCCCCACTCACCTCTTCCAAGCTGCTGCTCCTGCTCTACTTCCCTTCATCTCCTCCCTTCTCAACACCTCTCTCCTTTCTGGTCTCTTTCCCTCTGCCTTCAAAAAAGCCTCCATCACTCCCCTCCTCAAAAAACCTACCCTCGACCCCACCTCCCTCCAGAGCTACCGTCCTGTCTCCCACCTACCCTTCCTCTCCAAAACCCTCGAGCGGGCTGTACACCGCCAGCTCTCTGCTTTCCTGTCCAATCACTCTCTGCTCGACCCTCTCCAATCTGGCTTCCGCTCTGCTCACTCCACTGAAACTGCCCTCCTGTCTGTCACCAACTCACTAAACTCTGCCTGAGCTGCATCTCTCTCCTCTGTCCTAATTCTCCTCGACCTCTCTGCTGCCTTTGACACTGTCGATCACTCTATTCTACTATCCTCTCTCGCTGACCTGGGAATCTCTGGCACTGCTCTGGCCTGGTTCTCCTCCTACCTCTCCAACCGCACTCACCAGGTAACCTGGCGTGGAGCAACCTCCACACCTCGCCCTCTCTCAACAGGAGTCCCACAAGGGTCAGTCTTGGGTCCTCTCCTGTTCTCTCTCTACACCCGCTCCCTGAGCCCCCTCATCGCATCCTATGGTTTCTCATACCATTGCTATGCTGATGATGCTCAGATTTTCTTCTCCTTCCCCCCTCTGACTCCACCATCCCCTCCCGTATCTCTACCTGTCTGTCTGCTATTTCCTCCTGGATGCACTCGCATCACCTCAAATTCAACCTCTCGAAATCTGACCTCCTTTTCTTTCCCTCCTCCTCCTCCCCCTCCTCTGATCTCTCTATCTCTGTTCCTCTGGAATCTATCACACTCTCTTCCTCCGCTAAGAACCTCGGAGTCACCCTGGACCCCTGCCTCTCTTATTCCCAGCACATCTCCACTCTGGCACGCACTTGCCGATTCTTCCTGAGCAACATCCGAAGAATTCGACCCTTCCTCACCAACTACGCCACCCAGCTCCTGGTCCAGGCCTTGGTACTCTCCCGCCTAGACTACTGCAACTCCCTCCTGGCTGGCCTCCCTGCGTCCGCCACCAGTCTGCTCCAGCTCATCCAGAACTCCGCTGCTCGCCTGGTGTTCTCTCTGCCTTGCTTCTCCCATGCAACTCCACTACTCCGCTCACTCCACTGGCTCCCGATCACCGCTCGCATCCAGTTCAAGACTCTTGTACTAGCCTACAGATGCCTTGACCAGACTACATCCAGCTACCTCCAGAACCTCATCTCTCCCTACACCCCCACTCGACCTCTCCGCTCCGCCTGCACTAGAAGACTGGCTCTACCTCCTCTACGCTCCCCTGCCTCCAGAGCCCGCTCCTTCTCCGCCCTCGCCCCGCAGTGGTGGAATGACCTTCCTACAGATGTCAGGACTGCCCAGTCCCTGACCACATTCCGGCGCCTCCTCAAGACACACCTCTTCAGAAAGCACCTGTAGAACTCCTCTGTTTTTCCCCTGGGACACATATCATCCTTCCTTAAATGCGCATTACTTGCTCTTATCTGCCCCCTACTTTACTGCATGTAACCTGTACTTCAGAGTACTGTAATCTGCCAAGTATTTAATCTGTAGTATTTTGTATTTAATTACATCCTGATGTAACTATCACTGACACTGTTATCTGCTATATTATTGAATTGTATTTTGTCACACTTGTACTTGCTTGAACCAAAGTCATTGTATTCATCATTGTATTTATCTTGCTCTTAATTGTATTAATACTTGCACTGTGATTCTTGAAATGTATTTGATGACTGTAAGTCACCCAGGATAAGGGTGTCTGCTAAGAAATAAATAAATAAATAATAATAATGATAATAATAATTGATTCATTGCATGCTGAAACCAACGCCAGAATAAGCATAAGATCTTTTTTCGACTTACAGCACATTGTTTTCATACTCTTATAAATATGGCTTGAATTTTTCAGTGTTTATTTTCCTTTTAACGGTTTGCCTTTAAGTATTAAGCCACCACATCCTAATTATGAGAACATTCTGTTAAATTAGCGGGAAACAACAACACAACACGAAACGGACACATTGGAAGCAGGCAAGTGCAAGAACGAAATGCAAGTTAAAGTAGCATCTGGGGGAAGTGATTAATGTCATTGCTTGCTCTTGTGTTCGAATAATGAAGAAGGTGAAACAGAATCAGCAAGTCAATCAGGACATCAAGGTAAAAAGAAGCGACTTTGTTTAGTAATTAACAGTTTAATTAAGATATTGAATCGGCTCAAAACACGGTCACGTGAACAAAAATAAAAACCTAAAGCTTCAAGCCCTAGTTCTTTCCGTTTCAAAATGCTGTATCTGCTTCTTTCTAGTGCCGAATTGTGCAGCAGTTTTTCTGGCACTTACTGTCTTTACAAGTTTAATAACTTTAATTCTGTTATCTAGGGAGGACCTTTTGTTTCTCCATGTTTTCTCTCTTCCTTTACAAGAGTGCGCTGTTGATTTAATGATTACGGATAAAAGACCACTAAAATGGTTATTACTTTAAATTTAGGACATACCATTTAAAACCATATTTTTCTTATAACAATAGCCCAGTG
The DNA here is from genome assembly GCA_030684275.1 of Acipenser oxyrinchus oxyrinchus. Taxonomy (NCBI): domain Eukaryota; kingdom Metazoa; phylum Chordata; class Actinopteri; order Acipenseriformes; family Acipenseridae; genus Acipenser; species Acipenser oxyrinchus. The sequence goes on along the minus strand of CM060265.1, from coordinate 12,881,277 downwards.
TCAGTGTAAGGGTGCTTAATAGAGGTTTGAGTCCGTTGCTGGGTAAGAGAATTATAGTTAAATAAAAGCACAACTATCATCGAGAGGAATTTAAAGTGGTCGCTTAGACCAGGTGGTCACTAATTAAAGATGGTCTCGTGAGCAGGATTGACTGTAGTCTCAGTAACTGTTCTTTAGCGATTGAGAAAAACTGTGAGTCTATTCCCCTTCTTTTCTCTGGGCTGAAGAAATCTAATTATTTTAACTTGTCTTCAAAGCTCATGCCATTGAGTCTTGGGATCAGCCTTGTGACCCTTCTCTGTTCCTTCTCAGGTGCAATCGTGTCTTTTTATAAATGAGCTGAATATCTCTGTGAGATGCCCACTTCATATTTTTAATGCTATAGAAACTCCTCTGGCTTGATTGAACCCTTTGATTATTTTCACTGATTGATTACATTCTGTAACTTTGTGAACCATTATTATTTTTTTTATTATTATTTGTTTATTTAGCAGACGCCTTTATCCAAGGCGACTTACAGAGACTAGGGTGTGTGAACTATGCATCAGCTGCAGAGTCACTTACAACTACGTCTCACCCGAAAGACGGAGCACAAGGAGGTTAAGTGACTTGCTCAGGGTCACACAATGAGTCAGTGGCTGAAGGGGGATTTGAACCGGGGACCTCCTGGTTACAAGCCCTTTTCTTTAACCACTGGACCACACAGCCCCCTTATAACCATATAACTGAATCTAGATATTCTATATTCAGTAAACTGCTTTACTTTACCAGAGATGTTATTTGTTATTGATACATTTGATGCACCTTTGTCATATATTTGAACTTTTGAAGTATTGGGTTTGCCAGGTAATTTGAGAGTACCATACCCATTTGGGCAAACTTAGGTGATGATGGTCTAAAATAATTTCACAACTAGAATCTTCATGATAGTAGTCATGCACACCAACACAGTACAGCAGCTATGCACCCCCCAGCAGCCCCTTTATAGGACAGCAGCTATGCACCCCCCAATCAGCAAACCCTTTATAGGACAGTAGTTATGCACCCCCCACCCAGCAGCCTCTTTATAGGACAGTAGTTATGCACCCCCACCTAGCACCCCTTTATAGGACAGTAGTTATGCACCCCCCAGCAGCCTCTTTATAGGACAGTAGTTATGCACCCCCCACCCAGCAGCATCTTTATAGGACAGTAGTTATGCACCCCCCAGCAGCCCCTTTATAGGACAGTAGTTATGCACCCCTCACCCAGCAGCCTCTTTATAAGACAGTAGTTATGCACCCCCCAGCAGCCCCTTTATAGGACAGTAGTTATGCACCCCCCAGCAGCCTCTTTATAGGACAGTAGTTATGCACCCCCCACCCAGCAGCCCCTTTATAGGACAGTAGTTATGTACCCCCCACCCAGCAGCCTCTTTATAGGACAGCAGTTAAGTATCTCCCCCATTTGAAGTGGCTCTCCAACACTGCCCTGTCTTTCTCCAAGCCCTTAAAAAGTGCCATGTAGTCTTTTTTGTATTTATGTAAATGAAAAATACTGGCAGCTCCAGCAGAATTCATAGGCCTCAACTACTGTTCAGTTCTTGTTCTGAAGATGTTCTTAATAAAAAGAGAAAGAAAAGTCTAGCACATTTTTAAAATTTATTTTAAAGAAATATTGTTTCTCTTTTCATGTCAGTTTTATGAATTCTGAAATCGGACCAAGACATTTTTGAACAAACTTAGAAACACTCATATAAAGTTTGACATGTCTGATCTCGTGGAGAAAAAGTTCAGTGATGCAAAAGAAAAAGAGAAACCAGATTAATCCCCCCAATCAAAGCGATCTAATTACGTTTGTGTGCAGAAGCAATAGTGTGCGTCTGATTGGAACTTATTGGAATGATTACTCATTGTGCATTGAGGGTACCTGACACCTTCCCTCCCAAATGCAAAGACATTATTGTGCGAAACTGACTGAGAAATCACCATGGAGACATCAGATCATATTATTTCTTGCTGATGTTCAAAGTCCTTGCTTCAAAACTGTGTATTTTTTTTTAATCTCAGTTTGGTTTCACTCTTTTCCCATTTTCAGTTACAACTGGAGCAGAACTAAGGCACTCCATTCTTTTAATGTTAGCTTGCGTGGTTCAGGGGGCGTGGAGCTGGGGGGCTTCTAATCTTCTAATTTTCTAATTTCCTGTTAATTAGCATCTATCTTCTATTTAAGCCCTGATCACCTGCACCTTTTCTGTCTAGTGTTTCGTTTTAGTAGCAAACGCTCAGACGCCGTTGGTTCATGCTTCACCGCTAATATCTAAACTTCGTTGTCTCGCTCACTGCAGGTCATTTCTCAGCACAGTGCTGCCAAGATATTATCAATCATTTTCCTACCTGCTCAGGTGATCCTTCTTTTCATTCAGCTTCTCTTTTCGGCTTAAAGAGCTCCAATGTTAGTCTTTCCTGTTCCATCCAGTCTCCACCACAGCAACAGCGCCGTCCAAAGCGCAGCTTCATTACTCAACTTGTCTGCAACTTTATCAGAAAGTCTGGTCCTCCACTAAACTTTCAAGTTCCTTCGACAAGACATCGACATTCCCGTAGTCTGCGATTGCCTTACTTTAGCTCTATTTAAATCCACCACGAAGCTTTGTCTGCGGAATCTTTCTTTACTCCTCGCCTGCAATCAGACACCCCTCCCCGCTCCCACAGCCAGCTCCCCGATCCCACAGAGCCAGCACAATTACCGTTCCATCAGAAGATCCTGCCCTGGACCTCCATCAGCTACGTTCAACCTTTTAAAGACGTATCCAGCCCATTATAAACTCCATTTCAACCAGTGGCGGCTCGTGACTTGACTGGTCACATCATGCTCCAACGACACTATTGTACTGCAACTTTTCCACCGGCGCCTCACAGACCATGGTTACCACGGCAACGCCCTCATTGAGTGACTGCGGGGAGTGGTAAGTTGCCATGGTGACATGGAGTTCCACTACTAGGAGAATGACTGGAGTTGTGAAACCCAATCTCTGAATGTGAGTTGACCTTTTCCATTTCAAGCAGACAGGATAGTAGCAGACCGCTGATCGATCCCATATTAACGAACACATAGGATGGTCGACATCTCATCTCTTCCCTCGTTTCCACAAAATGGAGCACAAAGGGTGCTGAGCTTCCCCAGCAGTCGATTTACACATGTTCGTTCAGTTCCAGCCGCTACCTCAACCCTCAGTTCCAGCTCCCCTTCGGCCTCTACTTTTGGTATCCAAGTTTCGTCAGCTGGTCCGTCTGCTGCCCCCTCCAGATTCCCCAGCATTATCAGCTCCTATTTGACTGAATCCTACTCTCAGTAACCTCCTTCAATCTGCTCTGCATTTCATGTCTGCAGCCCTCGCCCTTCTTCGAGAGCTTCATATTCTACAGCTTGGTCAGTGTTTTCAACCTTCTGTGCCCAGAATCGGATTCATCCTATTCCTTCAATCAAAACCAGATCCTGGCTTTCATCGTCCACAGTAGGGATTCTCTCTCTCTCCCCCATTTTCTCCATACCAGCAGTTCGCCTGACCCTCCGTGGGATTCTTAAGAGCTTTCCCTTCTGCCTCACCTTCCCGCCTTTCTACATCAATGAACATTCTCCGTTTGCTCATTCTGCTCTTCGGAAACGCCACTTCTACCCATACAAGGATCTACCCATGGAGATTATCTGCATCTGAACCTTCTTCGGTCTCCTCAGGAGCTCAGAATCCACAGTTTCTTCTACTTCTAATTTACTCCATCATTCAGTTGTGTAACTCCAAGACGGATCCATTTCAGCGTGGTCAGTTCATTCAGCTGTCAAGCAGAGTCCCCTATCTGCCCCTTCTTTTCAACGTCAAGGTATCTCATCTGCACCTCGGCCTTCTTCGGTCTCTTCAGAACTCACAGTTTCTTCTGTTTCTAATTTACTTCATCATTCGGTCGTACCCCCAAGATGGATCAATTTCAGCATGGTTAATTCATTCAGCTGTCAAGTAGAGTTTTTCAACATCATGGTATCTCCCTCCTCTACTCTACCTACCCCCCCCCCCCCAGGACCCTCAGTTCATTGCTTCCTCTCGCTCCTATCATCACTCATCACTGGTTCTCAACCCACCTCTCCACCCTCCAGAGCAAGCATCCCTCCTCTACTCTACCCCCCCCCCCCACCTCTGCTCATTGATTTCTCTCACTACTAGGATCACTCGTCACTGGTTCTCAACCTACCTCGCCCCCAGAGCGGGCCTCCCCCCAACCATTCTGTAGGCACAGCCCCCTCTGCTGCGAGGGCCAACATCAATCACAGCCAGATCAAGAATGTGGGGAGCTGGCCCTCTTCTGCAGTGAATTCTTTCATTCATTCATTCTCATCTCATATAGTTGCTGCCCATTTTTAAAAATTGCTAGTATGCCTGGAGTGGGGGCTTCCTGTTCGCCGGGGCCACCAGAGGTTTTCCCCTAATCGGCCTCAAGGGATTTTTTCCTCTCCACTGAGCGGCAGGTATACACATAGTCACATTCTACTAACAAATTACTAATCTCCCTCTGTTTGTCCTGTTTGTCCTTCTGGTCTTTTGTTTATGTTATGCATTGGCATGTGCAGTCTTTTGTTTGTCTCACAGTGTGGGAGATTTCGTGAGGTGCCGGGGGTCCATCCTTTGGGGTGCAAGTGAGTCTCACTTCCCCAACCTCAGGGCTAGGCATCCGCCTCCCCTACCTTCAGGGGGGTTCTCACCATGTGAGTCAGAGCGGACCCCCGGCCATACTCTGTCCTGTCGCAGCTCCTGCGCTTATCTTACCTCACTCAAGGCTCTGTTCTATTCTGCCTGTCTTTCAGGACATGGTCACTCGTGCTGAGCCCTATACTAACCTCTATGCTTTGTCCTTATTTTCAGGTCCCAGGCAGCGTGACGTCTCGGCCAATCAGGGGTTTTACGAGCGCCCCTTACAGAAGTCTCAGATGCTGGGTACCTCTCTCTCTCATCTCCTCTCGAGGGGCGGCTCTCCGAGTCATAACCCTCATATGTGTTTTTGGTTGCTGGGTCCTCTGCCCCTGGGATGTGTCGGCATCGTCGCCCTCAGTCAGCGACCTCTTTTCTATCCTGTCTTCGGTTGCTGGGTCCTTCGCCCCTGAGATGTGTCGGCATCGTTGCCCTCAGTCAGCGACCATCTTTTCTATCCCGTTTTGGTTGCTGGGTCCTCTGCCCCTGGGATGTGTCGGCATCGTCGCCCTCAGTCAGTGACCACTTTCTGTCCTACTAACTGCTCCTTGCTGCTTCTTCTGCCTTATCCTTCACCCCAGCTCACGCCCCGTGAATTGCCAATTAAAAAAATTAACAGATGAATTGCTGTTGCTGAACTTGCGGGACACAGACACTCAAGCAATTGGAAGGTGACATCTTTGTTTGTATGTCTGTATACAACTTTTTGGCCAGTACACGTCAGTCTTAAAATATTTAAGTATGTTTGAGTAGTATGTTTACAGAGCTCTAAAGTAACTACATATCGCAAAAGACAATGAAACCTGTCGTATTAATCATAATAATAATTTCTCAACATGTTAGATAAATCTCACAAAATATAATTTTTTGGATTGTACAATTCACCTAGATTACATTCAGCACAAAAAAGAAATCATACTTTTCTAAGTGGATTTTATTGTATCACAGTTTGTTTTCAAGACAAGCAGCAATGGCATTTCCAGAGTGAGCCGCGGCGCCATGAATGTGGCGCACTCGGTTTCGTTTATGGTTTACCTATTTCATGAAAACACACCGGCTTCATTATACTACACATACAAACTGCTTTAAAATAAACCTCATGCATTTGAATCTTTCTGAATCTCAGTTTGCACATTATTCTGACAGAGGGAATATAAAATAAAAAAGTTTACATTTTTTGGGCCGGTATTTCGAAAACGAAACCAAATTCCAAACTCTCAAATTATATCATGGGTTAATGCTGTGTGTCCGGAAGATAATGCTACCTCTTTGAATTGCTATCGTATCAGGTGGGGTTTGGAAGATAGGTAACACTTTATTTTAAACACTACATATTAGGCATTTATTATGTACTTAGTTGTGACTAATTAGCACATAATACATCATGTACAGCCTCCTAATAAGAGTCTGCTAGGTACTTATTTACCACCCTGTCTCCAAACTCTCTTCCTCAGATCTCTGCCATTCTTCTTTGTTGCGTCGGTTACTTTTATATAAAATATTCCGATTTATTTTCGGGTATCTATAAAACGATTTTCATAGTGCCCTAACTGTTAATGTTAATTTGTGATGTCAAAGCTGAAAATCATGTCAGAAATCACGTTAAAAATCCCTATTTCTGTAATGCTAATAATACCGAATACAAATGTTATCCCTTTTCAAGAGATTGCTGATGACCTAAAAAAACAAACAGATACATTACACATTGCACCAGTTGGTGCTATATCTGTTTAGGAATGCAGAATGTATCTGACCTTTTTTGGAAAATATATTTCCAATTTAAGATTGTATGTTTTACTGGGAAAATAATTATATAGCAATGTGTTACAAGTTTTAACAGTTCTTAAAAAAAAAAAAAAAAAATTCCTAATTAAAAGGATTTTGTCTGTTTGTTTTTTACTTCAACTTATTTATTTATTTTTTTGTCAGGTTCATTAATGTGAGTAAGAGCTTCATGGGATGCCTGGAGTCTTCACTTCCGTATACAGGTTGCACAACTGATTGAAGATTGGTAATAATTGCTTCTTTGTGCATAATTTGTGAGATCAAAACTGTATTAATGACATATGCTGCTAATAAGTTCTTAAGTAACGTAAAAGCAGCCTTTGCTTCAAAATAGGGGCTGCAAAACGCTTTATTACTGACCTATTTGTTTTTAATAAGCTCTTAATTAATGAAAATGAAGCCTTTACTTCAGAATAGGGGCTGCAAAGCTCTTTACTTGTGACCAACATCCTCCAACTCTGGGATAGAGTGTTATCCATGCATGGTCCACTTTGTTTTGCTGCTTTATTACCAAGGTATTAATCATATACAAGTAGCTAGTAGGACCTCATATGGGCAAGAACAGTCTTCACTTCAGTATAAGGCATGCAATCCTTTATTAAAGTCCAGTAACCTGTTAGTAAGGCATGTTTGAGAATAAGCATAATAAGTACCTAACAAACCCTTATTAGGAGGCTATACATGATGTATTATGTGCTAATTAGTCACAAATAAGTGCATAATAAATGGCTAATATGTAGTGCTTAAAATAAAGTGTTACCGTAAGACATGGGTTGGATTAAGTGACGTGCATCAGGTTTTTACAGGCGTCCAGCCGAGTCCCTCCCTCTGAGACAATGACAACAGCAAGTGCTGCTACTGTGAGTGTTAGAAAGAGCCAAATAGTAAAGGAAAGCAGCATTCCACAATTAAACTTGTCATTATTAACAAAGGGGGTGATGCATGAGACCTTTGCCAGAAGAAGTAACGAGGCAGAACGATATGTAACTCTTGCAATCTGTAACATCTTAAATCGTAACTTCAGTCTCGATATTAGAAATGTGCAGCATGAACAGTATTTCAAGTGAGCGATATGCACATATATAAATAACATAATTAGTGTGTGTAGAAACTCCACTAAGAATACCCAAATACATTTAAAAGGCACGTTTTTACTTTGCCCATTGCGAGTGATTGACAGCAGTGCCATAGATAGTATGGGTGGCCAAACGTCACAAGGCAGCTCACAGTGCAGACACTCACAGGGCTGGTAGCATCAATAGAATTCACGGTGGAGCTGATTCTGCAAATATGCCAGACCATTTCAATACATGGATTTGTAATATAGAAAGGAAGTTAAAACATGTGGAAGACAAGACTTTGCAATGCACAGATTTAGTTTAAATTGGATTCCATTTATAACATTTAAAAAAAAAATGCTTCACATGAATTACTTATATAGATATTCACTTTACCTGCTTTTTCAGTGGCAAATACATTAATCCAATGTTGTATAATAACATTCTTTTCAAATTATTAATATGTAAAACGTTGTTATTATGACTTTCTGACCCCTAAGAAATACTACAAAAATTATTGCATAATGGGTATAACTGGAATTTTGTAACAAACAAATAAATGCCCTTTAAAATGTACTATAATACGTTACGTTTCTGTGTACTATAAACAAAACCCAAGCATTTCAAAATGATGTCAATGCATTTTTTTTGCAGCACAGAGTCAGTGCCACACCCGCGATGGGATGGGGTAAAAGCTGGTATTGTTACCAATTCAGTACACCTGCAGAAATCTGTATCCCCTGGCACATTGCGCATGTGTAAAATGAGATCGTCCCACAGGCAGGTCTAATTTTTCTTTTGCTCGTGTCTGAGGTAAAGTACGAGTGATGTGCACGCGAAGCAGTTGTCGGCTGCATTTTTTCAATCATTTACTAACTTTTTCGACAGGATGCATGCTTTCTTTGAGATGTGTATAATCATTTATAGTTTTTTTTTCATTAAAAACCTCTTTGACATGTGCAGCTAAAACAATCTTTAATTAATTAATGCTTAATGTAATAACTATGTGACCTACCTGTTTATAAACGATTGTGCCGATTTCAAAGTAGACTATTTTTTAAATATATTTTTGGGATTTCAAAGCTTGAAAGTTGAAAGTAAATGATCAGTAAAGTTTTCACGAATGTTGTTGCTCTGTGGCTTGTGCTGTTATGTCTGAAATAAACAGGAGTCATGTAAATGATATTAAAAATGATAACAAACATTTCTGCAGGTCCCATGGGGGTTCGTTATAGTGAAGTTAGCCTGAATTCATATTTATAAATATTTACAGTTGCAGGCTAGCTGCTTTCTACATTTTAATGTAACAAATTCAAAATGATCTAGACAGCATTCAGAACTGGGCAGACACATGGCAAATGACATTTACTAGAGAAAAGTGTAAAGTACTGCACGCAGACAATAAAAATATGCATTATAAATATCATATGGGAGATACTGAAATTGAAGAAGGGATCTATGAAAAAGACCTAGGAGTTTATGTTGACTCAAAGGGAAGTAATGTTAAAACTTTACAATACATTAGTAAGACCTCACCTAAAATATTGTGTTCAGTTCTGGTCACCTTGTTACAAAAAGGATATTGCTGCTCTAGAAAGAGAGTAAAGAAAAGCAACCAGAATTATCCCGGGTTTAAAAGGCATGTCGTATGCAGACAGGCTAAAAGAACTGAATCTATTCAGTCTTGAACAAAGAAGACTACGCTGTGACCTGATTCAAGCATTCAAAATCCTAAAAGGTATAGACAATGTTGACCCAGGGGACTTTTTTGACCTGAAAAAAGAAACAAGGTCCAGGGGTCACAAATGGAGATAAGATAAAGGGGCATTCAGAACAGAAAATAGGAGGCACTTTTTTACACAGAGAATTGTGAGGGTCTGGAACCAACTCCCCAGTAATGTTGTTGAAGCTGACACCCTGGGATCATTCAAGAAGCTGCTTGGTGAGATTCTGGGATCAATAAGCTACTAACAACCAAACGAGCAAGATGGGCTGAATGGCCTCCTCTCGTTTGTAAACTTTCTTATGTTCTTATGTTCTAACAAGGTAGTTCCTAATTAGTTTTCAGCTCGCACAGGTCAACCACAGGCTTGCATGCCGCAGCAGCAACCTTATTATTATCAGCTATGTTGATTCACTGTTGTTAAATTCCCCACACTGATGAGCACCAAGTGATGTCACTGCTGACTCAGCAATGCAGAGCACTGAATTTAACAACGCACCCAACCACTGAAGCTGCAATCACTCTGGGATCTGTAGTGCAAGAACCTCGAGACCTGCCCTCCTGTAAAACTTCCATAATGCATACAAAACTGCGTCATGAACAAAAACATACAAGGAGCATAGCGTAGCAGAACTCTTCATTATAAATACTTGTCAGAGAAAGAAGGTGAGCCAGCATTTAAATACTGTAAGTTCATAAATACAAATTATTTGCATTTTCCGAAATGCTCTGAATTGCGTATGTGTCATTTTTAAAGTGTTCTGGTTTTCTTAACGTATTGTAAACCAACTCACCCACTCGGGTTCGTTGCCCCTTTAAAAATTGACCCAGCACACAAGAAATGGATTTTTAAGCGCTGGTGCGCTATTTTTAATAAACACCAAAATAAACAAAATACAAAACAAACACCTAGCTCTTCACGAGCACTAACTAAACAAACAGGAACACCCTGACTACGAGTGGGACAGCTAAGCTGTTTCCCCACCAAACAGAAAACAAAACACACAGGTTTAATACACCACACTTTACCTCACGACTGCTGGGAAGCAGAGTACCTCTTTCTGCCTCCTTCTACTCAGCAGGCCTGAGCAAACTAGCTGCCTCTCTTAAATACCCTGCACCTGGTACTAATTTAACAATGGCTACCAGGCGCAGGGGATAATTAATAATCAAACAATTAAATTAAACAATTAAACAAAACAAAAGGTGCATTTCCATTTTACTCTTCAGGGAGGTTTTAACCCCCTCCCTGCTGTCTCACTGAACCCGCTGCCTTACAGTGTATAGTAACAAACCAATAAAAAACATACAGAAACACTCTTAAGACGTGCATTTAAATTACTATTTCAATGTTTTGTTCAGTAAATATCAGTAGATGAAATCACAAATAGCTATCAGCATTTGTAAAAGGAATGGAAATGATATAACTTACACTTTCGGAAATTCCTTTTTTTTTTTATAAGGATACGTTGTTCTATGCCATTGTACCTTTTTATTTAATTGGATTAAAATGACAAGGATCTCTGTTTTCGCCGTATTTTGTAATTTCCAATAATTAAACTGTAGCCTGTAATATTCTGTACACAGAGCGAGCACATTTACTAATGTAACAGGAGGAGGGAGGAGGAGGTGTTTTGGGCAGGGATGTGTTGGGGACTATTATTGGTTGTTCGGGAGAGGGAGGGAGGGAGCAATTACTGAATGGCTGGATGTTGTGAGCATGGGTGTGGAGTGTGATTGTGGGGTTATCGGGGGTGTTTACTATTGGGCTTTGTAGTGGCCGCCGGGGTTTACAAATAATTTTGTTCATTAGCTGCCTTAGTCTTTTATTTGCTCCCAGTTCCCATTCCCTTTTTGGTATTCATTTAATTGTATGTTACATTACAGGCTAATGAAACCCCAATCTCATCACGCCCAACAGATACCATGTTAAATATGCGACACCGTTTAGCAATCCGACCTGCAGCTCACTCGTTTTACATCGCAATCTGAATATCACACATTTACGACATCTCACTCTAAAAACAGTCTTATCAACAACACTAGCTTGTGGAAGTGAACAATCAACAATTCTTATGTGGTTACACAGTCAACACACACATTTTTCTTATTATAATATGTACATCTAGTAATATGGATGAATTGTCATGGGGACGAACGGTCTTTGTTGTATGATGTGTATAATTTTCGTCGTCTTTGCACCTTCGGAATCGACTCTTCCGGGAGCTTTTTGGTGATCAAAAGAGGGTTCTGGCCCAGAACGGGTTAATGACAACGTGTTATTAATCGGTTCTGATTGCTAAAATATTCTCCTCACATGTGTGTAACTTTCTACGCTGCTTTTTAATGCAATTGAATTAATTAAAGTGCTGTTCCGGGCCGTTCCGTCTCGTTCCGGCTTTTACCCCATCCCATATTGGATTTTAACTTTTTTGCCAAATCGACGATTTATATCGATGTTTATTTTAGAAAGAATTTACTGTTTTTTTTCTATCTTTATTTTTCATTTCAAGCAGAGAATGGATGAAATCGGCCTTTATGCTTTAAAAAAAGAAAAAACACAGACTTTTTATGCCATTGAGAAAGGTCTCATTTAGCGAAGCCCCTTTATCATATTCAACATGCAACAAAACCATGGTTACCAACATTCTAATTGAAATAACGTTTGGTCACAGCAGAGCTATACCTTGTAAAGATAAAGATCCTACACAAATTAAAAAAATGTCTCAAATAAACCGTAGAAAATGCAGCATATAAAAGTGTATTACACAGACTTTTGTAGCCTAAAGTTACGAGTAAAAATAATATGCACAGAACAAAGCATTAGATAGTTGAACAGAACTAACTTGCACTTATTCTTCAGCACAGCTGGAGTCACTGGAAGGTAAAGCAGACGGGCTCACTTCTTCCTGCCATGGAGATGTCAGTCAGGGGATTGTGTACAATACTCATTTAGTGTTTTCCTCTTGCGTCCCATTTTCAAAGCAAACTGTAACTGTTACCGTATACCTGGCAAAAGCCTACAACTTAACCCGCTAATTTCAAAAGTAGGCACTTTGAATGACGGGCTCTTGAGCTGGTAAATGAAAGTACACAGTCTGTACAGGTCTTGATGATTGACAGTCATTTAAACGAATGAGAGCATTCTGGCGCTGCTTCAGTCAACGAGATCTGTCAGAACTTGGTGAAATGACAGTGACAGTGATACTATACTAACAGATCACTGAGATGACTGACAGCGACCCCCACTCATTCACAGTGGAACAGAGACGGGACAGGCAGTAAGTATAAAAATTAAACAAACTAGAGATGATTTCTAAATTGTTATTTTTGCTACAAAAATAAAAAATAGTGCATGGATTTACAGACGTTTATCCTATATAAATTTATTTCAGTCAAACTCATTTTTTGGGAATTCAACATTTAATGAGCTTTGCCGATTTAATATCGAAAAGCAGCAAGCCTAATAATAACCTATTTGTGGTTTTGTTTGTTGAAATCTAAAAACCTTTGACCATGTGTGGTTGATTGTGAACAGGTGCAGAGGTGATGCAGTGCAGGAATAACACGGACAGAGATTGTAATCCAGTATGGAAAAGGGTATGGTTTATTTTTATATTCCAGGTCTGGTGACCAAAACAATGATCCCCGGCAATACACAGCCATGTGTAATGCACAGGGTTAAATAATAAAGGGTTGCAGTCCCAAACAATAAACACAGATATCCCTCCCACAATATACAGTCCTGGGTGCGTGCTGTATTGCTTGTGGTGGGTGATACAGTTTAATGAGTGACAATACTGCAGTGTTGTTCCGGGTTTTATGCTGGTCCTTAGAGACAGCTCCGGAACATGTTAGCCATCTATGAAAACACAAGTAACAATTATAGACAAGACAAACAAACACTCACAATATTTCACGATTACTGCACGGGTCCTTCCGGGTTATATTTCGTAAACAAAACGAAGGAACAGATTACGATTCTCCGTCCCCCTTATATGCTGTCACGCATGACCCCTTGGTAAATGAATGCAGCTGCTTTTACAATCTGCGGCTGCTACATTGTTTCCATTCCGGGTCAATATATTCTTGCAACGGAGTCTCGCCTTCTTCCAGACTGACCGACTTCCCGACCCGGGAAAGAACTGTCAGACCAGCCCGTCCAAAGAACTCTGTCCTCGCTGCTTAGCGCCCTCACAGGTCGGGAGGGAGATTTACAACCAAGATTGATTATATTTCTGTCACACCACCCTACTACAAGACAGTATGCTGTAATGCTATTAATACGTCAACGGACAACTGTCCAAAGATTTAGACAGAACATTTCTAATACCTCTATGAGCAAACAGCTATTGACAGGGATGGGGTTAAATTCTCCTCCCTGCCCAGGTTTATTGTGTCAGTTGGGAATCATTTAACAATCAATTAGCATCCAGCCACCTGACATAAAAGGAGGCCTCAGCTCCTCATTAGAGAGAGGTAGCTGAGGAAGCAAGGGTGTTTTTCTTTGTGTGCTGTTTTTTTGTTAATTTTGCAATCCAGTGAAGGCAAATCTCAACCTGGAAGCCTTATTTTTTGTTTCGTGTTTATTGTCTGTGTTTTAAAAACCTTTTGTTTGGCCCTCGTGCCTGTTTATTTTGTGTCTTTTATTTAATAAAAGTCTTTTGTTTGAACTGCAGTCTGTCTCTGGGCCTCATCCCTTGCGTCATCCTGTCACATGCTCCTCACTTGTTTATGTGCAAAATTGACTATTTTCAACTGATCCCTGTCTGATTTTGTTTTGGAGCACACAATCAAATATTCATCTGTCCGTTGCTATGGTAATGAAGGACACATCCTTTTAAATTATCTTTGCTCTGCCAAACAAGAGCAAACAGCAATACTAATGAAAATAGGTTGAAAGCAAAAAAAAAAAAAATACACTGGAAAGGAAAAACACTTCAAGTAATTAAGTCAAGTAGAGAGAAAAAGAGTGTGAGGGGAGGGAGAGAAAGAGTGAGGGGGTGAGAGAAAGAATGTGAGAGGGAGAGAAAGAGTGAGGGGAGAGAGAGAAAGAGTGTGAGGGGAGAGAAAGAGTGTGAGGGGAGAGAGAAAGAGTGAGTGGAGAGAAAGTGAGGGGAGAGAGACTCTGAGAGGGAGAGAGAGTGTGAGGGGAGAGAAAGAGTGAGAGGAGGGAGAGAGTGACGGGAGGAAGAATGAGTGATGGGAGAGAGAAAGAGTGAGGGGGAGAAAGTGAGGGGAGAGACTGTGAGGGGAGACAGAGTGAGGGGAGAGAGAGAGAAAGAGTGTTAGGGGATAGAGAGAAAGAGCATGAGGGGAGTATTCCTGATATTTCAATGCCATATGATAATCAGGAACATCAGTTTCATATCCATTTCATAAGCACAATTGCACGCAGAAGCAAGTAAAAGCTTGCCTTTGTGCGGTAAAGCAAAGTGAAATCATAGTGACATCATGGTGGTGGGAATGAAAGAAAGACATTTTGGATGCAATGAAGTGACCTGATTTTCCCATCTCTATTTGTTGTGCACATTACTTGGTCTCTCAGCTCGTCAGTACCTTGTTTTGTGCTCAATGCTGTATTTCAGACAGTGTTTCTAGGTTAATCCTTGTTACGTATTTTTGAGTCAGTGCTGTACTGAATAAGGTCAACAGAAGACCAATTTGTTACTACATGAATAAAGGTATGTGTAGCTTTTTTTTGCCAAGAGAGACATTTTCCTAAAATGTATTTGGCAGCCGAACACTGAAGTTTTTTTTTTCTTCCCCTTTCTATTGTGGGGTTTCTTATATGAACAGTTTTATACAGCTTTAAAGTATGTGAGAAAACCATTTAAAGGATTCTGGAATAATTCTAGAAATCTTACCTGCCGGGCACTTTGTTCACTATGTAGGACTCGCACATGAAGCTTTGAAAGCAGGATCCTTATTTATATAGTAGTTACTTTGTAAATACATGTGTAAATACTTACACATAATTACAATGTTATAATGCATAGTTACAATGTACTTACGGTGTAAATATTTTTGCACAATATATGTAAGTACACAATTGTATCAGAAAAGAGTTAGGGTTAGGGATAGAGTTAGGGTTAGGGATAGGGTTAGGGTTAGGGTTAACCCTTTGCGGTCCATTTATTCAGCACCTGTCAGGCTGGTCAGGTCCAATTTATTTTCACACAAGCTGTTTATTTTACACATGCTGCTTAAAAGTAATATTATTCACAGTAAAACAGGTTTAAAACGCACTGCATATCAACAGGACACTCAGTACTGCATCTCCAGCCCTGCCCCACTCCTTGTTCGCCGTATTTATAACATATCTTTTCATGGTAGAGCATACTGATAAATCATCTCCTGATCACTCGTTTTATCACCAAACTCCTCAATAATGCTATCCAAGTCATTATTTTATTACTATAATCTCAAAAAGCTTGGCAAATGTCAGTGATATTCTTTGAGTGCTGGATGTGGAAGCAGCTAACTTGTTTGTTTATGTGCGTGTTATGTCTGTGGTGAAGGGACTATGCGTATTGTTCAGATCTGCCTCAGTTGTGTTGTGTGTGTGTGTGTGTGTTTTTTTTTCGGCTTCTATCGGCCTCACTCAGTCATTGAAAGCTTTTCTTGGCTTTTTCCGGAGAAAAAAAAGACTAGGGACCTGTGCTTGACGTCTTTTTGATGATGCCAGAGAACTTTCTTTTGTCTAGAATGGTACAGGATATAGTTTGAATGGAAATATATGTTTGCAATAAGATGTGCTTCTGTCAAAACTGCCCTTTTAAGACCTCCATATGGAATGGAAGGGCACGCCAGGTAAGATTACTGGAAATATTTCATTAGCTTAAAGAACCGAAAACTGCATCTTATCTGTTAACCACTTGCTAAAATGTAACACACATTCCAGTGATGAAGATAACAGACCAGATTGCTTGTCTCTCTTCCTCCTCAGGTATGGAGTAAGTCCAGTAAAATACAGGACTTCATTTCAGTGTGTTTTCTTCCGACTTTAATAAACGCATGTGTTCTTGTCAGCCCCATTTGATTTGATGACTTCATAATTGCATTGTTATGGAAATTCTAATGGTGCCATTCAATTTAGCCTGTGACCTAAAAAGTCGTTCATATTGTGGTCATGTGACTTCTTGGATGCAGAATTATAAAGACTCATTGCTTCAAGATACTGCCTTTATACTCGGCACACAGCTATATTTTGTGATTCTCAAGTTTGAGTGTGGGTATGGTACAAAAACAAATCATCTTTTTGTCTTAGTAATTAAAAAAAAAATCACTGTCTCACTGTTTTTATATATCCGTGAAATGGGGTCCTGTTATTGAAAGGTGAAAATTCCATGTGAATGTTACAAAATGGGGAAACACTGTAGAAACACTAAACTAAATGACTTAAATACATGTATTTAGTTTCTCTTTGTATTTCTCAATTTGGCAGCCTTCAATGGTTATGGATGACAACATGAGAAACAAACAACTTGAGAGAGCTTCAGAAAGGAAAGCGTGCCCCTCCCACTGCTTTCAGTGAGCAGCAGCAGCAGCTGCTCCTATTCCCTCTGATCCTCAAGCACATGCAACAACTGGACCAGAGCTTCCTCTTCAACCTGAACCCCGGGTGCTTTCATTGTGAAGGGCAGTAACAGACTGGAAGGAGATGAAAGGTCTAATTACAGAACAAATACAACTGAGACAACGATACCTGTGCAATCCCTGTGAGGCTGGGCCTTGCCTTCAGGGTTCAATAGGCAACGTTCGAATGGAGCATTTCAAATTAGTAGAATAAGGGGGGTAAATAACTGACAGCAATGTGATAAAAACAAGTTTACAGCAACAACGCAAATTAACTAACACATAAATAGTTTCTCAACCTAACCTGCATATCAATGTGACCAAATAAAGTAATATCCTGAAGAAGCTATTTCTTCCTAGAACCTTCCAATACCAATAACTAATTATAACTAATTGAGGAGGCAGGTGGCTTTTCCTAAAGGGCTCTGAGAAGTCACTTTGCCGGCCAGTCAAAGCACCTTGGAGCACAATTTCATTATATCTCTGGTGCTAAATAAGTTTCAGCCTTATTTGGGACTTCCATTGCATTTCAGGTGCTGCATTGAGTGATGTTCATGGTTTATTCCAGCAGTCAATCCTTTATTTATCCATGATGGAACATTCTTGGGATGAAGTTCTTGTTTACAATAGCGAAGGAGCCATGAAGGCAGGCTGTGTGGTCCAGTGGTTAAAGAAAGGGGCTTGTAACCAGGAGGTCCCCGGTTCAAATCCCACCTCAGCCACTGACTCATTGTGTGACCCTGAGCAAGTCACTTAACCTCCTTGTGCTCTGTCTTTCGGGTGACACGCAATTGTAAGTGACTCTGATGCATAGTTCACACACCCTAGCTCTGTAAGTTGCCTTGGATAAAGGTGTCTGCTAAATAAACTAATAATAATAAAAGGCATACACACAAACTGCAAGAGATAAAAAAAAAAAAACCACATTGACACTTTGTATTTTATCTTTTCATTGCAAAATGTTGATGTTATAATCACTCAAATCGATATTATTACCACTTAGGAATTATGAATTATCCATGTACTTTATATGAAAATGATATTGGATATACATCTGAGTTTGAAATTATAAAGCAAATATTAATGTAAAAAACATAAGAGTAGGCAACAAATAATTATTTACTATCAAAAGCTTCGTAAATATAGTCTGATTTTTTTTTTGTACAATAAAAGATCTACAAGCTGGCCTTGCATGGGATCAGAAAACTGTGCCAGATTAGACCATGTGCTGGATTAGAGTTACAGTAAAAAATATAACACAGTACCTAAAAAAGATAAAATGACGTAACTTTTTGAAGGTTTTAAAAAACAACATTATTACTGTATATACACAGTATAATAAACAAGCTTTAAACACAATGCCTCAACAGAATCTTTACCTGTTCAGCACAAGCTTGTCTTAACCATGCCCATAGAAAGACATTTACTTGTTCATGCTGGACCTGCATGTGGGATTCAGAGCCTTTGTTCTGCATTCAGGTTTTCACTGTGTTGCTTTTATGTGGGCATCATTTCTTTTCAGAATGTCTGAAATGCTTTGCCTTGAGATTTTGAATTTTTCACTGCTCTTTTTGTGTTGGTTTTGGGAAACGTTCAGCTTTTTTGATAAGTGCAAATGTTCTTTCAAGAGATCGCTCGTTGTGTGTGGACATTTGGACATGTATTTACATGTAAGTATATATGCAATGTTTTGTTTTATTTTTTATACTACTGTTGTTTTAAAAAAGAAAATTGATTAGACAGAAGAGACCTAAAAATCATGCCGGATTCCAGAATAGACTGGTCCAGATTGTAGAGAGTGGTCGGCAAATGCCGCCTGGCAGGGCTGTATCAAGGGCTGAGCGAGAGCAAAACTTCATTTTAATATTACCGCAAGGGGGCTTTCATGGGGGATTCTCCGTATGACCTTCATATATTTCTTGTGAGTAAGTAGAAAATGAAGTGTTTTGCAATATCGATTCCAAAGTACAGTACTTGCTGATTGTGATGATACATTTATCGCTATGGTGCTGGAATCCTCATATGATAGACAGGAACGCAGAATAACATAAAACAGAATTCAAAAGTAGCACACATTTTTATTTTAAATGCTTCATTGCGTTATGACAAATTTAATGAGAAATATGGCACTTTCGTTCTGCTATCAGCTTTAGAACACCAGGTGTGATAGACGTGCCGGCGATACGTAGGCAGTCCTCCACAGATTCTCGTGTCAGCCTGTTTCTTGCATCTGTTTTTAATATTGCATTCATTGTGGAATAAGCCTCTTCAGTATTGCAAGTGGTCCGCTCTGCGGCTGCCCTCGGGTCATTTGGCCCGCCGTCAGATTTAATTGCTGACCACTGTTGTAAAGGATATCACACCATTCATTTCACCATTCGAGATTTGGTCGGGACCCAAAAGTCATGCTAAATTATACAGAATGCCAGTATGCCAGGGATAGATTAGACAGGTTTTACTGTAATTAAGCATGTTGATGTATTGCAACTTGACAGCAATTACTACAGTGTGTTTAGAAACACTTTATATTACCAAATTTTTATTCATATTATGACATTCATATTTTGCTTCATGTTCAGGTATTTACACAATCCATAATTCCATAATTGAAGATAGAATATGTATCTTCTTGGTTCTGTACTGGTAAGGCAGTAGTTGCTGCATGTCCTTACACTTTTCACCCCTGGAGGATATTATATCAGAATAGTTTTTCACTATACCTGAACTATCCAGTTTATATGTTTTATTAAACCTGGATCATGGCTCTTTCTCCATTGGGTTTCCAGGCAGCAGCACAGAACTCTCTCAGAAGGCAGCTCAAGTCTTGATGCTCGTATTTCTCCACAGCTTTTAGTCTGTGGTTTTTGATTGGAGATATTGCTAAAGGATGGTGTAACGCAAAGGCACATGTTTAATAACAAATAAACAAATAACAAAACACTTAACATAACACAGAACAAAACACATTAACAAAATAAATGTCACAATTGGCCAAAACAAAAGGTCTACAAAAACTCTCAAAGAGACGTAAACAAACAAACATACAAGACAGGACGGGACGCAACACGAAAACCTCCACCTCCACCTCCACCTCCACCAACATCAACTCTAACCATTACTCAGCAACACCCGTGATCACCCTATTTATACACCTGTGGCTGGAGCCTTAATTAATCATTTAATCACTTATTCAATTCACGGCTCCAGCCACATCCCCATGTGTTTTGACAGGGAGAAATGTAACCCTCTCCCTCAGTGCTGTGGTCTGCTAATAGTTCTGCTACAGTAGCTAGGGTGTTTTCAGGGTATACTGGGATTGTATTGGTATGCCAGTTGTAAGGTTAATGTTCTAACCATTGGACACATTTTGTATAGAAGATAACATAGTGGCGACTAGCTATAACCACTATAAGATAAAAAAAACGAATCATTATAAATTAATTGTTACATTTAATCTTTGAATAAAAAGCAAGGCACAAGCCTGTTTGTGGAGACGACCTGTTATGGAGCTAGCAGCTGTTACAATGAGTCGATGCAGCAGCAAATTGAAGTCAAAGAATGACAATTACATTGTGTATATTTAAAAAAAAAAAAAAAAAAAAAATCTAATCTAAAATAGCTTACAGAAAACATCCTAAAACTCATGCGTAAATACAAACAGCAAACTGTATAAATATGTAGTAATTGAATTCGATTTAATTATACCATAAAACAGTATAATAAATATGTTAAACATTCTCAAGGGGCCCTGAAAATGGGTTGAAACAGGTTTTATTCTTCTGAAATTTCATTAAGAAGACACCGAGCACACATCACAGAGCTGAACGATTCCATTGTGTTTGTTTATTCCCTTGAAAAAGCATGAATATGTTTAATATTTGAAAGCTTCCTCCGTATACTGTATTGGGATTCCATTTGACAGCCCTGTCCCTTTTTTAAATAAATCTGCCTTCTGAGAGAAGAGGACAAAACAGAGGAGGATCTCTGTGTAGTACTGGAGTGCTAACCAATGCTTAACAATCCATTTCCTGACCTCTTACTAGCTTTATTGAGTCCAGTTCACGGGGCGTGAGCTGGGTGAAGGAGAAGGCAGAAGAAGCAGCAAGGAGAGTTAGTAGGACAGAAGGTGGTCACTGACTGAGGGCGACGATGCCGACACATCCCAGGGGCAGAGGACCCAGCAACCGAAACGGATAGAAAAGATGGTCGCTGACTGAGGGCGACGATGCCGACACATCCCAGGGCAGAGGACCCAGCAACCGAAAACATGTATGAGGGTTATGACTGGAGAGCCGCCTCGAGAGGCAGAATAGAACAGAGCCTCGAGTGAAGCAAGATAAGCGCAGGAGCTGCGACAGGACTGATTTTGGCCGGGGTCCGCTCTGACTCACATGATGAGAACCCCTGAAGGTAAGGGAGGCGGATGCCTAGCCCTGAGGTCGGGAAGTGAGACTCACTTGCCCCCAGAGACGACCGATGCGAAGGCATGTAAGAAGGTGGAGGAGGGAGGAGGAGGAAACGAAACACTCGACAGAAAAGTTGCAGGTGATCAAGGCTTAAATAGAAAATAGATGCTACTTAGCAGGAAATTAGAAAATTAGAAGATTAGATGATTAGAGCCACCCAGCTCCACGCCCCTGAACCACGCAAGCTAACATTTCACGGGCGTGAGCTGGGTGAAGGAGAAGGCAGAAGAAGCAGCAAGGAGAGTTAGTAGGACAGAAGGTGGTCACTGACTGAGGGCTTACGATGCCGACACATCCCAGGGGCAGAGGACCCAGCAACCAAACGGGATAGAAAAGATGGTCGCTGACTGAGGGCGACGATGCCGACACATCCCAGGGGCAGAGGACCCAGCAACCGAAAACATGTATGAGGGTTATGACTCGGAGAGCCGCCTCGAGAGGCAGAATAGAACAGAGCCTCGAGTGAAGCAAGATAAGCGCAGGAGCTGCGACAGGACTGATTTTGGCCGGGGTCCGCTCTGACTCACATGATGAGAACCCCCTGAAGGTAAGGGAGGCGGATGCCTAGCCCTGAGGTCGGGAAGTGAGACTCACTTGCCCCCAAAGGATGGACCCCGGCACCTCACGAAATCTCCCACACCGAAACAGATAAAGGACAGCACATGCCAACGCATAACATAGACAAAAGATCAGACGGACAAACGAGACAAACAGAGGGAAGGTTAGTGATTATTAGTAGGCTGTGATTATGTGTATACCTGCCGCCAGTGGAGAGGAAAACCCCTTGAGGCGCATTGGGGAAAACTTCTGGTGGCCCCGGCGGACAGGTAGCCCCCACTCCGGCATACTAGCGATTTTAAAATGTGCTGCAACTATATCGTAGGGAGATGAATGAACATAAGAATCTACTGCAGAAGAGGACCAGCGCCCCATGGTCTTGATCAGGCTGTGGTTGATACTGGCCCTTGCAGCGGAGGTAGCTGCCTATACGAAATGAATGAAGAGTATAAAACTGAGGAGGGAGGCCTGCTCTGGAGAGGAGGGTGGAGAGGTGGGTTGAGAACCAGTGACGAGTGATAATAGAGTGAGAGGAATCGATGAATAAAGGGTCCAGGGGGAGGATTTCCTGATGGAGAGATATTTTGACATTGCTGAGAAAGGGCAGATGGAAGATTCAATCCTTGAGAGCTGGATGAACTGACCACGCCGGAGTTGATCTGTCTTTGAAGCACGCAGTCAATTAAGAAGTAGGAGTTGGAAATACAAGAGAGATCACATAAACGAATACCCGCTGCAGGGAAGCTTGAAGCTGAAGGAACTGTGAATTCTGAGCCTCTGAGGAAACCAAGAAGGCTGTGAGGCAGATGGTCTCCATGAGTAGATCCTCGTAGGGGAGAAGCAACCTTCCAAGAGTAGAGATAAGTGAATGAATGATGTCTGTGGATATAGGCAGGCGGGAAGATGCAACGGAGGGGAGCTTTTGAAGATTCCATGGAGAGTCAGACGAACTACTGGTATGGAGAGGATGGCGGGCGAAGGCACGGACAAGATGCGGTAGTGATATTGAACTCCTGAAATGTAAGATTTAATGGATGCTGGGGAAAGATGAAGAGATTCCTTAGCATGGATGATGAAGGCCAGGATCCAGTCTTGATTGAAGGGAATGGGGTGGATATGATTATGAGCGCAGAAGGTTAAGAATGCTGACCAGGCTGTAGAATAAGAGGCTCTTGAAGAAGGGGCGAGGGCTGTAGACATGTAGTTTTGAGCAGTTTGAAGGAGGTTGCGGAGGGTAGGGTTCAGTCTAGAAGCAGCTGATGAAACTGTGGGGTCTGGAGGGGTTCGGGAAAGCAGACGGGACCAGCTGACGGAACTTGGATACCTGCAGGCAGAGAGAGCATCAGCAGCATTATTATGGGTACCAGGAAGATGGCGGCATGAATTAAGAAGTTGAGAGATACGGAAGACCATATGAGACGACGGAGCAAGCGATAATGAGGGGGATGAAGAACGTCCTTTGTTGATGATGTGCACTGTGGGTTTGTTATCGCTGAAGAAAAGGATTGATTTCCTTGACCATTGGTGACCCCAGAGGACAGCGGCCACTACGATTGGATAAATTTCTAGGAGAGCCGTGGATTTCTCTTGAGGGGAAGGAGCTGAATTTCAGGGGCCAAGTGCTGGAGAACCATTCAAGAGCGAGGAACCCGCCGAATCCAATGGATGAGGCGCCAGTGAAGAGGGCAAGATCATGAGGGGCTGAAATAAAGTCATCATAAAATAGAGAGAGACCGCTCCAGTTAGTGAGGAGATTGATCCACATCTTTATGTCTTTTCTGGCTTCGCTGAGATTTTCACGTGAGAATTCATATTCTTGACAGTTGAGGAGAGGGCTAGGAGACGTGAGATAAATGTTCTGCCCTGAGGAATGATGCGGATAGCAAAATTAAAATGACCGAGGAGAGACAGGAGGTCCCGCTTCTTAATGAAAGAGGAGATCTGGAAACTGTTAATGAGTGAGAGAATGCGTTGGAGTTTGGCAGGAGGCAGACTGGCTTCAATTTCATGGTGTTGAGTGTAATGCCGAGGAATTCCAGGGAGTTAACAGGGCCGATGGTTTTCTCTTGAGAAAGAGGGACACCAACTAATGAGAAGAGGGTCTTAAGCTGATTAATTGCTTGGGCTGGAGGATCTGAAGGGGGGGAAATAAGCAGAAAGTCATCCATTAGATGGAGGAGGAAGGGAACATGATAGGTGTTGAGCAAAATCCAGCAGAGGGCTTCTGACAAGGAATCGAATATTTTGGGCTACTGCGGCAACCGAAGGTGAGCTGGGTAGAGAAATAGAACTTGTCTGCCCAGCAGACTCGAAAAGGTGACGGAGGGAAGGATAAATAGGCATGACCTTAAATGCATCAGAGATATCGGCTTTGGCAAGCCAGGCTCCGTGACCTGCAATTTTGATGAAATGAATGGCATCTGAGAGCTTAATGTAGTGAAGAGCTGAACTCCTCGCTTGAAATGAGGGAGTTAATGCTGCGTGTGTAACCGCCGAGGAGCAGATAGGTCAATGATAAGGCGTTTCTTACCAGAATACTGCGGGTAGCGATGCCTATGGGATTAATGCGAAAGGTAGTGAAGGGGGTGCTGCAAAAGGACCGACCATGAAGCCTTTGTCGACTTCGGCTTGGAGGAGGGAACTGACGACTTGTGGTTTCTCGATGGCAGAATGGAGGTTTTGACAGATGTGTGACTCGGAAGGAACGTGAGAAACGCCAGTGAAGAAACCATTTGTAAGTCCATTAATTAGATAGGAGACGAACGGCTTGTCTGGATGATTTTGAAGCGCATTAGCGAGAGCCAAACGTTGATAGGAGTAAAACCTGAAGCAGCTTTGATTGTCACTTAGCTGTAAGAGGACATATGGACCGGGAGTGGGCGTCGCTGCAGAAGCTGCAGACATGGAGGTTCTTGCAGGAGCGGTTGAAGCAGACAGAAAAATTAAAGTTATTACATATTTGCCTGCCGCCTGAAAACTTGATGGGACGGCCGTAGACATCTTGGGCTTGAGATCTGGTGGGTGGAGCTGAAGCATGGATGGAAGCGGGGGCAGGTTGACTTGAACTGAGAAGAGAAGACGAGGGACGAGGAATGGGTTGAAGGGAACTAGCTGCTGCCTTAGGGCACAGGTAAGAGGAGTGAGCTGTGGAGGCACATGCGCTGCAGGCGTTGGCACGAATTCCACTGAAGATACGGGTGAAAAGATCTGGGTCGGAACGGGACCAATCCACAATACGGTTGTCAGCTGAGAGGGTGGCAGCAGCTTTGGCTGCAAAAGCACGGTGGTATTGATAGAACAAGGTGCCTCCATAGCGCACAGACAATTCAACGACCAGGAAGAGATATTGATTTAGCTCCTGTAATCTGTGTGGATAAACAGAACAGAGAATGTCACGATAGATGGAGAAAGCGAGGACTAATTCTCCCGAGAAAGGCTTTTTGAAGACGAGGGTCACGGGACTTTAGAGTGACTGAAACGTCTCCGCAGTCAACCACTCTGTGATCCAAAAACTCGGAAGACGCAATGAGAATAGAAACGAGATTAACATCCTTGCCTTCAATTATTTGCTTCCTAATTTTTGGAGAAATAGAATGGCTGGTAATAGCACAGGGAGAAGAGGAACCTGCAACAGTGGCCGAGGAGAGGTTGAACTCTGGAAGAGCAACAGGGGTACTGAAGAGGACGTACCAAAAGTATGAGCAGGAGTGCTGGAACTGAAGGCAGGTGGAGCCGAGGAAGAATTCTCCAGTTTGTCAAGTCGGGCGCTGAGGGCTAGCTGAGTGTCTATAATGGGCTGGAGCAGAGTTTGCAGCTGATTAAACGTGACCTGAAGGGCGCTGGTGGAGGAGACGGGCAAAGTAAGTGACTGCGGCGGCAGATGCTGAGGCTGCGCTGACTGCGTTGACTGCGCCGGCAGGGGAGCTGGGCTGCGTGAGCAGGATCTTGCGTATGCGCAGCAGAAACAGGAGCTGAGAGAGTAGCAGAAGAGTAGGGCCTGACGGCCAAGCTTGCAAGCCGGGGAAAAATCGGCTCGGCTGACAAGGCTTCACAATAAGTAAGAAATAAGGACATGCGATCCCGCCGACAGGGATGGGAATGGAATTCTCAAAGAGAATCTTTCAGCAGCTTAGGTGTCGTCCAATCTTTATAGTGGAGCTGCGGTGGAGGCTGGCTAGCGGAACCGCGCTTTGAGCCAGCTCTTGCCTAGCTGAAAGCCGGGTGGAAGCAGGGTTGACGGGCGGGGCTGGTGCGGTCATGAGCCGGGACGAGGAACGGGATGTCTGACAGAGACGGACAGGTGGAGGAGTCGGAGGCAGGAACTCATCTGAGTCGGAAGGAAAGGCGACGGCTGAAGACTTTTCCATTTGGAAGCAGGTAGACTGCTGCAGTATTTAATTTGTTTGCAATAACGGTCTTCGTAATTTTTTTTTTTTTTTTTTTTTTGGAGTAATGCGTAACACTACCGGTCGGGAATTCAAAAACGAAACACTCGACAGAAAAGTTGCAGGTGATCAAGGCTTAAATAGAAAATAGATGCTACTTAGCAGGAAATTAGAAAATTAGAAGATTAGATGATTAGGAGCCACCCAGCTCCACGCCCCCTGAACCACGCAAGCTAACATTTATGTTCACTGCAGCAATCACCACCATAGAGCTGAAGGTCAGTGGCTGTCCTCCTGTGAGGGTGAGAGAGACTTCTACATCTCCCATTCCACTGCCAAACCAATAGCCTCTTTACACCCAGGAGCTTGTCAGCAAGCTACAGAAGCCAGCCCTACAGGTGTCTGCTTTGTGCTTAATGGGTGTCTGGCCAGTATGGTCCAGTGTTGCACCATGAGGTGAAACAGTCCAGCCGATTCTGTCTCCTGCAACTGTGGGAGCACCAGAGCCAATGCAACGTTCCTTGTAGAATTTCAGTAGGTTGCAAACCTAATCTCCTCTAACTGTATGACTAAACCTGCATTTGGGGACTGCTGTAACATTTGTAAGCTTTCAGGCTATTTAAAGGCCCCTGCATTACATATCTAAGATATGTATTTCTGGTTTAGTAACTTTTAAAAGAAACGAGTGCTACTAGAGTTTTAGAACTACCCATATGAATAGAAGGATGGGTGTTTAAATCATCCGATAGCAAGCAATATCCATCTATATTTAACCGTTTGTCCGTCGATTCCGGAACGGCATGTGAAAGTCCCTGAAGATGCTGCTTGTGAAGTGGATGCATGGTATCAGAGCTGTGTGCAGGAGCATGGAGGAACTGCAGCTTCTGCTTACTGCAGCTTCTGCTTGGGCATATGGCTGTCCTCACAGCTGTCGGTTATCAATAATAAAAAAGCAATCTGTTTTTATGAATAATATTCAGGAAATTGACTGCTCTGTCCTCTGAGTGAGTAGCTGAACATTTCAGCTTCTTTTACATTTACTGTCCCCTTGCCTTTTTATAATAATTCAGAGAGGTTCTTACTACAAGTGCTCAAACTGCTTTTCTTTTTAGATTTTTTGGTAGGTCTGTGTTAAGGAGCTGCTCTTCAATTGTAGTTACATGCCATAGATGTATGTGAATTAGAAAACGTTTCTTTATAGAAGAGCCAGTGCTTTCAATGAAGTTGTCTTTTGCTTTGCTGGTAATACGCTGCTGTGCACCACATGGTGCTGGCGCTTACTAATACAAAGGCAGTTTGGTTGGTCTAGCTTACAATACATAGGTCTATGGCAGGCAAGTAGAACTGATGAGCAGCTCCTGAAGTCATCGTCAAAAAAGAAAACACGTTTGAGTGATTGCAATAGGAAGCAATAAGAATGATTGCAACCTCCCGCTGCTTCTGTAGCTGTGGAAATATACATGAGACTGAGCTTAAAGCAATATGCAAGTTTATTAACAGATGAGCAATACAGCAGGATTGCAGTGGAGTATTATTTGTCAGTCAGTGTGCTAGCCTGAACTCACTTCCTTGTGTTCCTTCACTGCTCTCACTAGCTCAACAGGAACCGAATCAACAGAGAATGGAATACAATAGGTATCCCCATCTAGTGGTCAACTGTATAATGACATAAACCAATAGTTTTCTTTAAGATTAGCTTTTACAGTGTTATATTTACTGGTTGACTGTTATTATTATTATTATTATTATTATTATTATTATTATTATTATGGATTTATGATTTCATTTTTAACTTCTACACTTACGTGAAGGACGGGCCACTCTATTGTCATTATTAATCTTTAATAAAAAATCGAATTAATTTAACCAAGAAACCTTTTGTGAAAACTGTCATTTAACAGATCAAATATAAGGCACCTTTTCAATGAAAAACTAGACTTGATTTAGCATTTATAGTAATCTTTATGTTTTTACTTTTGTATTTTTTCAAAATGAACAGTGATTTTCACACACACTATTTAATTACAGTGGTTTATAATGCAACAACATACTATAAATTATTAAACTTTTTTAAACAAATGTCAAAATAAATGCATGATCCATACAACGCCTTTAAAGAATTTTGAATTACTATTTAAACCATGCTGTTGAGTTTGTTTGTATTCCACTCCTGTTTCAGTTTCAGCAGCGGAAATATACTATGTGGTAATGAGGTGCTCTGTTATAATTAATGAATACATTATTTCTCTCTCTCTCACTCACGCTCCCTCTCTCTCCTCCTCTCTCTCTCCCCGTCACTCTCCCTTTCTCTCTCTCTCTTTAGCTGATAAATGTCTTCCACCTGTAATTTGGGTGATGTGCGTGCAATTCTCTTGCCTAGTATCTTCTCCCATAAATTAGGAGGGGTCCTCGGATCATGTAACCCCTTTATCAGCAATAACATCATTTGGCCGGCTGTCACAAGCAGCACCACTAATAGCCGCAGAAATATCAGAGCTTCCTCATAATTATTCTGTTTTAACTTAGTGATGATGTTTCATTTACTCTTTTCTTTCCCTGGTGCTCTACATTGCAGGTATTGCAGGTTATGAAACATGCAGAACTAAATAAGGTTTAATCCAGAAACCCGACTCAACGGCTCTGGGCTGTATTATAAACAGTGTTCCCACAGAGCAAAACCAACTCGTAAATCAGATAATCTGCTATAGTAGGCTCTTTGTCACCTGGATGACTTTTATAAATCTCTTTTCTAATCTCAATCCACAAGTAGGATAAACTGTACAAGAATCAAAATACTGCAAAAAGTTGGTTGTTCGCTTCCTTCGCTTTTGTGTGATTCTGTTAATGAAAGTACCAGTACTATGTATAGTGCATTAAGTCTGACCATTTCAGTTCTTGATAGTGGACATGTAAAGTATTAAACAAAACAATTTTAGAGTTGTTTTGCTAACCAATTTGAGCAAAAGTGGGCTTACAGCTATGTAAAAAATGATGATGGTGGCTATGCACAAGGCAACAAAATCAAGTAAAGAACCAAAAGGTCTACCGCTGCTAGCCCTTTATAGTATTTGTAATTACCAAGTAAATGACTTGACCATGTAGTGCCCAGGGTGAGTCATACAGTCAGGGGAGCTCGGGTTTGCATCCTGGCATCTTCCCTGGAGAATTCCACAGCGAGTGGCAGATTTGATCTAGAACATTTCAAAAATGTATATTTGGTGAAGCACTTACTCAGTTTTGAAGACCCTTTGGACATTCTTTGGCACAAGATATTGATCAGAATATGGATGTGTGGTAGGGCTGAGGCCTGGCATATGTGTGTATAGGATTTGTATTTTTTTTTTTGTATTTTGAGTTTTTATTTTGTTATTGAGTCAGGCTACGTCTGGGACATCCTACCTGCTGTGTTTGGCTGTGGGGAAAAGCAGCTGCTGATTGGCCAGCTGCGGTTCCCTAACCAGCAGGTGGGCGTGTCCCAGCAGAGCTCCCGAACAC
The DNA here is from genome assembly GCA_030684275.1 of Acipenser oxyrinchus oxyrinchus. Lineage (NCBI taxonomy): Eukaryota > Metazoa > Chordata > Actinopteri > Acipenseriformes > Acipenseridae > Acipenser > Acipenser oxyrinchus. The sequence goes on along the minus strand of CM060265.1, from coordinate 12,851,509 downwards.
ACCTCTGTACTACTAGCTTGGACAGAGGAGTCCATTCGAACAGTGAGAAGAGATGCATTGCTGTGTGATGAGCAGCCATGAAGCTCTGCTTCTAACTCTGGACCTAACCAGGGTGTCTAACCAGGGTCAGAGTTTATAGATAATTTTTAACTCGTTATGACCCAGTATTTAACCGGAGTCCAAGCTGTAAGTGTTGTGTGTAGGAATAAGTTTGGGCATTTGAATCCCTTTCTGAAATACAGGAAGGTGTGCCAGTGGGACCTCCTGTGATGGATGGAGTAGCGCACAGACTGTTCATGCAAACCTTTATTCCTTAGCTGTTTTTGTTTGGGGTTTTCTGTGTCTTCTACCTTTTAATAAATCCTGCATGCCTGCGCGGTGAATCAACTGCAACCCCTGTGTCCCGAATTTAGTTTTTACAGCATGGCAGGGACACGCTTCCAGTGTTAGAACTGACACAATTTAGATCAATTGAATAGACACCTCATTTGCCTCTAGAAATATTAGACCTGATATATGGGTTTAAACAAATGTCCTCTGTGGGCAGCACTGAAGTAACCTTGATTAATTAAATCTTCAAACACTGCTGCCTTGGAAGACGGAATGTATTGTCAGAGGGGGAGGCAAGACCTCATTCTGGCTTCTCTATAAAAAGATAACTAGGTCATTCTGGACAAGGAAAGACTGCTGCATTTTTTAAAGCCCCTTTATTCCCCCTTCTGTGCCATTGCTCAAATAGTGAGTTATCTTCATTATTTTGTAAGACCAGGGAAAGTTCTTTAAGATTATATATATTCAGAATGCTAGAAAAGGTTTGTCCTGTTCGTAAGTCCAGTTTTGAAGGCTTCTGTAATTTCAGTCACTCTATCAAGCTAACCCATCACGACCCACTTGTGGTGGTTTAGTGCACACACTGCTATTCCAGGAGCAGGCTGTGTTGCTGGACACTGCAGCACTGCGTTGAGGGACAAGCTGATTGCACACCCGTTATCATGAAGCCCCTGAGACCTCCCTGCTTTCTCAGGATCGTTTCTCAATAGCACGCAATCCGCACACGTTTTATTGCTGAATAGTTGCACACAACTCTCCCTCGGCTCTAGAGGATCGCGTGGCATTTGCATATATTGGAGACCAGGAGATTCTCTAATTTGAATTACGTTCCTTAATTCTTTAGTCTGCCAGTGTAATTACTATAGATAAATGGGTCCTGACATTCCATTGAACTTTTTTTGTTCCTGATGATGACTGGAAATGTCAGAATTAGCCGGAACATTAGTGTGAAATTAATCAGGAGCGGCTTGGAACAGTGTGTGCAGGCATCCGGGTGCATGGCATCCATCCATGAAGATACTACAGCAGGTCTCCAGAATATTAGTGTTATTAATATTACTCAGGGGACCAACCTTTTCATAATAATAGAATGAAAAATGTACATAATATTGCTGTAATCCCACTGTGGTCTGCTAGTTAGCATGTTTATATGGCCAGGGAATTCTCTTTCTAGGGAATCCCAGTGCTATAAACACACTGGTAAAGCAGTCTTCAGAATACCTGTAAATCACATATGAGTAACCAACCAATCATCGCTAAGGGTTTGTCAGAAAATGTAATTTGAAGCTAATTATCAGAGTTTATTCCATGACTCCCATCTGCCATTCTGATTGGTCGCCGCTATGCTGAACAAACCTCTGATTGGCTAAAAAAACAACTGAAATCCAGTATAAGCAACACCAAATGTGGGTGCAGATCATTTTTCTCATTAGTTTACTATGTTTGTGTAGTAGAGTTTTTCTATCCTTTCCTGAACAGCACTTATTGCCACTCCAAGCACTCTTTTTAGTTCCAAACACACCCCGCTTTCTGCCCCCCTGCTCTACGAATTGCATTCCGATGTGGCCACTGGTACTTAAGGGAGAGTAGGGCCTCGCAGTTCAGGTGTGTGTTGTGCTGCTGGTATTCGATCGCCTGGGTCGTGTCGTTCACTCCTCTGTAGCAACAATGTCAACAGTGTGGGTGCCTGTGAAAGAGCCAAAACACATAGGTCATTAATATTGGCACGTCCCTCACAAGTGGCAGTGTGTGAGTACCTGCATCTTTTGGACCCCCTGTGTACTCAGCTGATACTTGGGCATCATGCAATCAGACTTTTAGAGGCGGTCCAACAATAATCCACATTCAATATTCTCTACATGCAGCGTTATACTGTTGACTTATCTTGTAATTGTAAATCCATGATACTTCCCTTTGTATTATATTTAAGTGGTCCTCCCTCCACTTGGAGCTCTTTCGCCAGACTGCAACTCTCTGCAACTCAGGCTCTGCGTGTGTTATTGTCCTCCTGCTCCTGCTCCACAAAATGGCCAACTTCCTGTCCCTCCAGTCTCCAATCTCCAGGCACCACCTGCAACCCAAGCTTCCCCTTCTGGTGAGTTTTGGTTCTCCTTTTATAGGGCTGTCAATGATGGTACTGGGCGTCTGTGTCTGTGAGTGGTGCGGTGTACAAAGTGAATGTCCAAACAGTACTCTCAATGAAAAACATCCGTATTTATTAAAGAAGTAAATAATAAATCAGCCGCCCCTATACCAACAATGGTATCGGAGAAGCCAATACAGTGGGTTACAGTCCCAAACAAAAAGACACTCCAAAACCATAATCCTCCTTGCACGAATCTGTGCTCTGTAGGTCCTGGTGAAAGTGGTGCTCATGCCTGTGCTGTGCTTGTGCCGTGAAGGATGGTGCTCAGGGTTTCCGTGCTGGCTCTGTGGCTACAGCTTCTGGGTCGCTCACTCATCCTCTGCAACAAAAAATAAAAAAACACAGCGCTCCGGCGAGTTACAATCGTCACCGTAAGGGGCTGTACTCACGCAACTGCATCCCCTTTGTACCACCAAACTCCTCCCTGCAATCAGCCCATTGCCATGGTTTATCCAATCGCTGCCTGACCCATATCTGATCACAATGGAGTTGTTTAGAGTACTTGCAGCTGTGCGCTTTCCCCAAGATGGCCGACTTCCGGTTTCCACCTACCGTCAAGTCCACCAGTCGAGGGGAACTCATACAACCAGACTTACACAGCGCCTTTTCTGGTCGGGTGGGAGATTTACAGTTCAAATACCTTCGCTCTCTATCACAGCATCTCTATTGAATGCACCTGTGGCTGATTGTGGGTCCTTGGAGAAATGGGAACTAATCACCCATGCATAAAAGAAAATGACACTTAATGCAAACACAATTAAATAATACAAAATCAAATCTCCACTACAAGTGGGTAAACACTGCAAACAATAAAGCATCCATACATAAACAATAATAATCTTAAACAAAACACCCCACACACTACAGTGATAGTCATATGTGACAAAAATAACAACATTTTAATTTTATTCCATTTAATGAACCTAACAATTTAAAACATGTTGGAGAACCTGAGTAGATGCACTGCCCTGATACTGGGTTTATTTCACTTTATTGTTTCCTGTGATATGGTACAAAATTAGATTCCCAGCTAACTCAACATGAAATAATATCGGAATATTTACATTTTGAAGGAAAATTTGACCATGAAAACTCCATGTTTGTCCAAGGACTTAAGTAGAATTGAGTTAGCATATAAAACTGAGGTGCTGGGATTGAAATCAGTTCACACTTCACTTGATCATGAAAACAAATCTTGCTGTTTTCTACAATTTTGCAGATTTCAGCAGATTTCTTTCTCAAACAGTTTAAGGGAGTTTCTCTCTGCTCTGCCAAGCATATTTATCCCACGCTAATAAGGTCGCTTTTTAATAACCCTTTTGAAGACTGCATGTAAACAAGGGCACATGCTTGAACACAATTCAAAGCCTCATTCAGTCCTCAGAGGTTTTGCAAATGCAAATAGGAAAAATATTTGGGTTTGGTGTAGAACAGAAAAAAAAGCTGAGTTCAAATCTTTTTTTTTTTTTTTTTTAGCAGATTTAATATTACAGTAAAATAGAGTTAGTGGTGTTTGCTTGCTCCACTGATTGGGGAATGGCCTTTATAGTAAGATCAGCTAGCTCCATGAGTCTTGTTGAGTGGAATCAGTGTGTCTTTGTCTCGTGTGATTTGGGCCCCTGTAGCTCGTTTGCTTCTTTTAAACTATATTGCACACATCCGCAGGCTCACTCTGTCTTGACCTGGTTTGTTTCTGGTGGTGGAAACCTGATTGGGGGCCCTGCAGCTATCTGCTGATTTAACATTGAATGACCCACATTCTAAAGATAAGTGTACTGCAGGTTCTTATGCCTGTAAGGAAACAAATTCGATGTCTGCAAATGAGAGCACACTATACCAATTGATATGGTAGTACATTTCCATTTATTGATTCCAATATTCAAAATCTACACACATATATTATTCTTAGCAGTCACCCTTATCCAGGGCAACTTACAATTGTTACAATATATCACATTATTTTTACATACAATTACATTAATTTTTACACATTATTTTTTACATACAATTACCCATTTATACAGTTTTTTTTTTACTGGAGCAATTTAGGTAAAGTACCTTGCCGAAGGGTACAGCAGCGGTGTCCCCCACCTGGGATTGAACCCACGACCTTCCGGTCAGGAGTCGAGAGCCCTAACCACTACTCCACACTGCTGCCCCATATAGCTCAAACATTATCGTTAGACACAGCAATGTAGCACCTAGTTATAAACAGAAATCAGATAATGAACAGTTACCAAATGTTCTGAAAGAAAGCTCAGGTTCAGAGATGGTCTGTCGTCAGAGAGGATTCAGGCAGCTTATCTCACTCGCACTCTCAAGGGCCTGTCTTATATATCTTACCTAACTGTGTGTGTGATGAACTTTGTGAACTCTGCTTACACTCTTTAACAATATCTAAACACTATCAATGTGCTATCAGTTACAGTGTGGTTCCAGACACAGAGCATACATCTCTTCTACACAAGGTGAAATGTACCCCACTTTATCAATTCCTTGTTCTTGTATCCAGGGTCAGTTGAGTAGGAAAACATCCTCTCATAACTGCTTCCCTTACAGCTGTGCTTGAACACAGTGTTCTCAAGTGTGCTCACAATATTTGTTTTACCTTCAGTAACTCTTACATGCTCCAAAAGGCCTTCTGTTAGTTAAAATAAAAAAGTAATCTTTCAAAGTGTTCAGCAGTCTTTGATCAAAGGGAGATTCTGAGAGATAAAAACACGTTTGTTTCACTAAGGGTTGCTAATTAATGATTCACCTGGTAAAGGCATGTGATATTCAGGATGAGTGGTATAGGCAGGGGAGTGCAAGATCTCGACTGTGCAAAGTTGCAGGTCTTCACTGGGGATCCCAAAGGGAATGATGCTTTGCCTCTGGTGCTCCAGCAGGTTAGAGAAGCAAATTCGTCTCCTCATTGCTCTTTAGCGGACCCTACTGACCAGGTGTCTGATGCATAATGGTTTTTGGCGTAAAATGTGCTGATGCCTGTCAGTGTGAAGCTCTAAGCAAATGACATTATATAATTATAAATGTTTTCCTATTTCCAATTAGATTAGCAGATGTGTGCATCTAATTGTCACAACTCTCATTTTGAGTGGAAAGAGTGATTGCATGAGGGAGATGTATCCAATGAAATATTCAGGCCTTGTAATGAAAAATTCTGTCAGTTTCGAGTTTCACACATGGCCTTCAGACAGACAAGCTGCTTTATAAAGAAGAAAGAAGCAGTTCTGTTCTAATGAGCCTGCAGGCTAGCTGTGCATCGAACACGCACCAGTCCTCTTCCTCCCTTAGTCTTTCATTCGTGGAGTGTACCGGGCCTGCACTGCTGTTGTCAAACCTGCTTTATCTTATCACTCATGACAATGTCACCCTCTGCTTATTATCCCCACATTAATGTTGAGTATAATAGTTACAGTCAAAAGGTACAAGCTCCTGATAATATCTGGTCATCACTGTCTGATTAATATCAATCACATTTATCAGTCGTTCAACTTATTTCCACCCCACTTAAAGAGAAGCTTAGTATGGAAATGACATATCACAGTTAATGAATGTATTCTTCCTGTGGTTCATATTCATTTGCTGTATCCTTTTGTGTTTCAGTCGTCACATCCTGGGGACTTTTCAAATGGTCTTCAGTGCAGCCACCTATAGCCAAAACTACAATAAGCAGAGACCGACCCTCTGTTGCGCCAAATGTTATGGTGGCTTCTAATATATACTGCAGAATTTGAAATTCTCTCCCCCAAACAGACCTTCCTTTCTCCACCAATATCTTCCCAATGTGCTAGAAGCGTATTTGCACCTGGAAGTGCCAGCTACTTTTGTTCAAGGGTCAGAGCAGTGGAGGAGAGAAAACCCTCCATCGTGGAGGAAACCTCTGGGAATCCCAGTCTCTGGCTTCTCTGTTCCTCCCAGCCTAGTAGCATGTGTGGTAGATACTCTACTTTCCTTACAGAAGTAGCAATATACAAGGATTTTTTAATTTACAAGTTCTGTGACATAACCAGTTCCATTTAGAAAAAAAAACAGAGCTGCTTAATGGATGTGGCCCAATGTACAGTAATTATTGTAAATATATTAATATCCTTATGTATCCATTATACCAGCACATTTTGAATGAAGAGCTCATCTCATGTCTTTGAAAAGATATATATATATCCTTAACAGTTACAGTGTGTTGCTGTGAGAGATACAAGAATTAAATCCCAAGCTATATATTACCACTCAACATTGATATACCTTTGTCTTATAATATGCAAATGGGGCAAACTAATAGTCTTTTGATATGCGAATTGGAAATGAAGTTGTAAAGAGTGCATGTACAATCACATTAACACTGAGTTCCCTGTAGAGATAGAGAACTTTATTAAAGAAGCAAAGCGTGCATTCAAAGACAAAGCATCGAGCTCGATGGTGGGGAGAGTGCTTTAGACCCTGGAATAGCTGAGATCTACATCAACAGAAAATTGCATTTGTGCATAAGAACATACGAAAATCTATGAACAGGAGGAGACCATTTTGCCCAACAGTGCTCGTTCCATACCTAGTAAGTGGTTGATCTTAATAATTCAATATAAACAATGTGGCCAGGAAGCCCATTCCATACCCTCTCCACTAACAGAACTGTCTACTACTCTCTGCCTGTCTCTGCTTACATTCCAGCTGTGTCCTCTGGCCCTGGATTTGGTGCTGCACATACAATATTGGCTCCTTTTAAGATTTTAACCTCAATCAAGTCCCCCTTAATTCTTCTTAATTCTAAATAGACTGAGTTCCCTCCACCTATCTTCATAGCACATTCCTTAAGCCCTGCAATTTGTATGGTCTCTCTTTCCTGGGACCTTCCTACTGTACTGATTTGTAGAAACATACCCCCATCATCAGAGATGTAACTGGATCATTTTTCGGGGGAGGGATAAGGCAGATTTAGTGGCAGTGTGATTATGGTACTCTTTTCATTTTAATTCATATTCAGAGACTGTCAAACAGGTACTCCTACATGCATTTGTGATGCCAGATATGTAGGATAATCATTCTCACAGCACAGGGAATAATGAAATTAATAGAGCAGAACTGTATTGTTTCAATCGACTGCCTTCTGGAAGAAATGCATCTTTATTTGTAGATTACACAATCACAATACAACAGGGATGAATTTACGATTTCAAAACGCGGGGAATGCTAAGGAGATAAGGGGAACCTTTTTGTAAACACAAAATTTGGGCAGATAATTCAGGATCAAATATTCACCTCTTTTGGGTGGGGGTAAAAGGTTTATTTTGAAATGATAGAAATGGCTTCTTATCAAAGTCAGTTTCTGGTCATCAATGCTCATTTATATTATTATTATTATTATTATTATTATTATTATTATTATTATTATTATTATGTATTTCTTAGCAGACACCCTTATCCAGGTCAACTTACAGTTGTTGCAAAATATCACAATACAAAGTATAACATTACAGATAAGAGCAGTTATAAAGTACAGTGAAATCAGTAGAAAATAAGATCAAATTCAAATAAGAGCAAAATAAAGAATACTGTAATGAAATGAAGCAAAATTAAATCAAAATGTTACCCCATGCACAGAAGAACTGCGTAAAATGTAAAAGGCAATGCAATTTAGCAAAAGATTAAAAAAACACCAGTTTCCAGAATTAAAACCATCCAAAGTCAGTATTCAAAATTGCAGAATATAGTGCTCAATATGCCCTTATGTCACAATTCACTTGCAAATGAAAATGCACAAAAGCAACTAAAGATCACAGATTTTAAAAACATGCATCACAGTATCTAAAACTGTTTAATGATTAACTTTTACATTACCATAACTTGTCTCATTTGCTTTGTTTTTGCTGCATTTTCATCATGTGAAATTTTAGGAAGCACTGTGTAACTGCACAATAAAGACAGACTGATTTGGAATGCGAGAAAAAAAAACTACGAGCTGTGATGGATAAACAAGTACATTGTAACATTGAAGAGATGGACAAGATATAGAAAATAGTTATAATTAAGAGCACTAGTAGAATATGGCAAGTATGGAACAGAGGGGATTAGAGGAGGTGTAGGGAGAATTAATAGCCTGGAGATGGGAGGGAGCAGAAAGGTCGAGACAGCGATAGTCGAGTACAAGAGTTTTGAATTGGATGCGAGCAGCGATAGGGAGCCAGTGGAGGGAGCAGAGCAGCAGAGTAGAGTGGGAGAAATGAGGAAGGGGAAAAAAAAGACGGGCAGCAGGGTTTTGGATGAGTGGGAGTGGACAGATAGCAGAGGCAGGGAGGCCGGCAAGGAGGGAGTTGCAGTAGTCAAGACAGGACAGTACCAGGGTCTGAACTTGGAGTAGTTGGTGAGAAAGGGGCGAATTCTGCATATGTTGCTTAGGAAGAAGCGACAGGAGCATGCCAGAGCAAAGCAATCAGCGATGATGCCTGCAGAGATGCCTTCAATGGTAGGGTGTGCTTTAATCATAGCTTCATAGGTGGATTTTCGATATTGCAGGTTTGTACATTTCATTTTTTTAAAGTCATGTTCATATGAATATGAAGCTCCCTTAGCGGCAAGCAGCCAAGCTACGCTTTTCCAGTAAAGTATATTTTACATTATTTGAGCAGCAACTTTAGTTATACCAGTGAGGCATAAGAGAAACATTTAATTATTATGTAATGTTGATAGATACTAATTTGAAGATTTTTTCAGACACCCTAATTTACATAAATGCATTCCTGTTAGTTAGGGCCTGGGAGTTTGTTTAGATTTGAAAAAAAATATTTTCCTGGTTAAATTGAGATTTTTCCCACTGCAATGCCAATGATGCCTTCATAACATCAAATAAAACATGGGCAGACTATTTATATTTCTATTTTTACACATCCTGTTGTTGACATGTGCATTGCATTGTAAAGCAAATCTCCTTGACACAATACACAAGAAGTATTTTTCTTCACTTTAACTTTAATTCACTGAGTTTCACTCAGCTATAGTCCGTCCCTGCTTCTTCAGTTCTGTGTATTATGTATATGCAGTTTATTTTTCTTACACTTCCTTCAAATAAAATATATTTTTTAAATGCTGATCTCACGCGACTATCCCGGGACATGAATGTTTGCTCACATCACCACATGTCACTTTATTTTCAGCATGTCTGTCTCACAGTAAGCATTCCTCTGTTATTGTCACAGTACAGTACGTGTGTGGAGGCGTTCTGAACAGCACACCAGCGAAACAGTTTCAGGCCCACCATTCCTGTCTTTCATTCAAATGTTTTATATTTTATAATGTTATAATTTTAGAAAGAACAGTTGCAGAGAAACTTAACAAATTACTTGCAGTTCATAACATATATAAGAAATTTCAGTCTGGGTTTCAGCCTTATCATCTCACCGAGACAGCACTTATTAGAGTGGTTAATGATGTGTTTTTATCCTCTGACACGGGCACACCTTCGTTCTTATACTACTAGATTTAAGAGCTGTATTTAATACTATTGATCATTCTGTTTTAATCGCCTTGAAAATCTGGTAGGATTGTCAGGTTGTGTTCTGTCTTGGTTTCGATCCTCTCTCTTGAACAGGTCGCAGTTTGGAGGAGACCTCTTTTTTGTTGAAGGTTACATGCAGATTCCCACAGGGCTCATTTCTTGGCCTAACTTTGTTTTCTTTGTATATGCTGCCTCTGGGCAATATTATGCATACCTATGGGGTTAATTTTCATTGTTACGCTGATGATACACAGCTATATTTATCCCTGAAACAGGGTGACACCTCGGCTGGAAATATTTTCATGTGAAGCGCTTTGCGGCAATTGTTATTGTGAAAGGGGCTAATTAAAAATAAAGATTATTATTATTATTATTATTATTATTATTATTATTATTATTATTATTATTATTATTATTTAGAAATATTCCGATTTAGGGGATCCCGAGTGGCGCATCCAGTAAAGGCGCTCCACGTGGAGTGCAGGATGCGCTCTATAGTATGGACGTTGCGAGTTCGAGTCCAGGCTATTCCTTTGCCGACCGAGGACGGGAGCTTCCAGAGGCGGCTCAATTGGCGGCGCCGCCCGGGGGGAGAGAGGGTTAAGTTAGCCAGGGTGTCCTCGGCTCACTGCACACCAGCGACCCCTGTAGTCTGGCCGGGCGCCTGCAGGCTTGCCTGTAAGCTGCCCGAGAGCTGCGTTGTCCTCCAACGCTGTAGCTCTTGGATGGCTGCATGGTGAGTCTGCAGTGTGAAAAAAAGCAGTCGGTTGACGGCACACGCTTCACAGGACAGCGTGTGTTCGTCTTCGCCCTCCCGAGTCAGCGCAGGGGTGGTAGCGGTGAGCTGAGCCTAAAAATAATTGGCCATTTCCAAATTAGGGAGAAAATAATAAAAAATAATTGGCAACGACTAAAAAATAAAAAAAAATTCCGATTTACAAAAGTGATTTAATTGAAAACCCCCAGTTCTAGTTATACAGATTGTGTATTCATGTTGACATCATTCTTGCCGTTACTGAAACTTGCGGGACAGTAACTGGTAACTGAGACAGCCAGTTGAATCCGCATAATCTCCAGCAACCAGTCAATGAACCGCTCACTCGCCTGTCTTCGCCACAGAGACAGAAGACAGGTAGAAGAGTTTGTGTTTTTCCAGTAACATCTCGCGAAAATAGCTGGGGATTTTATGAAAATTAGCCACAGATACAATAATACAATGTGATGCCTTCTAAATATCAATATCTTGTCCTGCTTTTTCGCACAATTACACCAATTGCAATCCGAAAAACTCAACCAAAAACAACCAAAAAGGAATACTATCCAACCCTCTTATGGAAATCTTTTGGTTATTTTCTTGTTTGTTGACGTTAATTCAAAATGAATATTTCTAACTCTGCAGATCAGGACTGTCCAATGCAGCTCTTTTGATTTAGCGGTAGAGGATCCCCTGTGAGGGTTTAAAGGGGTCCAAAAGCTATATCTTAGTCTAATCTCATGTCCTACTACTGTCTAGTCATTACCTGTAGATAATTAATCTTGCCTTTGGCTAGGGACACCTAACCATTGCTGTAGTCAATTATCTAGCTAGTAATGACCGCTGTAGAGGACATTAAAGGTATTATTAACCAAGCAAATGTTTTTGTGTACGAAGACATGATTAAATATTACATTTCACTGGATTGTAATCAGCTCTTAAATTAGCAATACACGCTCTTGAACTGACATGAACCAGCTGAAAACACACCTAGCTACACACTGGACATAGCTGCAAGGAATTCCATGAATACACCAGGCACTGACAGGCATGAGCTGTGAGGAAGCCAGCAGCTCCCCTAGCCCTGCTGCTAGGCAGCTCTTCAATACTCGAAGAGGGTGACACTGAGGCCTGCTTACAGAAATGTAAATGGTTTGGAAATTGAAACCATTTTTCTGACAGTTTTAAAGAGACACTATTTGTTTAATGTGCCTGCTCTGTGTTCCTGTAGGACAGATAACAATGTAATTTATTATCATTTAGGCTGCTTTAGGCAGGAAGTAATACATTCAAGAGACATTTCTTCATCTATCCAATGTCTTGCTTATTATTTAAAGTATTACTTGAGGACATACCTCAATAACATGCTGCTAGAGGATAAGCAGCGGAATAAACAATGTTACAGGCAGCTGAATTATTAAATAAGGGAATGTGGAAGGTATACCATACATTCTATACAGAAGAAAAGGCAGTACTGGTGTTTTGACATTGACATGTTGCCAGTACTGTCCGTAGCCATGGCAACCTTTCAACAACATTCATAATTCATAATGAAGAGTTCTGTTCTTTTAAACATGACTTGCCCAATCCAGAATGATTGGGCTCCCTTAATTCTTAACATATCATTCTTGATTTCAGTCACCCATGGCGAATGGCGACATCCTGGTTGATTCATTTTTTCCTGGCTGAAAACCCACCCCAATCTGCACAGTAAAGCACATTGCACACAGTATCCGTCATTTCTGTCTCCTCAGCTCGCTGACTGCACATCAGGTTCATACCCAGACACTTAAACAGCTCCACCTTGGCATGAAGGTCAGGTTTCTCTCTACAGTAAACAGCATTGGCTGCTGTCATTTTTAACACAACGAAGCAAAATGTTTTTTACTTTCTTTCTGGATATGAAGGGTTATTTTTCTCCTCAAACCTTTTAAAGGCTTTCTGTTCTTCAGTTCTCATGCCTGCCATAGACATATCTAATGTAGGCTAGATATTAGTATGCACCAGTACCAGCTAGTGCACAGCAGTGTATTGCCAGAGAAATGTAAAGACACTTTGTCAAACACACTGGATCACTGAATGGTGCTAGTCCTTACTTCTACAAAATACACTTTGTCTGGTGTTAGCCGTGACAGTCAACTAGACCTGCAGCGTGTGAACTAAAGTAAAGGCAACTTAACACAGATTTTAAACATGTTGAAGCATTTGTACTTTCAAATTCTGGAAAGTTTTCTAACCAGTTAAAAAAGGTCCTCATTAGAGTACTGTGAACAACATGTGTTTGTATCAAGAAAAGACTTTGAATAAATATGGATTAAATACCCTTGCACTGCACACATCCTGCTGTAAAAACACTACAGCTGACCTCTATATTTGACAGTGGTTAAGCGTTTATGTAAAATTCTGTTAAACTGTAAACTCTTAACATCCCAACTTTTTAAAGTTAAAAAGCTTAAAACAAACAAAGAACCAAGAGATTGTATTACAGTTCTAAGTCTGAACACGGGTTTAAAAGCCTTGGTTACGATAAACAGCATGAGGTGAGTTAGTGAGAAGAGCTACACTAACTACAGAGCCATGCATTCAGTCCAGCAAGGAGCTACATGAAGGAGAATTATTAAAGCCATGTCTTACTGCACAGGGAGTGATAAAATTAATAGAGCGAAACTATATTATTTCTTTTTACTACCTCCGAGTGCTTCTGTACAGACACAGAGTGCTCGGGGAGTAGGGTGTGTGTTTAAGACAAAGGCTTCTGCTCGGTTATCTTTCAGCGCTAAGCTTCAGCGTATTGATCCTCTGAGCTGCGCTGTGCTTCCTTTGTGAACAGCTGCCCCAGTTCTATGGCAATCTTATCTTGGGGTGGTAGCAGACAGTACTGAACCTGGATTAGGCATCAATATGACACATGTAGCAAACCAGAATAGACTGTTTGGCCAGAGATGCTAAGGTTGGATGATCTCAAAGAGCAATACTTTTTTCAGAGGATGTGTGTCAGTGCTGGGGAGGGGGGGGGGGATGGGGAATAAGTCCTGACTCCAATAAAAACCCAACTGTATAAATAGGTACCAGAATTTGAATTTGAACTCAATTCAACTGTTTGAGACAATGTTACAAGATTCATCCCAACTTTGTTAAAGCCAGAAAGAACCTACAAAACCTACATTGTAACTATGTTTAGTTAGAATTTTAGTAAGTATGTTTAATTGCAACTGTGATGAATCTTGTAACATTGTGTCAAACAGTTGAAACGAGCTTCTAACACTGTTTGATCAATAAAGATATTTAAAGGTCGGTTGGGTAGGTTTTTTCGGTAGTATGTTATACTCACTTAGTTTTATTATGTGCATCATTTTCATCCCAAATGGAACTACGGAACCGAGTGTTCCGGGCGGTTTTATGAATAAAGGTAGGTATTGATTTTAAGGTATGTGAAATAAAGGATGGTTTGGGCGGGTTTCTCGTCAGCACTAAGGTGCTCTCACCTATTAATAATAATAATAATAATAATAATAATAATAATAATAATAATGTATTTATTTGGCTGACGCTTTTTCCAAAGCCAGTTACAATTAGTTATTTTACATACAAATTCTGGTACCTATTTATACAGTTTGGTTTTTACTGGGGTACAGCAGCAGTGTTCTAGTATTGAACCCACCACCCTCCGGTCAACAGTCCGCTAACCACTACTCCACACTGCGTACATGTACAATGCGTAGCTCTCAGGACTACAACTCCAAATCCGAGTTCAATTGTAGGTCGGACCTGCTTTTTGTTTTGTTTTTTGGTTTGAGGTTAACAATAGATTTACATTTTTTAATTCAAGTATTGGGGTGGTGTTTCTTTATCTTAGGATGTTTTATTTATTTGCTTATTTATTTGTTAGTTTATTTAGTTCGTTATTCATACTGTATATTTGTATATATAGTTATTTCAGCATTAATTAATTAAAGTACTATATATGTATTTGTATGTTTTCAATCGATTTATGTTTGTTTAGTAAAAAATATATATATAATCCACTGTGCAAAAGTCTTAGAGATGTTTCATTTTTCTACTCTGATGCATTATGAGCATCAACAATTTACTCAAAGCCTCCACTAGGGTTTTCTAGTATTATAACAACCTTGACTTGCATAAAGAAGTTAAAACATTGTGTGAAATAGCTTGCATCACTGGATTTTCAAGGTGTTGTATCCAAAGCATAATAAACAAGTACAGAGAAACATCATCTATAATTGACAAACCCAGGACTGGAAGACCCAAAAAGCTGTCTAACAAGGATGAGCAATACATAAAGATAATATCCTTAAGGAACAGAAAGAAGACAAGCATTGAATTGACAACAGAACTGGCAGAAGGCACAGGTGTCGTTGTCCATCCATCAACAGTCCAAAGCACCTTTGACCATTGTTCCATAGTCCAATTTCTGTGTTTTTAGCCTTTTAGTCTTGTTCCCCTTTCTTAGCAGAGGTATTCTTACTGCAACGTACTGATTTCAAGAGTGACCTTCGTACTGTTGATTTGATGGACAACGCCCACCCCCGGTACACAGCTTCCACCGCCTATGCTCTCCGCTTTGTGGCAACATTCAGTCGCCGAAATTTTTGGGTCATTTTTGCCTGCGCAAAATCCTTGTCAGACTTTCACAAACAGCTCATGAATGTATGACAGCTCTTTATCTGTGTTTAACATGCTGCTTTGCAAATGTAAACATCATTAATTCAATGCAAATGAGGTGCCGGCGCTATTACGTCCCTTTCATTTTGCATCCACTAAATCCTTGTTTTCCCAACGGAAATGGGACTAGTAAATAGGACTGGGACAGAACTGCGCACGGTAATCATGTTTTGCATACAGTAAACACTTCATAAATGAGGCCCTTAGTGTGTGTTTTCTATCGAAATGTAAACAAAATATCTATGTCCTGTGATCCTGATCTCCTCTTTAAATTACGACAACCCAACTACAACATTTAAATCACTGTTAATAGTGCGATTGGATAACCAAAGCGAAATCCGGATCACGGTAATCCTGATCGCATGTTGACGTTTTGAAAAACCTAATTTCAAATTATAATCCTGTTCAAATGCGGAAATCAGATTACCAAAGTTTTGAAAAACCAGCCCTTGGGGATACAGAGGAGGAATCGGGTCTGCAGAACCGCTTTTGACATTCTTTAATAATAGTAATAATGTCTGCACTGGTTACTATAAATCACTCGTTTTTCTAAGAAACGTTTTTTGAAGCTGTGCTGAAAAAAATAATTTCCTAGTATCTAGTAATCCCGGCACACTAATATTCAAGCAGAAACTACAATAGGAAGAAAAAAAATTCTATGAAGTACCATTTAATAAATAAAAAAACTGAAATATGTAATGTTTTCATACAGGAAGGGCCTGGTTTGCAGATTGAACACTGGAGGATAGCAGATAGAGAAAGAGAGGCTGAGACTTTTTCAAAGTGGAAATCAGAAGAGAAGAAGATGCAGTTTCTTAGGCAGAAAAGAGACTAGATTTGCAGCAGTAATCAGCAATAAAATAGATTTATTTTTGTGAATTGAGAATCTCTGAATTTTCTATTATTGAATTGCTACTGTGTAATGGAATAACTATACTTTTTGGGTAGACATGAAATTACAAAGACAATAAGATCATTAATTCACAAAAAAAGTTTTTGAAAGTAAAAGATTCCACTCTGAATATCACCACAAGGCTATGCATTCACTCTCAATATGACATTAGATCAAACATTGCCAAAGTGAAAATAAAAAGCGCTTACCTGTAGCTTGGAAGTTGGAAGTTATTCATAATGTTTCCACACTGTCCCAGTTTAAGAACTTAAACATCTGGTCACCTTACCAATTAAGATCACTTGGGAAGGAAAGCAGGTATTGCATTATCCACACTCCCAACTGGGACACACAGCAGGGGACTTGCATTTAATTTAGAATCAGCATAACCTAATTGAGATGCATCTTCCAGTCTGCAGTGGGGTCATGCTGCTACCCAATTATACAGCTGACAGCGAGGTCGGCTGGGCTGTACCAAGGTCACAGGAGTCTGGGACTGTAACCTTGCACAGGGGATCTGGGATTTCAATTAGTGACTTTGTGGCTGCATACGTCAGATTTTACAGGTGAGCTAGAGGAGATAAATTGGTAGAAGGCTATGGTGGTTTAACTAACCGGGTCCCGGGTCCCAGCAACCCATCTCAGGATGTGGGTCAACATGCTTTGACCCGGGCTGTGCGAGACAAAAAGCAAATTAAATCCTCATTTAATTTTACCTTTCTTCTTTAAAAATATCAAAATAAGCTGACTTATTTCTATATTATAGAAATATATTTTACCCTGCAAAGTTTAAGAAAAAGACTTAGAGTCTAGACAATGGAGTACTCATAAAGTAAAGAAGTGACAGGGATTCAATTGACCAGAAAAGGAATACATTTAATCTTATTACAGCTTGATCTGTGTCTCAGCCTATACTGTTGACTCAAAAAATTAAACTCCAGCCATGATCAGCAAAGAAATTAGCCTTTGTAAAATGTATAGTTATCTATTTCATATTGTAGGAAGACGCTTTCTCATGAAAATTGATTGTACCGAAAAACTGAGGGCCAAATATTCAAACACCTTGCGTGTGTCGCAAGGGGAGTTCTAGAGATTTTTTTCCGCAAGTCCATTTTGCGAAAAAAGTGTGCTTCTGAGTGAGATTCAAAATAGATGGTGCATTGGAAAAAGTGGGTTTGTGAGTTGTTCTCTCACAAGCACTGTCTCCTGAAATTTGGGGGAGGTGTCGTGAATAATCCCGCAAGTTCACCACCACGAGCTACAGTACATTCAAAAGTTAGCAAATCACTATGTTGCATGGAAATCAGTTAAGACTGGTTACACTCCTCTTAATTATTTCGCAGGAAGTATTTCAGGACAATCTCTGTTTCTAGTTAAAGAGTGAACATGGCTTTCAGACAGCTATATTTGCAAATGCTAGCAGAGCAACAGAAAAAGAGGAACTATCGTGCGGGCAGAATATACAGACAACATACACAACTATGTATTTTGTTCGTCCACTTTTTTTGCTCTGTGTATATGCACTATTATTCTATGTTTTGTTATAGTTTGGCATTTAAACAGTTTAAAATTAAATTAAAAGGCAATGGCATTCAGATGACTCCAGAAGGCCGACATTGATAAAAATAAATAAATAAATAAATAAACGATGTATGCACCCTACAGAAACATTGGTTTGACCCATGGCCTACACTGTAGTAATATCTCTCAATATATAACATGATCAGTGCTGTGATGCAAAACCAGCAGTTTGTGGAGATTGCAATAAATAAATAAATAAATGCATTTCTGTTTACGCTAGAAAGTTGTTAGCTTAATTTGTTTTTATTCTCTATTAATTAAATTCTATTAATTAAAAAAAGGAAAGAGAGAACCAGCCCGTTATTATTGTTTTTATACAGCCAGGCATGAAAGCGTTTAAGTTCAACACTAACCCTAAATAAAATGTTGTTCCTGTTATTAAGCAGTAGTATAATCGTAAGCAGTGGTATTTAAAAATAACAGAAGCCAGTTTTCACTTTAGTGAAGTAGGCTACAATATTTGTTTTCATATTGTTTATTGAAATTAATGTTCCACTTTCATATTGAAGCTTGTTGTGTACTACTCATTCAATCAAACCAAGTAGTGTAGGAATTTGCTTGCAAGTAGTGTAGGAATCGTTCAAGGCATTTTTCAAATCAAGTAAGCTTATTTCATTTGTGTATATAAAATGACAATAGAGTTGCAGTCCTTCTTTTCACAGCCAGTGTCATCTTTACAGCACGTATGTAAATTGTAAAGTAATTAAATGTCCCTGGCAGTAGGCTGTCTCTGTTTAGCACGTGCAAGAATTTGCAGAATGGATAAAACTGTGTTGAGAATTGTAAGAAAACGCATTTGAGAGCAAAACAGTTAATGACATTTTTAACTTTCATAGCTGAAGAGGTGCTGGGGCTATGCCTCGTCAAGCCCAAATAATGCATCTTCATTTTGCAAATAGCTGCGATGGTTATATACCGCGAGAGAGTTGCAGTTGATTTCCTGTGTTAATTCATGTTAATTTATTTATTTCTGCAACGCTGCGATAATTGTAATTTCTTCACAACTCTTTTATATTTTAGGCAAAACATTCACAAGCAGAGTTGCGAGAAAGATAATAATTCGCAAGACCTTTGAATATTTGCCCATGAGTACATTCAAAATAATGGAATAGGCAGGAAATTTAATCATGAAACGTACATGTTTTAACAGGTTCCTTTCCGTTTTAAGTGATACCTGTCAGCTTACAGCATATTAAAATACAACTATTCAGAGAAACAAAGGGTTTGCCTACCTGGATTACTATTTACCATACTTAATAACTATAACTGTGCAACCAGGGCAGCTTCTAAACAAAACTCAGAAAAGCTGATTATCTGTGAAAAGGTTGGGAAGCTCTTGAGTGATACAGTGGGCTTCATTTATTACACACACACATATATGATCTTTAACACATTTCATCACCTTTTGGCTTTCCACCACATAATATAACATGCATAAGTCTTGTTTAATTGTAGAAAGTGGCTGAAAAAAATTATTTCCTAGTATCTAATAATCATGGCACACTAATGATCCAAGCAGAAACTGCAATATGAAAAAAATATACAGAACAAATGCCATGTCATATTAAATGGTAAGAAATTAAATATATCTATGAAGTAACCATTTAATAAATAAAAATATTGAGATATGTAATGTTTTCATACAGGAATGCCTGGTTTGCAGATTGAACACTGGAGGATAGCATAGAGAGAGAGAGACTTATTGAATGAGAAAATCAGAGAAGATGCAGTTTCTTAGGTAGAAAAGGGACTAGACTTGCAGCGGTAATCAGACAGAAAATAGAATTTTTTGTTAATTGAGAATCTCGGCATTTGATATTATTGAGTTGTTACTGTGTAATGTATTAAATATACTTGTTGTATATAAATGAAATTACAAAGACTAAGATCATTTATTCACAAAAAATGTTTCCCTGTAATGTTTTAATCTGTAGCTTGGAAGTTGGAAGTTATTCACAATATTTCTATACTGTCCCAGTTTAAGGACTTCAAAATCAAAACAGCTTACCTTTGTTTTATTAAATAGTCCCACTACTTTAAATCATTTCTTTAGACTCATATGTATGAAATTTAACATGATAATTATTTTAAGCATTTCTCCTAAAAAATAGTAAACACAATATTCCCATCAAACATGGCTGTGTTTCTTACATTGACGTAATGTTTTACTGACCCCAAGCAGAGCCATGGTGGTCATGTGCATCATGTGGTCATGATCAGGTGGGCGTGCACAGAACTCAGTTACCATAAAGAAAAAACACTTCAAATAGTGTAAAATGTCCCAAAACAAAACACATTAAAACACAGCTAATAAATAAAAGGTAGCCAAGCTCGGGCCATGCGCTATCTCCACTATAAGGAGGTTCCCGGGCTGTGCCCTATCTCCACGATAAGGAGGGTCCCGTGCTATGCCCTATCTCCACTATAAGGAGGGTCCCTGGCCGTGCCCCATCTCCTATAAGGAGGGTCCCTGGCTGTGCCCTATCTCCACTATAAGGACTGTCAGTGTGTCTCCGCTGAGCATCCAAAGTGACAATTAATAAAAACAAACAAAGCCTTCATTCCACCCTGCCACAGTAGGTTTATGTACAGACCGGTCATATAACAAAAGTTTCACATCTTTAAATACGATTTCATATTCTACCATAGCGCTATATAATGTTGCAGAGCCATGGCACTTATGTTATGATGCATTATCACCCTGCCACATGGTCCCTTTTGAAAAAAAAAGCTGTGCCAACTTAATGGGCTAACAGCGTCTGAAAGGTCAGGTATGGGGATGTAGCAACCCCTACATGTACAATGTACCGCAGCAGAAGGAAGATTCTAGGACAAAACCAGATAGGCAAATTGGTTTGCCTCAGTGCAGCTATTCAGTTATTTCAATGTTTATGCATGCCTGTTACAAAGGATACCTTTTGACATTCCATTGCTGTTCATGTTACTTAAGACACTGTTTGAGTTCCTCTGACCCCTTGAATTGTACCGTTTGAAAAGACATCTCTCTCATCAGAATCCCAACACACTACATTATGCTTTCCCCAATGGAATTTCTTTAAAAACCCTCTTCAAAGACCACCCCGATAATCCACTCCAAAGCACAGTACTTAAAAGTCAAACTACAGAAATAAAAGATTCATTATATAATACCTGCACTAATCCTCTACAGATTTACATTTGAAGTTCTTACAGTGATATGTGAATATTTCCATTTTTGTTTTTAATCCTCACCTGTAGTATTTGGAAACTTTCCATGTTACTGTGAAGGTCTTCCCACAGCCTCCTGTCTGCTCTCTGTCACTGTGTTTCTGCTCTTGGAGAAACCCACTTCGAAAGCATGACACCCACTGATTCA
This sequence comes from Acipenser oxyrinchus oxyrinchus, assembly GCA_030684275.1. Taxonomy (NCBI): domain Eukaryota; kingdom Metazoa; phylum Chordata; class Actinopteri; order Acipenseriformes; family Acipenseridae; genus Acipenser; species Acipenser oxyrinchus. Next base: position 12,830,279 of record CM060265.1, on the reverse strand, counting down.
TTTCAATTTCCTTTTATGGGTGTCAGGTTCCTTAACTTCTTAACACTCTCTCCAGCCCCTACACCAGAGGTTTTCAACGGCTTTGCACTGAAGACCACTGTTATTCTTCCCTATTAATGTTGCCCCTCAGCCCCCAACTTACAAAAAATGTACCAGCACACAATTTAAAATATGTACTTGTGCCAAGGCTGACGGCCGTCACTTACATAGTGTATATACAGGTACCCCCAATGCAGTCAAGATCAGCCACGAGTGTAGTGCTTATACTAAGGGTGACTCTCTGGACCTGAATGGACTATTGAAATACAATATACAGAGGTTATTTGCATGGCCGTAACTAGCTATGAGGACACCAAGGTCATGTCCATTGGTTGTTTTTTTGCATCATCAATGCTGATGCTCATGTAAGAATTCTGGTAAAGTACAAAAGACTCCTTCATTTTCTCTGTTGGTTTGCTGTGTAACACAGATTTGGAGGTTGAATAGTCAATACCAAGTAGTCATATAAATACTGCAGCTATAGCTTGAACCATAAATTTGACCTCTGTAGAATGGCAGTTCTGATTACGATGCTGCTTATTTGGTTTGCCATTACTATTAGTACTCACCAGCTGCTTGTGGGTATGTTTCATAGCACATACAGGTAGTGGACAAAAAAATTGAAACATCAATGTAAAGTCACTTAATCGGGCGTTGGGCCACTATGGTATCCCGCTCTGTGGAGTTCTAGGAGGACCGCCCCAGGTTGAAATTTGCAATCAATTGATCTGCAGTTGCTCGTCTGTTTTGCCTTGCACTTCGAATTAATGCACGAATATCACGATCCTGGAGTATGCGCTTCTGCCAACTGTTGCCCTTTGCTAATGATGTCTTTCCCTTGGAGTTCCATGCCGACATCACCTTAGACACCATTGCTCGTGAAACATCAGCAAGTTGAGCTGTCTTGGTCACTGAAGCTCCTGCCAAAAGCGCCCCAACAATCACCCCTCTTTCAAAGTCACTGAGGTCTCCTCTTGCAGCCATGCTAGCCATAATTATAGGCAACCACGCCTGTCCAGCATTTTTATGCATGACCCTAAGCATGCTGGGATGTTATTTGCTTAATTAACACATGAGCCACATCTGTGTGGAAGCCCTTGCTTTCAATATACTTGGTGTCCCTCATTTACCCAGGTGTTTCTATTTTTTTGTCCACTGCCTGTAGCTTGACAATTTGCCTGTTTTGTTTTGTATCATGGCTAGAGTAGAGATCCTATCTCACACTATCAGTAAACAATACATAGGTTTCCATTGGATATTCTGAGCCCATCCCTCACATTAATGTGAAAGTAATCAATCGATTTTTGTCTATATTGTTGTAAAGTCATGCTGGGGTTTATATACCTGCTGGATATTATCCAGTAAGAAACCAATCATTTATTCAAATTCCCAGCTCTTACAGGTCACTAGCTCACTAGCAGTTGCTAAAAAAAAGAAGAAGAAAAATGAAAAGATTACAAATGAATGAAAGAAAACACCCTGTTGTATTGCTGATTAGCTTCTAACTACCATAGTAACTGCTGCTGTTGCAGGACATAGCAGGAGCAAGGCTGTTTGTCCCACAGAGTAACAGTTACAAGCTCTAGTCAACAAGGTCTCTTCCGAATGATGTAGAGAGCTATGGAGGAATGCAGTAATCACACGCCAAGGAATCAGTACACACTGAGGCTAGCTATTCCAATGACTATCAATAATTTCCATACCTGTGTCAGCCTCCACTCTATAAAAACAATACAAACATTGAGTTTCAATATCTATATACAGTAGTCGTGTATCCAGCTGCGGTGGGACCAGAGTAAGGGTGGATATGTAAAAAATGAATCCCGTTTTAAATACCATTATACACAGCTGTAACAATGACTTATTATATTTACACAATTATTGTTTTGCGATTCAGCTTTTATTAGGGAGCTCCCCTAAATCCCTTGTTTAGAAATATACAGGGTATTAATGCTTGTGACAGGGTAGCCGTCTGCCGTGTGGGTGCGTGCATTCACTGCTGAGTGACAGGCAGGAGATCGAGACGGAGGTTGAAGTGATATGTTCCGCAGGCGAACAGGATTTATTTACATTTATCAACACAATGAGCAGTTCACGTGACACTACTAGGAATTTCAGCGCACGGATCACATACAGCAGTGTACGAAAACTTTGGTGGGTTCTACAATTTCTGAACTAATCTTTGTTCAATAATAAACAAACTCTGGCTACTTGCCTGGCTGTCGGGGGTTTCGACTTGCTTACTCACTCTTTGGTATCCAACCCTGGCTCTGGTTCTGTCTCTCTCACACACACACATATCAATGAATTTCAGCTTCTTTAGCCCAGTTGGCTTTGGCTTTGCAGCAGCCCTGAGGTGAATAAATGGAACCTTTTTATATCTGATGCCCCGCTGGAACACACCTACCTGCTGATTAGATTCCACACCTGGTAATCACACACAACAGGCAGGCTCTACCAGGAGTGTCAGGTACTTCATGAATTAATTACAATAAATACATACTATTTACAATATACATTTATACAAAAAACCCTCTTCATGCGCAGGGCTCCTGCTCTGCCACAGTGCTGTATACACTTACATTAGTGTCGGGTAATTTACACAGTAGCAAGATGCATAGGTTTACAAAAAAATAAAACTTACAAATTGCACAACTCGCTTTTGCTTTCCTGGAGTCATTTTGCATTAGCGCTGCACACGTGGGTGACGTTGCTGAAGTGCTTGATCATGGCGGATAAACGGTTAGGGCAGATATGTGATGGGTGCAGGGGCATTTCAAGGAGTTTTCATTTGGGAGGGCAGCTGTGGTGGCAAAGAGTTAGTTAGGGGCAAAGCGGGTTGCTTCCCCACCGCAGAAATTTTTACATTGAATTTTACCAATATTATTAAATGAATAGAAATTTCACAGATTTTCTTAACATATGTACTGTACAGTATTTACACTTTTTTACACAGTATTGTTATACTTAGGCCTACATATGCTTTGCATTGTGGCAATGGGTGCTTATGGAGACTGTTGGAGACTGTTACAACAGTTGGATCCTTCTGTTTTATGGTTTCTTGCAAAAATATTAACAAAGTCGTTCATGTTCAGGGATTTTGCACAAACTGATTCAAGTCTGAAAGTGCTTTTTACAATCTTCACTGTAGAGAAGCTACGCTCACAAGCAGCACTGTTGACAGATATTGTTACTGCAATTCTACACAAACGAAAGAGTTCATGGAAAGCCTCGCTATATGGTTCCAAAAATCTTGTGAACTGAAGCAAACTGGATGGCTTTTCCATGCCACTCTTAACTTTACGCTCCAAGATCCGTTGAGCCAGGTGTAACTCATGGCTAAGGTCTTCTGTATCTGAACTATATACTTCTGCAAGTGGTTTCACAACATGCATCTCCAAAAAGTTTTCAAGACTCAGTGCATTGACTCCCTTCATGATGTTGCAGTTCTTTTTTGAAAATCGATGTTTCATTTCACCAATCATGGTGTCAAGAATGGGGTAGAATATGTGAGCTATAAAAGTGTCTTTGCTACTTTCATCCGTGCGCTCACCCCCTGTGGACATCACCACTGACCCTTCTAATCTTAAAGGCAGGCATCGAGTTCTGTTTTTGATACCACTTTCTGGAATGTGTACATTGCAACTGTTAGCTGCATGAACAACCTCTGACCACATCTTATCAAAGTGAATTTCACTACGAGCCTGCTGAAGTGATTCCTGTACAGCAACAATGAGGTCGGTTGCTTTGGCCAAATCAAGTTTTGGTGACTGGGGCATATCAGACAAAGTCTTCGTTTCACCCAGAATGTTGCGGAATACAGCAAGGAGGCCAATGAACCCAATGTTAATTTGAGAAAGTAAGCCACGTGCATCTATTGCTCTGTCTGGATGATTTTCTTCAGATATTTGCTCTAATACACGGACCACTGCTGGCAAATGATCCATGATATTTCTGCATGCAAAGTACCTGCAAGCCCATCGCGTATCACTTAACCTTTGAAGCTCTCTTGTCAAACCTGCAAACATCTTGGATTTTCCACCCACTTTTGATGCACATAAGAGCCAGAAATGAACACATACAATTGATCTAACATGGAAAGGAAATCTGCAGCTTCTTGGACTGATTTTACTGTATCAACAAGGACTCGTGTCCATGGCACTGGACATGGAAAGCATGTTTTGCAACTGCCTTGATCCTTGTTGAAATTCCCACTCATTACTGCAGCTCCATCAAATCCTTGCCCTACCAGGTTCTTTTTGTAGTCAAGACCAAAATTCTCTAAACAGTGAATTATTGTTTCTGTCAATCCTTCAGCAGCCAATTTCTCAGCTTCTGGAAATGTAAAAAGCTTCCATGTATTGCCCCATTATAGTAGTACCTCAAGCCAACAGATAAGTGTTGTTTCTTTTTCATATCCTTGGTTTCATCAACTATTATGGAGAACTGCTTACTTTCTTTCACTTCATCAATGCTGTTTCCAGACCATGTCTGCCCAGCACTGGAGTATTTCATTCTGCATGGTGTATGTTGCTCCAACAGCTTTCTTTCTACCAAAGGATTATGCTTGCTAATCAAATGTAGAATTTCTGAAAAGTGACCTTTGTTTTTGGACTGTTTCGATGTCCCCTCAGAGCAATGTTTTGTGTTGAAGTGAAAAGTAGGGCTCCTGCAATAGTCTTGATGTATTGTCGGTTCTCTTGGACCTTCTTTTTGTAGCCTTCTTGAATCTGCTGCAATACAGAGGTGTTAGCATCTGCCATCTTCTTGTAGTCTTTCCAGGCTCCCATTGCATGTGCATGGCACTCCAACTTTACATGCACAGCAAATCCACCATCTTTATACATAACCTTTTTCCAGTTGGAGTACCCTGTTGAAGTGAAAGCTGGGTCAGGAGGCAGGGCCAGCATCAGCACCCGGGCAACCTGGGCAACTGCCTGGGGCTCAGACGCCGGAGGGGGGCCCACACACATACAGAAATGAAATTGCAAATATGAGTAAATGTATTACTTCTGCACCAGCTATCCTACTCAAGCAGCATTTAGGGCTAGAAGCATTTCGTTTTTACTAAACTAAACTGTATGCGTGCAGTGCAGTGAAACTTTTCAGAGCTTCCCTTTTTCTTTTCTTTTTTCTCTTTTCTCTTTTCCTGCTTGCGTCCTGTTCCCTTAATCCTGCCTCTTCTCACTTCCTATTGGCTTCCGTCCTCCCCAGGTCTTTGTAAAGCCAAAAGCTATTGGCTCATCCCAAAATACAATTATATAAATGTGACATTCTATAATGTGTGCAAATTTGCTTTCTAACAATCAGTACTTTCATTTGCCAAGCGTTTTGTGGAGTATAATTATCATAACGTCTATTATTATCATAACGCCTAAACGGCTATTATAATTATACGATTTTAAACCATCAAAAATGAAACATGCCTAAACTCTGGAATCTCCAAATCAAAAGAAACACACATCTGGAGGTCAAAAATGCAATGAAAAGGCTACAAAAAAAAGAAAATCTAAAAAAAACTATAATAAGCACAATGTCAAATGTTCTACATACATTTAAAAATGATTATTTCCGCAAAAGTGTGTGTTCTGTTTTCTGTTAATTGTGTACTAAGTAGGCTTGAGTAAAAAAGAAAATGAGCTGGAATTATTTAGTTTCAATTAAACATCTTTTACTATTATTTTCACACTATAGTAATGTGTAAAATGCAGCAGCATGGGTTATTTTCTGCTACCGGTAGGCTAAAGTAAAAAGAAAGTGCGCTACAGGTATTAATTTGATTTTACTACTGTATTTCTTGCAACAAGTATATTGTAGTTTTCGATATATTACAATATTCTTTCTCAAGACAATATTTTAGGACACACATTATGTAAATACCAATTGTTTTTTGTATACTTAAGATGTTTATATGCAGTACCTTATTTTACATTTTCTACATACAATAATAATAATAATAATAATAATAATAATAATAATAATAATAATAATAATCACACAACTGTGTTAAAAGAAAATAGCATTCCCTTATAATATGTGGAATTTAATTTTATTTAAATGTTAATGTCTATAAGTATTCAAAAAACGATTGGTATTTATGTAATGTGTCCTAAAATATCTTCTTGAGAAAGAATATTGTATAATATCAAAAACTACAATAATATACATATCAGATTCTGAGGTAAAAAACTGTATTCGTATTGTAGCGTTACGGGGTAAACAAAACGGAGACAGACGACCGCAGCAAGATCTCCTTCAGGTTTTATTGAGAAGGTCAGTACACCACCACACATCCCACAGCAGCGTGCAAGCTGCCCCTTTATACACCAAAACCCTGAGAAAACATGTAACATTTAATATAACAAGACACGTTATTGGACAACATTCACAAGCACACTGGGACCATGACTCGATCACACTCCCCCCACCCCACAGGTGCACTCGTTCACATGCACAGGCACTCAGGACATTGACAAAACACGGAACAGTGACACAAAACCATATAACACATAACATAAATAGTCCAGATCACTACAGTATCATATGTTCTCCCTGCCTTGTTAAATGCCGTCTACTCTCTCGCCTCCTCTCCATCCCTGTTTCAAAATGCTGTGCCCAATCACAGCAACCATAGCCTCTCAGTTTGTATCCAATCACAACAGTCTCTCAGTTGAAACCACAAATGTGCGTCATACCACCATGACTGAAAAGATCTTGCAGTAGAACCTTGGGTCTTTTTGGGATGTCTTCTGAGAACTGGTCTCCATGGTTCCTCTCTTCGGAATCTTGAAATATCTAAGAAACATAATTAACTAAAAAGCCTCCATCCCACTCATATACTACAATGGCTTGTGTATACTTCAGTTCCACACAAGATTTGTGTTTATAAAAGGATTGCTTATGCCAGTGCTTACAATAAATTGAAAATACACTGTGCCAAATCAATCTGAGATATTCACTCTGTAATAAATGCAACCATTTGGATTTAGCACAATAAAGCATAATCATTTGCATCATCAACCTTCAATAAGATGATGATAATTCAGATACAGATTTTAAAAAGTATAAGAATTTATAAATAAATCAGTAACAAACCATTTTGCTAAATCCCTTTAATTTTATGGATATTTAATGAAGCATACTCTGTGGGCCAGCTCTGACAGGTGTTTTAGTGGCAGGATCAGGTGGGTTCAGCTGCAGGTCCAGATGCAAACGTTTCATCACAGTCACTTGTGACTCTCACTGTCAACATCACTGTCTCTCTCCATCACATCCAGGTAATTCCAGGTCATGAGAATGAAATGTTTCATCATCAGAAATGTCCTCTCTTTTTCTGTTCTGCCTGTGACAACTTTAGTCTCTCTAAAGACTGACCTTTTCTTCTTTCCATACATTGACCCTCTTACTTCTAAAACAAAGTACACAGAAAGACTACTTGGAACTGCAAACAGAAGTCAAAAAGGAAGTTAGAAAGGCCAAGAGAGAGATAGAAATCAATATTGCTAAGGGGGCTAAAACCAATTTCAAAATGTTTTTATAACAGCAAGAGAACATTCAAAGAGGAGGTTAAATGTCTAAGAGACACAAATGGCAAAATCATAGATGAAGAAAAAAAATAGCAAATATATTAAATGATTACTTTTCACAGGTTTTTACAAAGGAGGACACGGACAACATGCCCCACATGTCGACCTGTTCCTATCCAATTTTAAATAACTTTAGCATAACAGATGCAGAAGTGTTAAAGGGACGAGGAGCTCTTAAAATAAACAAATCCCCTGGGCCGGATAAGATCCTCCCAATAGTACTCAAAGAAATGAAAGAAGTTATTTACAAACCGATAACCAAGATCATGCAACAGTCTCTTGACACAGGGGTTGTACCGACAGACTGGAAAATAGCAAACGTAATACCGATCCACAAAAAGGGAGACAAGACTGAACCAGGTAACTACAGACCAATAAACCTGACTTCTATTATATGTAAACTTATGGAAACTATAATAAGATCCAAAATGGAAAATTAACTATATGGTAACAATATCCTGGGAGACAGTCAGCATGGTTTTAGGAAAGGGAGATCGTGTCTAACTAACCTACTTGACTTTTTTGAGAATGCAATATTGAAAATGGAAAATTGCAAAGTATATGACATGGTTTATTTAGATTTCCAGAAAGCTTTTGACAAAGTCCCGCGTAAAAGATTAATTCTCAAACTGAATGCAATAGGGATTCAAGGAAATGCATGCACATGGATTAGGGAGTGGTTAACATGTAGAAAACAGAAAGTACTGATTAGAGGAGAAACCTCAAAATGGAGCGAGGTAACCAGTGGTGTACCACAGCGATCAGTATTAGGTCCTCTGCTATTCCTAATCTACATTAATGATTTAGATTCTGGTATAGTAAGCAAACTCGTTAAATTTGCAGATGACACAAAAATAGGAGGAGTGGTAAACACTGTTGCAGCAGCAAAGGTCATTCAAAATGATCTAGACAGCATTCAGAACTGGGCAGACACATGGCAAATGAAATTTAATAGAGAAAAGTGTATTGCATGCAGGCAATAAAAATGTGCATTATAAATATCATATGGGAGATACTGAAATTGAAGAAGGGTACTATGAAAAAGAGCTAGGAGTTTATGTTGACTCAGAAATGTCTTCATCTAGACAATGTGGGGAAGCTATAAAAAAGATATATTGTGAGAAGTGTTGAATTTAAATCAAGGGAAGTAATGTTAAAACTTTACAATGCATTAGTAAGACCTCACCTAGAATAGTGTGTTCAGTTCTGGTCACCTCGGATATTGCTGCTCTTGAAAGAGTGCAAAGAAGAGCAACAAGAATTATCCCGGGTTTAAAAGGCATGTCGTATGCAGACAGGCTAAAAGAATTGAATCTATTCAGTCTTGAACAAAGAAGACTACACGGCAATCTGATTCAAACATTCAAATTCCTAAAAGGTATAGACAATGTCGCCCCAGAGGACTTCTTTGACCTGAAAAAAGAAACAAGTACCAGGGGTCACAAATGGAGATTAGATAAAGGGGCATTCAAAACAGAAAATAGGAGGCACTTTTTTACACAGAGAATTGTGAAGGTCTGGAACTCCCCAGTAATGTTGTTGAAGCTGACATCCTGGGATCCTTCAAGAAGCTGCTTGATGAGATTTTGGGATCAATAAGCTACTAACAACCAAACGAGCAAGATGGGCTCCTCTCGTTTTAAACTTTCTTATGTTCTTCTTTCACTTTTACTCCCTTTTTAACACTGGACTGCCAGCCAGCACCTAGGTAGGAGGCATTGAAACAAATCAGTACTAATCACGATGAATATCAATTCAATACATCTCAGTTAACCTACACAAAAATCGCTTTCCTTTAATTCAAGTTTACATATAGAAAACCATATCACATAAAAAAGGAGATGGGAGAAATGGGTATTTTTTGGTACAATTTACCACAGTGCACAAACTGACTTACCCAGTGCAATTGTAAAATAAATAAATAAAATGCAGTATGTCATAAAAAATGACATGTACTACTTATATACTATCAAAATACTTATCCTAGCCAATAGCCTTATTGTCCATTTCAAGGAATGTTATTGTGAAAATAAATACTGCACATTATTTAAAAGAAAATTAAGGGATTCTGGCTACTGAGCAAAGTGGCGATAATAGGGCAGCATTGCCCAGTTATTGACCATTTTTTAATTATTTGTTTAAATAAATTAATTATTTGTTTAAATGCCAGAACAGTAATAATAATAATAATAATAATAATAATAATAATAATAATAATAATAATAATAATAATAATAACAAGGCACTTTATGATAGATATATATATATATATACTGTATATGCTTGCTACTTTTCGATTTTAATCGGTAAAGCTTGTTAAACGTTGAATTCCCAAAACATTTTTCGACTGAAATAAATGTATATAGGATAAATGTCGGTAAAACCACTCGCTAATTTTTTTTAATGAAAAATAATAATTTAAGGAATCATCTCTATCGTGTAGTTTTTACAGTTGCTGTCTGTCCCGTCTCCGTTCCGCTCTGAATGGCTAGGGGTCGCTGTCAGTCAACTCAGTGGTTCCTTAATAGGCTGGTGTAGTTTCACCGTCAGTCATTTCATCCTGTCCTGACAGATCTCGTTGGCTGAAGCAGCGCTAGAATGCTCTCATTCGTTTAAATGACTGTCAATCATCAAGACTTTCATTTGCCAGCTACAGCGTCTGTCATTCAAAGAGCCTACTTTGCAATTAGCGGGTTAAGGTGTGAGAGCATTTGCTACTATAGGTATATACAGTGACAGTTACTAGTATGATTTGAAAATGGGGCGCAAAAGGAAAACACTTAATGAGTATTGTGCACAATACCCTGATCGACGGCTGAAGTCTCCGCGGCAGGATGAAGCGGGCCAGTCTGCCTTGCCTCCAGTGAGTCCAGCTGTGCTGAAGCAGGAGAGGGGCAGAGCTCAGAATAATAAGTGCAAGTTAGTTCTGTTCAACTATCTAATGTTTTGTTCTGTGCATATTATGTTTACTTGTAAATGTATGCTATAAAAGTCTTTGTAATATACTATATGTGCTGCGTTTTCTACGGTTTATTTGAGACAATTTTTAAATTTGTGTAGGAACTTTAGCTTTACAAGGTATAGCTTCCCTGTGACCAATCATTATTTTAATTAGAATGTTGGTAACCATGGTTTTGTTGCATTTTGAATATGATAAAGGGGTTTCCCTAAATCAGATGTTTCTCAGTGGCATAAAAAGTCTTTTTTTTTAAGCATAAAGGTCGATTTCACCCATGCTCTGCTTGAATTGAAAAATAAAGATCGAAAAAAAAACCTGGTCAATTCTTTAAAAAATAACCATCGATATTAATTGTCGATTTGCAAAAAAAAAATAAATCGAATAGTAGCAAGCCTAGATGTATAGAGTCAAGAAAACATTATAGTTCAATCTAAACACATTACAGTGTGGAACAAGGCCTTATTTTTCATAATGCGATTAGTATTCTGTTTTTAATCTTTCTTTTATGACCTTGGTAACTCTTTAAATAAACAGTAAGTAAATAAAGAAAAAGTATTATTTAACTTGTGCATGGCTGACTAGACCACCAGCTAGATTTACAGTATGTTTTTGGTTCATTAGATAAACTTGATGAACTACTGAAAACCCAGAATCTCATCCTGGCATGTATATGACTTGAGTGACCCAGACACAGACCATGTTTACAATTACAACATCTTCAGTTTAAAGACACAATCGGTATCTCCGTGTGCTGTACTATCACACTGTTTTTTTTTTGCCTGTTTGACTTGATAAAAAAGAGCTCATTTAGAAGAGAAGGAAAAATTACATTCAAAAGAAAATCTCATGGTTTTACATTGGTATGGGAAAGACAGAGAGCTGCTATATCCTCATTTTAAACATGGCCAAAAGCGATTCTCTGTGCAATTATTATGGTTCATTTAGTCAGTTTAACAACAGGCCAGTCACGTTTTCTTCTCCTCCCTTAAAATAATACATTCTGGAATATTTTACCTTCTTGTTCACACTAGCCTGGAGTTTTGATTTTACAACATTTTCACAGCTCGCAAAAGTCTGTGTCCACCACACTCTCCACGATTGCACTTCAAACTACATTAGTCTAAAGACCCGCCCTAACAATCCTATAATAGGAGAAATAGAGAGATATCTAAAAAAAATAGAGACGGATCATTGGTTTAGCGTAGGCGGTGAGCCAATACTCAGTTTAGGGTTAGGTAGTGTTGATAAATGTAATCATTACAAAGCGATACCCAGCAAACTCGCTGAGCCTGAGTGTTCAGTCCTGCTGTATCTTGTGTTAGAATTAAACTCGCTGAGCCCGAGTGTTCAGTGCTGCTGTATCTTGTGTTAGAATTAAACTCGCTGAGCCTGAGTGTTCAGTGCTGCTGTATCTTGTGTTAGAATTAAACTCGCTGAGCCCGAGTGTTCAGCCCTGCTGTATCTTGTGTTAGAATTAAACTTGCTGAGCCCGAGTGTTCAGTCCTGCTGTATCTTGTGTTAGAATTAAACTTGCTGAGCCCGAGTGTTCAGTGCTGCTGTATCTTGTGTTAGAATTAAACTCGCAGAGCCCGAGTGTTCAGTCCTGCTGTATCTTGTGTTAGAATTAAACTCGCTGAGCCTGAGTGTTCAGTGCTGCTGTATCTTGTGTTAGAATTAAACTCGCTGAGCCCGAGTGTTCAGTCCTGCTGTATCTTGTGTTAGAATTAAAGCTATTTGTTCTAGTCTTGATATCTCAGCTGGAGGGGCAGAGCTCTCCCATGTGGGGGGACTCCCCCCCGACCCCCCGCTAGACACACCCCTGGATGGGTGGATACACATTACTGTATTACAGTTTGGAGTAGAGTAGACCTCACTCTGAACAAGTTACAATGTGTGGTACTTCTGAGTCTTGCACATAAATCGTTTGATCTGAGAACACACTGTTTTGACTGTTAATGAGCTAGCTGGAGCTAACTGGTTTACCTCAGAAGACTTTTACAGCGAGAGATAGAGAGAGGGTCTGTCATGTACTGTATACTGTACCATTTCTTTCAGAGAGTACAAATAGCAAACACAGATTAAGCACTTAAGATGTGAAATGGCTGCAGATAGCAGTGGATTCAGTGTCTTTGATCTCAGCAATCAAAGGGATTTGCAATCCCAGAGTGTGACACCCAAGAGGTCAGATCACACTTAATATTCCCCAAAGAGAATGCACTATTACAATTTTTACATTTTTCATAAGAGTAATCTGTCACTTGCATACATACCCACACACACCCTGACACACACTGTAGCAAAGCTATCTGTTCAACCTTCGGTATCACATCTGATTGAAGGATTATGAATCTGTGTTTAATTGTTGCTTGATTCTTTAATACTATTCTTACCCAAGCTTAAAATGTTCATATATAATTGGATGGGATGAGCATGGTCCTCGTTTCTGAACAAGTAATGTCTGATTTAGAATGTGAATTTCCATACTTGTGAGATTTCAGCCTCCTTAACATAGCCTGAAACCAGTGTATTAACACAAAACACAAGATGCGACATGGAAAAACACTGAAGCTTTGCATCAAAGGGACGAAACACAAGTGAGACATGCCAGATATGTGATTGTCTTTAAAATACTAAAAGGAGTTGACTAAGTTATCCCCAGCCACTACTTTAAACAATCCAGAGGCCAGGGAGGACACAAAAATGAATCAAGTAGACTTATGACAGAGGTAGGAGACACTTCACTTCTTCACACAGTGGTGAGGGTATGGATGGGTTACCTAGCCATGCTGTTGATGTTGAATCACTGGGATCCTGTAGACCCAACTTTGAGATCAATCAGCTACTAGGAACCGGAGGAGCATTGATGGGCCAAATGGCCTTATCTCACTCTTAAATGTTCTGATGTTCCGAGACTCCTGAAGGCTAACTATAAGGAAGTGGGGTGGGGAAGGATATGAGTGTTGCACTGTATAAGGAGCCCATAGGTGAAGCATTGCACACTGGTAATTGTGCAAGGGGATTCATCTGCATGTGGCGTTTAATTCAGTGGCTGCCATTCTCTTGTCTGTTCAATTCTGGCCTTGTCCCCTGTGACAGAGAAAGAATTAAACTTGGTTGTAAATCTTGGTTATAAATCTTTAGACAGACAACAAAAGTGGTTTGCAGTGCGCAGGTGTAGTGGTGATGTGATTACTAAAACAGAAGACAGACAACGAAGTTCATGGTCCAAACAAAACGTTTATTTATAATCCCGGTCTGGCGACCGCAAAGAATAACCCCAGTCAATACACAGCAATGTGTATTGAACTGATCCAAAACAAGGGGTTACTGTCCCAAAAGAATATACACAGTTCAAAAGAATAAGGGCAGCAGTGTGGAGTAGTGGTTAGGGCTCTGGACTCTTGACCGGAGGGTCGTGGGTTCAATCCCCAGTGGGGGACACTGCTGCTGTACCCTTGAGCAAGGTACTTTACCTAGATTGCTCCAGTAAAAACCGAACTGTATAAATGAATAATTGTATGTAAAAATAATGTGATATCTTGTAACAATTGTAAGTCGCCCTGGATAAGGGCGTCTGCTAAGAAATAATAATAATAAAATAAACACAGTAGAACACACACAATCACCGAGTGAGTGCTAAAGTGCTTGTGGTGAAATACAATTTATTTATTAATGCTGGCCTTAAGCGACAGCTCCAGAGCATGTTAACCGTCTAACAACAACAAACAAGTATAATTAGATATGACAAACAAACAAAACACTCATGGTTATTTTACAGTTCTCCTTTTCTGGTTCGACCTTAACCATAACAAAAGGAACAGATCACCTAGCCACTTATGACTAACCATCAGAGCTGAAAACAAAGAGACATACGTAGCCAAAGGGTAATAATCACAAATGTAGTTTACTTTTAGACATTAAATGAATAAATGACTAAGACACCTTCTCATTGTTGAGATGCAGTATTAATCCTTGTCTAGATCACCTGTGTTTAAACACACTTCATATATTCCTAATTGTACCGACTTGCTCAATTGTATTGGATTGTGTCAAAGTGTTCATTTACAATGCATATTCTCTTGCTGTAAAATCCTGATATCTCTAACTGCTGGTTGATTTCACACTGTACGACAATGAACTTATCAGAAGAGATCCTATCTGCACTGAAGAATGTGGGCTGCCCCGGATCAGACATTAACTGTGTAGAATAATGTGCTGTTTAATGAGCTGCCCCCCGTTGTCATAAGCAGTGAAAAGAAAAATTTTCCAGTTTAAAGGAAAACTAACTAAAGTTCAGAAAGCCATTTCCATTCCTTTAATTTACTACACTCACTTATTTACGGTACTTCATTTTAAATACACTTTCTTACCTCTGAAACACCTTTCATGCTACACCTTTCTGCTTGCATTCAATTCAAGACCCTTGTTCTTGCCTACCGCTCTCTACACCACACTTCCCCCTCCTATCCCTCGTGTGTCCCTACACCACCTCTTGCCCTCTCTGCTCCTCCTCTACTTGCTGACTGGTCATGCCTTCCCTCCTCTCTCCCCCTGTGGTGGAACCAGCTACCAGAGAACGTCAGGACTGCTCCGTCTCTCACTGCCTTCCGCCGCCTCCTCAAGACCCCCCTGATTAGACTGCACTTGCAGATCTCTTGCTCTACCACTCCTACTGTGCACTGGACTTGCCTGACCTGAGCACACGTTACTGGATCCTCAGCTGATGCACTACCCTTGCACTATTGCACTACTATGCCATTGTAGATATAACTTGTTGTAATCCTACCTTGTTGGATCTTAGTTCATATTGTATTTCAGTAGTATTATTTGCACTTACTGCAAACTACACTGTATTTAAATATTAAGCTTGCATTGTAACCCTTACTGCCCTGTTACACCTGTAAGTCACCTTGGATAAAGACGCCTGCCAAATAAATAAATAAATAAGTAATAATAACACTATAGAGAAGCCCTCTCCTCCATGCTGGTCTGCAGGTAATAGTCTTACATCTTGCTCTCTCCTCCATGCTGGTTTGCAGGTAATAGTCTTACACCTTGCTATGCAGTCCCTAAGTGAAACTTTTATAAGCACATGACTGCTTATGCTTCTTTGCATACGATAACTTTCAACCCACCACATACACACACAAGTCAACACACGTGTCAACTTTTCTGATATCGCCATCAGGGAATACAGCTTTTCACCTACCTCATTAGGAACACTCCCCAAATTGTGCTGATGACATCTATTTTGGATGAATTCAAAGTTGCTTCATCTCATAATAAGTTAAGTGGCGTGATCATCTAATAGACTACAGTATGGGCAGAATTCAAGACTTATGTGTGTTAGTAAGGGGTATGATAGCACTATATGTGCCCCAGTGTCTGACTGCAACTGCGACCACTATATCCTTTGAGGCATACCTCCTAAAAACAACTGCTGAGCAGCCTGCATGCAATGAGAAGCAGCTGTATACCATCAGGGGAAACCTCCAAAGCAAATGATAAGGTGCCACACATTTCATTAATTACATCTAATAAATAAGAGGAATGAGCAGCCCCAATCCTGCAGAACAGTACATAGCGAATAGACATGATAAATAGTCATAGCTATCCATCACCAGCATCATCTTCAGCATCAGAAATTCATTTTATAACAGCACAATTTGTGTAGAGACATCCCAAAGTGTAGAGCTTTAGCAAAGAAACACCACCACAAACAATGGCTCCACATTTGCATGAATGTATATATTTCTGAAATACTTTAGCTCTTAATTCATTCAAGTGGGTCAGAACAAAAGCCCCACTGACTGATTGTTTCTTGTGCAATACCCACGATTGAATTAAGCTTGGAATAAAAATAGGAACCGAATATGAAGCCAACATCTCAAAGCGTTTGCTCTGTATTATCTGGAAAGAAAAAAAATCACATTACTCCAATATGGAAGCCATATTAGGTCTCATGTTAAATTTTTTTGTCAAATCGATGATCAATATCGACGTATATTTTAGAAGGAATTTACCATTTTTTCGATCATAATTTTTCCATTCACTCAGAGAATGGGTGAAATTGACCGTTATACTTTAAAAAAAACACAGACTTTTTATGTCATTGAGAAACATCTTATTTAGCTAAACCACTTTATCATATTCAACATGCAACAAAACCATGGTTACCAACATTCTAATTGAAATAACGTTTGGTCACAGCAGAGCTATACCTTAAATATAGATCCTACACAAATTAAAAAATTGTCTCAAATAAACCGTAGAAAACACAGCATTACACAGACTTTTATAGCATAACTTAAGAGTAAAAATAATATGCACAGAACAAAACATTAGATAGTTGAACAGAACCCCTCTCCTGCTTCAGCACACCTAGACTCAGAGTCACTGGAAGGTAAGGCAGACGGGCCTGCTTCGTCCTGCCGCGGAGACTTCAGACATCGGTCAGGGTATTGTGCACAATATTCATTAAGTGCTATCCTCTTGCGCCCCATTTTCAAATCAAACTTGTAACTGTCACTGTATACCTATAGCAAAAACCTTCCTACACCTTAACCTGCTAATTTCAAAGCAGGCGCTTTGAATGACAGGCGTTGTAACTAGCAAATGAAAGTGCAGTTGGTGCAGGTCATGATGATTGACAGTCATTTAAGCGAATGAGAGCATTGTAGCTCTGCTTCAGTCAACGAGAGCTGTCAGAACAGCCCAGCCTAGTGTTGGCTAGAGAACTAAATTATAGATCAGCCATTTTCATTCAAATTCTCAGTGAGTCTCCCATGTTTGGAGATTATGTAGTGTGGAGTAGTGGTTAGGGCTTTTGACTCCTGACCGAAGGGTCGAGGGTTCAATCCCAGGTGGGGGACACCACTGTTGTACCCTTGAGCAAGGTACTTTACCTAGATTGCTCCAGTAAAAAAAAAAAACTGTATAAATGGGTAATTGTATGTAAAAATAATGTGATATCTTGTAACAATTGTAAGTCGTCATGGATAAGGGCGTCTGCTAAGAAATAAATAATAATAGGGTTGTGTCGAGTAAGGAGTAAAAGCAGAGTATCCTTAATGAGTACAGTGATTATTTTCTGGGTTATGCATGCATACAAAGCATGTAACATGTACTTGCTTTTTTAGGGCACTTCTAGTTTTAGCTCTGTCCACTTCCTGTGATAAAAAAGTACACTTCAAAACACTTCTAAATAACCATTAAATTATGTTAAAGCACCGTCCTATCACTTTCCGAGTGCCAGAAATGTGTATTCACATCATTTTTACTGCTCACAATCCGAGAATGACGAGTAACAGCTCCTCTGCACACCCTTGTTAATCCTAGCTATCTTAGATATTAACCAGTAATCTGCCTGCTTATAACTGTGTGGTAAGGGGATGAGTGGCCTTGAGCTCATTCCAGATTGTCCTTCAGTACTGTAAGGATTCCCATTGTTTTTACAGAGTAGCAGCTGCCCCCTCCTTATGGTAGGACACATTGAGCTCTGTGCTTGCAGCACCTACCCTTTGTGAACAGCAGGAGGCAACTTCTCTGCAGGAAAGTGTTTTTAATGTATAAAGCTCTTTTAGCTTTGTTTAAGAATTTCACAACAAAATACAATTAAAGAGCTAGAAGCTAGGGTAAAAAAATTACTTTTATCATGTTATTACTAATTGTTTAGTGTCAAATTCCAGTTTGGAATAAAATAGAAAAGATGTGAGAATTCTATAGGCTGAAACATGCATTTAGCACTGTGTTTCCATCAAGGAGGGGGATACAATTGGAAAAGGGACAATGCTGTCAGTGGAAATGCTGACAGCGGAGCGAGGTCCTCCTCCAGCGGCAATGCTGTCAGTGGAAATGCTGACAGTGGAGCGAGGTCCTCCTCCATTGACAATGCTGTCAGGGGAAATGCTGACAGCGGAGCGAGGTCCTCCTCCATTGACAATGCTGTCAGGGGAAATGCTGACAGCGGAGCGAGGTCCTCCTCCATGGACAATGCTCTCAGGGGAAATGCTGACAGCGGAGCGAGGTCTTCCTCCAGTGGCAATGCTGTCAGTGGAAATGCTGACAGCGGAGCGAGGTCCTCCTCCAGTGGCAATGCTGTCAGTGGAAATGCTGACAGCGGAGCGAGGTCCTCCTCCAGCGGCAATGCTGTCAGTGGAAATGCTGACAGTGGAGCGAGGTCCTCCTCCAGTGGCAATGCTGTCAGTGGAAATGCTGACAGCGAAGCGAGGTCCTCCTCCAGTGGCAATGCTGTCAGTGGAAATGCTGACAGCGGAGCGAGGTCCTCCTCCAGTGGCAATGCTGTCAGGGGAAATGCTGACAGCGGAGTGAGGTCCTCCTCCATCCAAAATGCTGTCAGGGGAAATGCTGACAGAGGAGCGAGGTCCTCCATCCACAATGCTGTCAGGGGAAATGCTGACAGCGGGACCTTTTTCTCCACCATTGACAATGCTGTCAGGGGAAATGCTGACAGCGGAGCGAGGTCCTCCTCCAGTGGCAATGCTGTCAGTGGAAATGCTGACAGCGGAGCGAGGTCCTCCTCCAGTGGCAATGCTGTCAGTGGAAATGCTGACAGCGGAGCGAGGTCCTCCTCCATTGACAATGCTGTCAGGGGAAATGCTGACAGCGTGGTGACACACTCCGGTAGTGGAAATGCTGCTATGGGCCACGTTGGCAAAGGCAATGCTGACAATGGCAATGCTGTCAGCAGATGTGCTGATAGCGCCAAGGCTGACAGTGGTGTGGCATACTCCGCTAGAGGCCACAGCAAATCCCCAGGTGTCAGCAGCAAATGACCCCCAGGTGGTGATGAAAAGGCATCCCTGGGTGATGGCGGTGGCGCTGGCAGTGGTAAGGCTGCCCTCACTGCGGGACACTCCGGCAGTGGCAGCAGTGCTGCGTACTCTGGCAGTGCAACTATTGTGGGTGGAGATGGTCTCCTCACTTCTCCCCCTTGTCATACATACTTACATACATACATACATACATACATACATACATGAATGCATGCATACATACATACACACAAGCATGCATACATCCTAGCATGTAATAGCTGCTTCCAGTTCCCTGGGACTTGGCTCTTATTTTTAGATTCACCTTCAAGGTACCAGCCTTTGTGTGTGTGTTATTCCCTCTCTCTTTTTGCGATTGGTAGTTTACGAGCCTGTTGCTGCTGAGCTGAGTGTGTTTAATTATCACTTAATTAAACACTGGCTGTGTTCTAATACAACAGTCACTGTGAACTAATAAGCCAGTATCATCTTAAATATTAACCCTTTCCGTGCAAATTGTGGTAATTTCATTGCATCTCCCATTGTCTGAAGTAGAGCTTATACCAGCAGAACTTATCTATTCCCACACTCTGTATATTGGAATAGTTCATGCAGCACTTTGGCGACCAATCAGAATACAATATTTACAGCTGATCATGGATGGTAAAACTACTGGCCCGTTGGTAACAGAGATACAGTCGGCGCTGCCTAAACGGGATACTGATACTGATCAGGATTTCTGCATAAATGGGATACAACTCTGGGAGACAGTTCTTCCCAATGCTATTGATGTTGTTTAATTGGGACATCACTTCATTTAATTGGGATACAGTATTTTCAAATGATGAATGGAGATCGCTTTTCAGAGCAAGACGGGTTTGTGTAGCACAATGCAGTGAGTATGTGTGTATGTGATTATGTTGTGTACGTGATTGCGTAAACCACGTTAAATCTTGAAGGAGCCGAGCCTCCTGTGGGTTCTCAGGCTGCTGTTGCAAAGAAAGTTGGTGTGTCAACATCGCAGGAGCCTCGCCTTGTGATAAGATGTGATTTCATTCTTTTTCATTTTATGCATAAATAAAAAAAACAGCGATTCATTTTGTTCAGGAATAAAAAAAAACAATTGAAAACAATTATTTTAAATTATGTATTTAACACACAAAAAAGTGTGACTAAGGTTGTCTCAAATGCCTCTCGTTTAATTGGGACAGCCGCTTGGGGATATTTATACTTCACCCGAGGCGTCTCGATAAAGCTGTGCCAACTCTGTAAGATTTAGGAATGTTATTTCTGCTGTAAACACTGATGACAGTAGTATAAGTGAACTATAACCCTTTTAACACATTTTTTAAATGAATAGAATTAGTTATTGGTAAGTGTGGTAGTGTGGCAGGGTGGAAGCCCTGCCAGTGTGTGTTGTGGGGGGAATATTGGGTTGGCAAGGAGTGGAATGTCGTGGAGCCGACAATTGAATAATACACAGGTGTATAAAATAGCTGTTCACTGGTGTTAGTGAGAATGAGTAGGATTAATGTTGGTGATAAAGGTGGAGGTCTGTGTTGTGTGTTCCGTTCTCTGCTGTCCCGTCTTGGCTTTTGTGACTTTTGTGAGCTTTTGTAAACCATTTTGTTTGGCCCTTGTGCCGTTTAGTTTGTTAAGTGTGTTTTGTGAAGTATTTTGTCTGTGTTATTTTTGTTTATTTGTGAATTAAAGAGTGCATTAGCGCGATTTAACTTGCAGCTTTCTGTGTCTGACTCTCTCATCTGGGCTGTGACGTAAATGATCAGGATTTGACAGGGCTGTTTAAGAAACTGAAGATGAAACACAGACAAAAACTCCAGATGATATTGGTCCTGATACCTCATATTTGAATACTATTTGCAAAGGTGCAAAGCTTTCCTTTTTGTAATTATTTTTGTATTTATGAGCAGGTTTGAACCCGCGTGTGTGTGTTGCCTCTCCAGTCGTGTCAGAATGTGGTTTGAGTTCGGTAAATACCTCTCCTGATTGGAGAGGAGACAGGTGTAATGTGGTCAGATTAAACTAAATGTATGGAGAGTAGAGAGGCCAGTTACTGAGAGGAACTCGTCCTAACGACTAATGAGTTAATAATACTGACAACAGCAGTATTATTATTATACTTACCTCTTGACATTTGCTTGATCCACCACATAAGATGTTAAGCGGTTTGGGTCTAGCCCTTGCCTTTCCATTCAATTCAACGGACTGAGATGCCACTAGAGGATATAAATGTGTGTCCTCTGGAAGTGCAGTAAAACCAGCCTCTGTAACATCATTCAGAACCACTCAGAATGACTGTAACATCAAAAAAGATAGAAGCTACTTATAAAATACCTATAAAAGAAATCACCAATACAGTATGTGTTTACAATGTGCTGCAAGCTGTTAAGGGGGGAGTTTATTATGACAGTAAAACAGTGGGAACTTCCTTGTGCTTCTGAAATCTCGTTGTTATGGCAATAGTAAAGGATGCAGCTGGCTGTATAGGTCAAAACTTTGATAATTATTGCCATAGCAACAGCTACATTTAGTTCTGAATCAGAATTTGAAGGAGAGTCTTGCTCGTGAGATTCTAGACACATACTGGTGTATCTCTATACAACCCCCATAGCCAACAGACAATCCCAAACCCAGCTTCCCTCATTACCCATATGGAATGATAGCTTGTTACAATGTGATTAATTTGCTGAAAATGCTGAATGACTGGATGGATCACGATCCTATTATCCCCAAAAAATTTTCCTGAGTGGTGAGTACCAAGACTGGTACACTATTCAATGCAGAGTTGTCCTTGGTAACAAACTCCCCATCCCCAGTGCTGCTTCCCTAGAAAAAGGAGAACATTTCAGGATTCCATTCTACTTGTGAGATCTCTCGTTCATTAAAATATTTAGCATATTTATAAAGAGGAGATGATTATCTATTCAGAGATACCAGGGTATTTAGTAAGTAAGGGGCCTGAATGAGGGAAAAATGGGCAATACAATACCCAGCCCTAGTCTTGCTGTAAATCATTTGTTGGTGCCATAATTTGTGGCGGTATTGTATGTGGTGATGCGAGTATAAGCACAGCATTAGTGGTCTTGATAAACCAAGAAATGCAATGTGTGTGCCAGCCTCTCCTCCAGCCTTCTCGTCTATCAGCCTGCTTACCAGGCAGGGGGTCACTGCTCTCAAGCTGCCCGGCTCACACTCCCAGCAGCACCAGCTGACACCCGCACTGGAATCATACTAGCCCTGTCTCTGATACTTCACTTTCTGGGAGAATATTTACTACTGGAGATAAAAGAAAGTTTCCATGTCTCCCATTCTTTGAGACCTATAGATTTAGGTAAGATTTGTGGAATTATTGTTAGCAACCATACACTTTAAGAAACTCTCATGTGGTTTGAAAAACCGATATCATTTAAATGTTGCGGTAATTTATAAACCCACGCTGGAATTATTAGCTCTGTATTTTCTTGTAAAATGTTATTAATAAAACAAAATCACAATTTTTCCCCATTGGATGCATTTTGTTTTGCTTCCTTGTACAACTAGGCCAGAGGTGGTTACATTTAAAATCTCCTGCTTCTGACCAAAAGGCTGATAGACAGTACTGTAGGGAGAAAGCTTCTGAAGTAGAGAAATGTAGCAAGATTGTGGGACTGCAAGTATTTATACTGTATATATGTAAGAGACCACAATCTTTTCTCGCAGGCAAGAGCTGAACTGGAGGAAGGATATTATCTCTCTCCAATTAGCAGAAGATTGGCACCTATTTTACACAGTTGAATGACTACCATCTATAACCTCCAGCATGCCTTTGGAAAGCGCTCTGATTTCATACATAACAGCGCTCATGCCATTATAAACATGCCCTCTCCTCCATTTCAACCCAGGCAGAACACTAGGTCCCTGTTGCCATGGTGACTCAGAAGAAATTTCAGTGGTCACATTCAGGGAGAATAAACTTAACGCAAGTGTGAACAGGATGGCTTGGCGGTAACATCAGACTAGGAAGAGACGGACACATACACAGCGGGTTGAAGCGCTGAAGCGTATTTATTATAAATAAAAAGTTTAAACACAAAACACTTCACACAAAACAAAACGGCACAGTGGCCACTCACATCTCTCTCTTGTTCTTACTCAAACAGCTCTTCAATGAGGTTATCTGAATAGGATTCAATTACATTTTCGAGAGACTCTAACAGCAATACTGTCAAGGTCATCTGTTAAAAAACAAAAACGGTTGTTATTTTCTGAATACGCATCAATTCTTCTGTTGAGATGGCTGACAAGTGAGTCCACTATGAGATAGAACAAGTCCACTTTGAACTTTTCTTCACCAATCAGCACAACAGTAAGTTGTTCACTATCGTTAGGCATATGCTTTGGACGACGCTGCCGCTTTAACTGGAAGTTAGCTGTATGACTTAAAGACTTCCCAGAATCGTGGTGTTTCTCCAAATTGTTCCTTTGTCTGCCACAAACTCGGACAGTGACTTCAATAGTGCCACAGCTGTTCTTCGGTCCATTCTTTCAGACTGCAGACGTTTACTTGTTTCATTTATTCTTGTAAGGATTTTACTCCAAAATATTGTCATAAATGCAGTCTGCAATTGATCCATGGTTTCAACTAATGGGTTTGCCTCTGCTCGTGTGTCGCTCTTCTGCAGAGTGTCTGCACCGAGAGCCTGTAGCACAGATTTGTAACTTTTGTAGATGAACGATAAACTGCAAAATTCATCCGCACGAGCTGACCACCTTGTGCCACTGAGTTTTCTCTTACTGTCATCAGATGTCTTCTCATTCAGAGAATCTCGCAAGAGGCCCCAACGATAAGTTGATCCTGAGAAAAACACATCAAGTTTTTGGACAAATCCAAAAAATGTAATTTCATCAGTGCACGACTCTTGGCAGCACAGCCACATAGGTTAAGTGAGTGGCTCATGCATGGGATGTACACTGCTTTCTCATTGACTGCAATTACCCAAGCTTGCACACCAGAATAAGTGCCGGACATGTTAGTGGCGTTGTCGTATGTTATACCTCTGCAGTCCTTTAGATTGATATTTAGTTTGTCACTAAGGGTTTCAGTGATAACATTAAATACATAAAGACCCGTATGCGATGTAAATGGAACACACTTTAAGAAGTGTTCCATGGGTGTACAGTTATTCAGCACCTAGCACACAGTAAACGTCAGCTGATCATTATGGCTAATATCCAATTTATTTTCACACATGCAGTTAATTTTAGACGCGCTGTTTAAGTATTTTTTCCACAGTCAAACGGGTTTAAAAGGCCTTGCATATCAACAAAGCACTCACAAGGCATCTCCAACCCCACCCCACCCTTTTGTTCGCTATAGCTTTCACATATGATAATAAATAAATAAATAATAATAATAATAATCGTACATACCGATCAATCATCTCCTGATCACTCATATTATCACCAAACGCCTCAATAATGCGATCCAAGTCATTATTTTATTACTATAACATCTGAAAAAGCTCTGCAAATGTCCGTGATATTCTCTGAGCGCTGATGCAAGCCAGCTTGTTTCCTTATGGCTGCCGTTATCTGATGCCAGGGGCAAGTATGACTATTCATGGGATACACCCTTTTTTTTCGGCTTGTCTCGGCTCCTGTTGCTCCCACTTGGCCATTGAATGGTTTTCTCTGCTTTTTCCGGAGAAAAAACGACTAGAAACCCGTTTTTGCGTTTTTTTGAAGATGTCGGACAAGGTCCGACATTGGACCGGATAGGTTAATTGCAATGTCGGACCAGGTCTAACATAGGACCGCAAAGGGTTAAAAATATTTTTTTTCACAGTAAAACAGGTTTAAAAGGCACTGCATATCAACAGGACACTCAGTGCTGCATCTCCAGCACCGCCCCACACCTCGTTCTCTATATTTTTCAAATAGCTCGTAATAATAGTACATACCGATAAATCATCTCTTGATCACTCGTTTTATCACCAAACTCCTCAATAATGCGATCCAAGTCGTTATTTTATTACTATAACATCTAAAAAAAAGCTCTGCAAATGTCTGTGATATTCTCTGAGCGCTGGATGCAGAAGCAGCTATCTTGTTTGTTTATGTCCGTGTTATCTATGTGGTGTCGGGGCTATCAGTATTCATGAGATACGCCCCCTTTTTTTTCGTCTTCTCTCTGCTCCTATTGGTCTCACTCGGCCATTGAATGGTTTTCTCGGCTTTTTCCAGAGAAAAAACAACTAGAGACCTGTTTTTTGCGTCTTTTTGATGATGTCGGACAGGGTCCGACATTGGACCGGAAAGGGAAAATTGCGATGTCGGACCAGGTCCGACATAGGACCGCAAAGGGTTAAGTTTGCAAGTACTGTCGAGTTACTATACATGTTTTGACAGAAAAAAACAAAAAAACACTCAAGAATTTTGGAAAGTAACCAAAAACACTAATTTCATACAGTATATCAAAAACGAAAGCATCTCAGTATAGAGTGTATGCGTTTCAGTATATAGTGCATGCGTCTCAGTATGGAGTGTATGCATCTCACTATTATTATTTGTTTATTTAGCAGACGCCTTTATCCAAGGCTACTTACAGAGACTAGGGTGTGTGAACTATGCATGAGCTGCAGAGTCACTTACAACTACATCTCACCAGAAAGACGGAGCACAAGGAGGTTAAGTGACTTGCTCAGGGTCACACAATGAGTCAATGGCTGAGGCGGGATTTGAACTGGGGACCTCCTGGTTACAAGCCCTTTTCTTTAACCACAGGACAACACAGCCTCCTATATATATATATATATATATATATATATATATATATATATATATATATATATATATATATATATGTATCGTCTCAGTATAGAGTGTATGCGTCTCAGTATAGAGTGTATGCGTCTCAGTACAGAGTGTATGCGTCTCAGTATAGAGTGTATGCGTCTCAGTACAGAGTGTATGCGTCTCAGTACAGAGTGTATGCGTCTCAGTACAGAGTGTATGCGTCTCAGTACAGAGTGTATGCGTCTCAGTACAGAGTGTATGCGTCTCAGTACAGAGTGTATGCGTCTCAGTATAGAGTGTATGCGTCTCAGTACAGAGTGTATGCGTCTCAGTACAGAGTGTATGCGTCTCAGTACAGAGTGTATGCGTCTCAGTACAGAGTGTATGCGTCTCAGTACAGAGTGTATGCGTCTCAGTACAGAGTGTATGCGTCTCAGTATAGAGTGTATGCGTCAGTATAGAGCGTATGCGTCTCAGTACAGAGTGTATGCGTCTCAGTATAGAGTGTATGCGTCTCAGTACAGAGTGTATGCGTCTCAGTACAGAGTGTATGCGTCTCAGTACAGAGTGTATGCGTCTCAGTACAGAGTGTATGCGTCTCAGTACAGAGTGTATGCGTCTCAGTACAGAGTGTATGTGTCTCAGTACAGAGTGTATGCGTCTCAGTACAGAGTGTATGCGTCTCAGTATAGATTGTATGCGTCAGTACAGAGTGTATGCGTCTCAGTATAGAGTGTATGCGTCTCAGTATAGATTGTATGCGTCAGTACAGAGTGTATGCGTCTCAGTATAGAGTGTATGCGTCTCAGTATAGAGTGTATGCGTCTCAGTATAGAGTGTATGCGTCTCAGTACGGAGTGTATGCGTCTCAGTACGGAGTGTATGCGTCTCAGTACGGAGTGTATGCGTCTCAGTATAGATTGTATGCGTCAGTATAGAGTGTATGCGTCTCAGTATAGAGTGTATGCGTCTCAGTATAGAGTGTATGCGTCTCAGTATAGAGTGTATGCGTCTCAGTACAGAGTGTATGCGTCTCAGTACAGAGTGTATGCGTCTCAGTACGGAGTGTATGCGTCTCAGTATAGATTGTATGCGTCAGTATAGAGTGTATGCGTCTCAGTATAGAGTGTATGCGTCTCAGTACAGAGTGTATGCGTCAGTATAGAGTGTATGCGTCTCAGTACAGAGTGTATGCGTCTCAGTATAGATTGTATGCGTCTCAGTACAGAGTGTATGCGTCTCAGTACAGAGTGTATGCGTCTCAGTATAGAGTGTATGCGTCTCAGTATAGATTGTATGCGTCAGTACAGAGTGTATGCGTCTCAGTATAGAGTGTATGCGTCTCAGTATAGAGTGTATGCGTCTCAGTATAGAGTGTATGCGTCTCAGTACAGAGTGTATGCGTCTCAGTACGGAGTGTATGCGTCTCAGTACGGAGTGTATGCGTCTCAGTATAGATTGTATGCGTCAGTATAGAGTGTATGCGTCTCAGTATAGAGTGTATGCGTCTCAGTATAGAGTGTATGCGTCTCAGTATAGAGTGTATGCGTCTCAGTATAGAGTGTATGCGTCTCAGTACGGAGTGTATGCGTCTCAGTATAGAGTGTATGCGTCTCAGTATAGATTGTATGCGTCTCAGTATAGAGTGTATGCGTCTCAGTATAGAGTGTATGCGTCTCAGTATAGAGTGTATGCGTCTCAGTATAGAGTGTATGCGTCTCAGTACAGAGTGTATGCGTCTCAGTACAGAGTGTATGCGTCTCAGTACGGAGTGTATGCGTCTCAGTATAGATTGTATGCGTCAGTATAGAGTGTATGCGTCTCAGTATAGAGTGTATCGTCTCAGTACAGAGTGTATGCGTCTCAGTATAGAGTGTATGCGTCTCAGTACAGAGTGTATGCGTCTCAGTATAGATTGTATGCGTCTCAGTACAGAGTGTATGCGTCTCAGTACAGAGTGTATCGTCTCAGTATAGAGTGTATGCGTCTCAGTATAGATTGTATGCGTCAGTACAGAGTGTATGCGTCTCAGTATAGAGTGTATGCGTCTCAGTATAGAGTGTATGCGTCTCAGTATAGAGTGTATGCGTCTCAGTACAGAGTGTATGCGTCTCAGTACGGAGTGTATGCGTCTCAGTACGGAGTGTATGCGTCTCAGTATAGATTGTATGCGTCAGTATAGAGTGTATGCGTCTCAGTATAGAGTGTATGCGTCTCAGTATAGAGTGTATGCGTCTCAGTATAGAGTGTATGCGTCTCAGTACAGAGTGTATGCGTCTCAGTACAGAGTGTATGCGTCTCAGTACAGAGTGTATGCGTCTCAGTACGGAGTGTATGCGTCTCAGTATAGATTGTATGCGTCAGTATAGAGTGTATGCGTCTCAGTACAGAGTGTATGCGTCTCAGTACAGAGTGTATGCGTCAGTATAGAGTGTATGCGTCTCAGTATAGAGTGTATGCGTCTCAGTATAGAGTGTATGCGTCTCAGTATAGAGTGTATGCGTCATCATGTGCACCCTGTGGCCCCCAAGGTTTGGACATTGCCTTATCTGGCCCGCCAGAGAATGGAATTGAATACCACAGCTGTAGAGGATATCATGTCAGGTTGGAATGCTACTATCTCTGATGTAACACCAGAATCAAGTGTAACTGAAGTATTATCTGAAGCACCAATGCTGGATCAACAGTGACCTGTAGTAGAGAAATCCAGGCCTGTGAGAAACAGAAAGCCTCCCGACAGGCTTCATTTGTTAATATTATTATGGGTTAACAAATATTGTTAGTTAAAACATAGAGAACTTTTAGATTTTGCGGAGAGGAATGTGGCATATGATATACATATAACAGGATTGAAGCAGATGTAAAAAGAGGAAAGGTAACTTAAGGGTTAAAAGGAGTTGATGTAACAAATCTATGCTCCATATAAGGAAGAAATAGTGTGAATGACTAGACTGCCTATAGTAGCTAGACTGCCGGAGCTTGGGACTCTTGTTAGTTTGTACAATAGTGCGAGACTCGTGTTCCTGTCCTGATTGTACATGGTAAATACACTATTGTTTCTTCATGCATCTGATCTACAGTCTCTGTCTATTTAAAAATAAGTAAGCAGCTTACTAGTGTCCTACTACAGATCCTTATTTTTCCCTGTTGAATCCACATGCAGACACAACAACTCCTCCCTCTTCTCTTCACCTGTCAATTATAAGGGGAAAACCCTGCCCCCAATTCCAAATCCCAACCATTTTAGAAAAAGTGCATTTCCAGTTCAATCACAGTTGGCTGTAAGAAGCGTGCTATTTTGTTTGGAATAGTGGCTGGTATAACCAATAAATATTCAAGTGTGACAACAGAAAACACTTTTAAACAATTCTAAATGCACACAAGTGTGTCCAAACTAATTTCCAGTGCACAATAAGACGAACGAGTAAAATAAAGTGAATAGACAATAATACTGACAAAATAACTGATAAGAAGAAGAAGAAGAAGAAGAAGAAGAAGAAGAAGAAATATGAAATAGTCACACCTGTGACTTTCATGCAGCTTGAGAGTCAGAGGTGGCTCCTCTCCTCTCAGAGTGGGGTAAAGTGGGAAATTAATTAACTTTTACATGAATGAATGAACAATTCCTTTACAGAATACACTTCAAGAGGCACTTACTTGGTCAGTGGGTCCAGAATGACAGACTTGTACTTTTTTTTATTGGTTTAGGTTCAACGATATTAGTTTATACTACAGGCTGGTGCAATTCTAAACTGTCCTTATTGAAGTCAATCTTCCTGGCTAAGGTGGCCTATAATTTCTGTTGTAATTTGGTACCTTGCTTGAGAAAAGGGGAGCTTAGGGTGAAGGTCCTGAATAAAATTCTTGTTAACGAGTTTTCACTAATATGGCAAGTTTCAGCTTGACTGCCAAAAGCACTTACTATTCCCTGAAGCTGCAGCGTGTGTGTGTGTGTGTGTGTGGTTTAGTTAGATTTGTTGTTTTAATGGTATGCTAATCTTGAGCCGCTGCCTGTCTTTTAATTAAGAAACCTTGTCCTTGCTTGTTTTTCTGCTCCTTGACAACACAGCAGAAAATGACTGGAAAAGGAAAGTTTGGCAGCACAGAGAAATGTGTATTTTGAGAGTAAAATGTTTATTGAAGCAGACGGTACTCATATAATTTAGTATCATAGCTTGGAAGAGAGTGGGCAGAATGTAGATAGATGGTGCAGAAACAGTATCTATCAAGTGTACAAGGTCTCCTAAATAAATAGCTTACAGTATGTTTTGTCAAAAAATATCTAGTTTTCCAATTTTGTTTAGGAACGGGTAGTAGAAGGTTTGGAGCAGAAATATTTTTTTTGGGGGAATCTTTGCATTAGCTAAAACTGTGTCTGACATTAAAGGTTATATTTTACTTCCTAATATTTCCTTATCAATAGGGTGTATAAACATGTACAATACTATATTCGTTAAGATAGCTGTGATATTTCCTATACCACTGATCTTTAAGATGGATTGCAAAGCTGCAGCACTCACCTACTGTGGGAGTGTTGGACCTTGGCTTACACGTCACCATCTGTAACAGGGCGAGGTGCCCTGTACGTTTTGTTTGTTTTCTTTTAGATCGGGGTCTCACCCTCCGCCCTGTGCAGTGTATTTTGTATTTGTTTTGTTTATTGTATTGTATTTATATGACGGCGTAGCCGTTTGTTTATTTTGTTATTATTTAGTAGCGTGGATGGGTAGCCCCATCCACAACACAATAATTAAACTCGTGCAGAAGGTGGCCATCTCCTGAATTAATTAAGTGATTAATTCTGTTGCTAATCACCTGAATATAAAAAGCCTGCAGCTCTCCATGTTCCGGGTGGGTGTTTGAGGAGTGGAGAGAGCGAGAGTGGAGAGAACTGAGAGAGAGAAACAGTAAAACGGATGGGAACAGTGAAGGCGATAGCCCAGCCTGACCTATTCCGTGTGTGTATTTTTTGTGTTCGTGATTTTGTTTATGTTTAAACCTTTTATTTCGCTCTGGGAGCAAAGTGTTTTTTTGTTTAAATATTTTATTTATTTTTTGTTATTAATAAAAAACGGCCTCTGCTTGGTAGTATATGGGAAGGGACCTGCCAGCGCTAAAGTTTCCTGGACTCTGGTGCAAGAATTTAAAGTAGACACCCGCCCCCATTAATTGCACTTGCTTGAGGACATCAGTGTGCAGTTTAGATTTTGCTTACATTTAGTGTGCAATGTGAATATGTAGACTGTTAGCGTTACAGCTAAGGCTTGCTAGTGATGGAAACTGCAAACGGAGGAGTTTTCAACCCCATCACTGCCAAAACCATACACAAGATTTACAAGATTTATGAACATTGACAATATATACCTGTCACACTGTTAAACTATTGTTCGTTCTATATTGAAGCAACCTGGGGGCAGCTTGTCAGGTGAATAAGATGATGCACAGGCTGGTTTCTGCCCTCAATTCCCAGTGGGGTGAAACTTTATTTTCTTAAAACTAGCACACAATACAATTTAAAAGATTTCTAAGAAATTCACACAAAAGTAGCAATAATAATAATAATAATAATAATAATAATAATAATAAAAAAAAGTACAAAAAAACCTCTCCAAAGTGTGCTTCTGTCCACTGCAGTCAACGCCACCGAATCCCGGCAGCAATATACCACCCCTAGGCCCGATCGTTTCACTCCAGCCCCGCGTATCTTGGCTCAATTCCCCAATCACAGCAGGTTTCTGCAACACAGTAGACTTCTCGGGTGCGGTGGTTTTTATTTAGCAGCACATTGGTAACTAGCAGCAAAATAAAAGAAACAAGGAAACAGATAACCACCAGGGACACTAACTTATCAATGGTAATCCCGACAGAGGAAAATGTAAACCAGCAATCAGGCAAAGAAGAATTAAAATATGAATAAACTTAACTTTTGCAAGAGAGCAGTGGATAGCCCAACCAACTCCCTCAGACAACAGCAACTCGCCTTTACTATCGGTCTCGGCCCGGGCGTCTCGTTCACTCCGGGTCCCGGCTCTCGCGCTTCCCTTTCCATCAGCACCGCAGCACGCCAGTCACGGCAGCGTCCTATAGAATTCGCGTGATTCCTTCTGCGCACAGGTATTCTCCCTCTCGGCTCCCGTACTCACCGTCGGCGTACACTGCTTCCTTGTTTTCAAAGGTCCGTCCTCTTTTAAATCCGCGAGTGCAGTTTTATTGATCAGCTGCACCAAGTTTCAGCTGTATACAACTATCTCTAATTGTTAGCAGGCCCGAATGAGAGGAACAGTCCAAATGCACGGATGCACCCAATCTGGAGCCCACAGCGCATTCTAAATACATCCTCCCTTTCGAACTCTACTGATGAATGTGATCCTGTAGCAGGGTGATAGAAAGCCCTGCTCTGCGTGTTTATTTATTTTAGAACTGGGTACCCCCTTTGCCCCTGTGTATCATTTGCATTGTTTTGTATTTGTTTTAGCATTATTATATATTTATTGTATTTAGAAATATGCTTGTAATTGTTTGGTATTTTGTGTCTGTTCTTTTTAAATACTTTGTGGGAACGCGTGACTGTTGGCTAGTGACTGTTAGATTAGGTGGCAGTCACTCGTAATTAGTAAACTCGTCCGGATTGTGGCCGAGGGTAATAGAATAATTAATAGCTAGTTAACCCCCGCGCCATAGTATGAAAGCCTGCAGCTCTCCCTGTTTTTGGATCAAAAAGAGCGGAGGAGAGAATCTGAAAGTAAACCAAATATAGGAACAGTGAAGACGATTGCCCAGCCTGACCTATATTGTTTAGTGTTCGTGATTTTGTTTTGTTTGAATATTTATTTTTGCTCTGTGAGCAGTGTCTTTGTTAAAATATTGTATTTATTTTTGTTTAATAAAAAATGGCACAACCGTGCTTTCACCCGAGTTCCTGCCTGTTTGTGGCTTCATTTCCCTCATCTGATGTCATCATCAGCCATCCCTGTCACAGATCCCAACTCAATCACACCCATCTTGCAATCCCCATGCTCAGCCTTACTGACTGTCAAAGCAACACTATTACACAACATAAACAGAGACTCATTTATCAGGGGAACTCTCACAATTATTACCATGCCAGTGAGCTCCCAGGCTGGTTGATGTATTCTATCACCAACCAAGCCTGACAACCTAGTCCCCCATTGATTTTGTGTTCTGTAAAATACGTTTCTAGACAGCTGTTTCAAAAAGTAATGCATTAAGTTTAGCTCAACAAAATATACTTAAGCCATAACTGTACAAAGATATAACAGTCTTCTGTGGGTATATAATGGAGTCAAGGTTAGCTAGAGTGGAGGTTAGTTAAGTGCAATAGGCTACAGGCTGGCAGTTGCTATTGTCCTTCATGCCATTTGTTTATCCAAACTGTACCATGTCATTGAATTGGTATACGCATTGTCTCTGCTTATTTAAATGCATTGCTTCAGTTCAGCACTTTCACACAGAGCAGCATGAAATCGGTTAAAACCAGGTACTATCATACTCTTAACAAATAAAACACCAGAAGTGTTTTTATATAATTCCATTTAATACACATTAAGGAAATGCACACAAAAAAGCAGTATAATATCACATTGTTTTAGAATATAGCATAGAATATATGGTTTTTAATAGCTACACAACATTATTAAAGGATTCTTCCTGGTAAGTAACTAAATTATTTGTCATCAATTTTGGGAAATCGTTTTTATTGGGGTAATCCTAAAATCTGAACCCCTCATTTTCTAGGTCTGACTGTAATAGCAATATGGCTCAAGAGTATCGCTAATCATACCACCCATAGAAGAACAGTGAGTCATGATCCGATCAATGAATCAACCTTCAAAACAGGGCCCACAGTCTTTAAATAATTCCAGTGGCTTCTTTGTAAAAACAATCATCTGAGCTGTGTAAAAGGAGTTGAGACCGTGACGATGCCAACGGGCAAATGAGCAATTCAACCTGCACAGTAGTTATCTTGGCACCTTCTCCTCATGCGCCTCCAGTGTCTTTAAAAAAGAAAAATAACTAAATCATCCACCCAGTAATTAGTTTATTTGTTTCAGGGACGGCTTAGCAAACACAGGCCACCTTCTGAAGATCCTTCTTTGTAAATGAATTCCATTAACATGCACTACAGAAGAAAACAGTGAGGCAGCATTTAATCAATTAGGAATGCTTCATTGCTTTCAGTGCTCTCTGCCATGTGCTCTTTGATTTTAAGAATGAAGCAGCTTACTATTATATTTCCAAAAAATTACAGACAATGAAATCATAGTAGGTACACAAGCTATGATAAATGGGGTAGGTGTGCCAACCTAGGAACTGAAAAAAGTTCTTAGAATTTTTCTTTCTTTACTAAAGATTGCTATAGAGAAGAGGCTGTTTGGCCCACCGAGGCCCATCCCTTGCTAGCATACAATTTATAATCTTACAGAATCAATTGCATAGATAGTAGTTGGTTTTGAATGTTTCTAATGTGTTTTTTGTTCATCTGGTAAACTATGCAGTTATTTCTGAGATGGGGAGGGGGGCCCTCTTTATGTCTTTTATAATCCTCTTCTCCATCTTACAAATCTCATGGGAGATGCTCAGACTTTTCGTTAAATTCGCAATTACAAATTAAGTGAATTCCATCTTTGTTACTTTGCTGAGAAGTACTACACTGGGACCATCCTGAATGACTGATGGAGGAAGACTCCCCTATGCCGGGTGCCAGTGATGGTTGACCCCCTGCTCCCATTATTTCAGAAGATGATTCCTCCTTTAAAAAGGGACACGGATGAATTGGAAAGGGAGAGGAAAACATATCACTATACAATGACAGTGATCTCTATGTGTGAAGGAAGTACATACTCCTTACCCAACACTGGGACATATGCTTCAGCCAGTAATTGACTGTTTGGAAAGGGGAAAAATCATTGTTAATGTTACAAAAATGAGTCATCCAGAATTATTAAACCCATAGTGCTGAAACTTAATACATTCAGTGACAAAAGTTTTGACTATAAGTCTTTCTCAATGATGACAGCTGACAGGTATGATTTATAATAACTTAATAAGTTATAATCACTTCTAATTATACTACTGGTTTTGCAAAAGAACACAAGCATAAAAATGCAATTCTGTTTTGGTTTTTTAAATCATGTAATTTATTTTGCCATCTGATCGTTGCTGTGGTGTCTTCTTTACATCTGCTTCTGTGATCTTGCGTGACCCATCATCACGAATATTCCAGGTTTTTGTCGCTATCTGCAATGATCAGATTCTCTGCTTGGACAGAATAAGCATTGTTAAGCATCAAATATGATGGAACTTGAATTTTCTGACAGCAGTTACCTCATTCCCAGATGCTAAGATGATAAGGTTTTACTGTACATGTTTAGCGTGCATGTACAGTAAAACCTTATTGATCCGACTCTTGGTAACCTGTCTTGTTGTGTGTAGATCTCTTCTGCCTTGCTGTCATAGAAAATGTGTTAACCAGTCATCGGTTACAGTGCAGTGCGATGGGTTATATATTTAAAGCTGAAGGGGCTGAATTATATATTGTAGGATGTTTCTTCAATGGGAAAGCCATTTAAACAATGTCACAGTTGTTATTTGCTTTTCTGAACAATTTAATGACCCAAACACCCCCTGGTCCCAATTAGTTTGGATAATAGATAATAATAAACATTGTTACTTGAAGTGCACCACTTTTGTGACAATGGCACTTTTTCAGGGTCGACGATAGTAGAGAAAATATGAAATCCTATTTTTAAACTGTACGGGTCATGTTATCATTAAAACAGAAAAGCAGCTCTGTAAAAACCCACTAGACACACAGACGATGCTTGACATCATGGTAAAAAAAAGCCCATTATGCACTCTGCCTGGAGACAGGAGGCAGTTATTTTTAGCCTCACTGTGGTCCTCGACCTGTTTAATCGAGGGTGATTTCCTCGCTGGCTGTCTCTCTCTAAATCACCCTCAGGCAGAGAGATCTTTTTGTGTTTAATAACACCATTTGTGTTTTGACAGTTACAGATATCAGTTGCTATTGTTACTGTCAGCTATTTTCTCCCCACGGGGTTGGTAATGAAATCCCGGGTAACAGCTGTGATTTTTAATTCCCACTAGTGGACTAGTGGAGCTGCCTAAACAGGAGTAATAGAGAGATGAGAAGGGAATGAATGAGCAGATCTGAAGGGCGCGGTAGAGGCTTGACACAGAAGAGAAGGTGGGAGTGACTCCACATAGTGACGTGTTCTGGTGCTTGCCGACTGCCTCTCAGTTTACTCTGACAGAATACAGGCAGGTGTTCAAGGGACTTTGAAAAACATGATAGGTACAGTACATGTTTCAAAGATGTTGGGGTTACCTCAGGCACTTCCAGTGAGGAGATTGGGCTTGTGTTTTCTATGCCAACTGGTTGAGCTTCCAGTGCTGAAGACCTGTGGCTTTCTTTCCATGGGAACAGGAAGCAGAACTCAATACTGGTCTCCCTACCTGCTCCATCAACAGGTTCCAATGTGCCCATAACTGCCCTTCTACACCCGTTTGCCAGCTCCGTTCCGTGGCACATGGGACTACACTTGGTCCTCTGAGTTGCACTTCCTTGGTCATTTCACCAGCTGCTTCCCCTATTGAAGGACATTCTTTCAGTCAGTATCATGCTTTGACCCAGAAGGCACTGAGGTGAAATGCCATTATTTACATTATTTAATCTAATGTACAGTAGTTTGTAAATGTTTTTGATTGAAACTACATGTCTGCTATTACATATGCTTATTTCAAAACTGCACATTTGAGACATATGTTGCTAATGGATAAAGGTTTCCCACAGTAAAGCACACTGAAAGCATGGCAAAGCATAGGGAAGCATTGTAAAGCCCAAAGAGGTATAGTAGAGCATATTAAAAAACATGACAAACCATGCTGAACGATGGTAAATGCATAGTATAACCATGAGAAAAGCATCAGGAAAAATGCAGAATTACTGTGCAAACTTATCACGGAGAAGTGCAACACAAGTTAGATTTAAAGAAACATTTTGCCAGCTGCAGTCACCAGTTTACCACTTTGACTAGATCATCCCCTACGCTTTGTTGGACTATTAACACACACAGCACTATACTGGAATCACTAGGGCTGTTGTACATGGCACATCATGAGTCACTATTATTGACTGATTTATTTATTAAGAAATACTCCACCAGGAAAAGACCATGAGATTCACATCTGATTTCCAAGGGCGTTTTACTAGACTGGTGCAGCATTATAATCACATCCTACATAAATCACATACGCTACTCAGCCACTAAAGGGGTTTAAAAAAGAGATAAGAATGACAGCACTCATCAATTTACAATCTGGTTACATTATTAAAGTACTGTAGTGTGCACGGTATATTTGTATTTGGACTAGTTTAAGTTGCAATCATATAATGCCTTATTTGAATTCAAATCATGTAGAACTCACCAATATTGAAATAATCAGACTGAACAATGTTTCTAGTGAATACAAAGGAACAGTTTTATTAGAAATAAAACCAAATAAAGGAAAAAATTAAAGGTGTAACAACTAAGCTAAAGTAATACAGAAAGCAATATTTAACTAAACTCAACAGAAAAGAAAGTTTAAACAACGACACCCCACTCCCGCCAGTTGATCAGCGATCCAGCGCAATCTATGGGAGATTCCCTTAAAGGTTACAACTGCATTCCTGACAGCTATTTAAGACAAAGGTTAGTCTTAACAGGGGTATCGTTAGTAACACAAATCTGTCTAAAAGCGAGTCTTTGTCTTTATTAAAGGCAACTAATATGGTTTAACACTAGAACCGCCATGGCAGTCATTTTGATGGTTTGAGATTTTCAAATTTAAATTACTCTGCATGTCTGAAAGTTATGTGGTTGTCCGTTTATGACTTTTCCTAAATACATGTATTAAATACCCTGACAGCATTTGAAAGGCAGGATCACAAAAATTCCCACCCACCTAGAACTGCCAGAGCCGTCATTTTGACTGCCTTTTACAATACATGTTTTTATTTTTAATATAACATACAATATTCTATTTTATTTTTATATACAAGACTGTTGTTATCTCTTCTGGACCTGTCAGCCAATTCCTTTCTTTTTACAAGGAATGCACTGGGGAAAATATCAGTACGAGATATTTCATTTTGAAGCTGCAAAAGAACACTGCAAAGCAGCAGGCTGCAGCAGCTCAACCTGGATTCTGTGCTGCACCGAGTGACACACGCAAGAGTTAACACATGTTACTTTCCTTTTAAATTAAAAACTACTTTTGTTTTTTTTTGTTTTTT
This sequence comes from Acipenser oxyrinchus oxyrinchus, assembly GCA_030684275.1. NCBI lineage: Eukaryota > Metazoa > Chordata > Actinopteri > Acipenseriformes > Acipenseridae > Acipenser > Acipenser oxyrinchus. Next base: position 12,791,807 of record CM060265.1, on the reverse strand, counting down.
TACAGTTTTGTACGTACTTGTTTACACACTAGTTTCTTTTGAAATGTTTATTTTATTATAGTTTTTCATTTTTGGAAGTAGTTAGAAAACAAACCCTTTTATGTTTAATTGTTCATTTAAATACAATGTTTTGGCTGTGCAGATGTTTGATATGATGTGCTTGAATAAAACTTTAGTTGTGTCCAATAGTTTGTCTTTCATTTTAATATCGATGTTATTTAAAATGTAACTGTCAAAATGACTGCCGGCGGTGGTTTTAAGTATGAGTATAACCGCGGGCCAATGACTGATTTGTGAGTTTTATTGCTTTATGCTTAAAGAAATTAGTTTAATGTGGCTTTATTTCCTTATACAATAATATAATACTGCCCCTGTTGCACACTAGAAAAGACACATTCATCTCATGATTTATATTGTGACACTGCATAGTGTAGCCCTGGTCGTGGTTGCTGTTGTCACTTTTATATCAGCTTTGAAGTTTTCCTGTAAATCTATTCAATGGCTTTGACTTAAATACCTGCAGAATAGGTGCACGATGGTTGGATGTAAATCCTAAAAGGCTATATACTGTATGTGAAAATAAAAAGCTGGTAAGCAACAACAGGTACAATCCTGCAGGCTTACATACATAAACATCATGTTGATCAATTCCATAATGCTGTGAATTATAAAGAACGTCTTATTTAGTGTCATTTCTTATACCACTTTCACTCTTATTATGCAGCTTCATTAACATGCTGTGCTGCAATGAATTGCGCATTGCAAATTATGTATATCAGATGTGTGTGTGAGTGTGATCATGTATTAAACTAGTCTGTTTATTCCCATTAGGAAACATGTCGCTTTTATGATAACATGGGCTTGTTGTTGTTGTTGTTAGGTATAAATAGCTAACCTTAGTTAAGTTTCAGTGGTCAAAAAATGCAAGCACAGCATGTTAAATAAAGACATAGACCATGGATGTTTTAGAATAATTAGCCATAATACAAAGACTTAACGAAGATTTAAAGAGTAAGTAGCGGGGTTCCGAAAAATATAGTGTTACACGTCCCCAGGTGCTGCTACAACTGTTTAAATAACATATCTGTAATTTTTCTCTTCATTGTTAACATCCTGACAACTTTTTACTCTTATAGCTTTAAAGTCTGTGTCAAAGCTCTTTTCAAAGAATGAAAATACATTTATTTTAAACAAAGACTGAGAGCTACTGTCCTTTATTCTATTTTTCTTATTTGTTCCAGGAGTTTTGAAAAACACTTCACTGGTACACAGCCAGGCATTTTGGAAGTAAATGGTCATGTCGAGACTGACTATTGTATACCGCACTTTTTTGCAGAGAATAGTACAATTTGAAATTTGTCATGTGATGAGTTTTCGATCAATCAAGAGACCAGAAAAAATACAAGGGTGTCATAAAAATATATATAACATTGCATTTGTGTCCGCAAATGAAGCCTGATTATTTCAGTCCTAGACAGATAACACTGACTGGGTTTTGGTACTCAAGCACTCCCTTCTCCAGTATCTTTCCAGAGGCTTGTAACGGCTGTTTGCCTTCCTGAAAGTCACGTGCACACAGTGATGCTTAAAATCCTATAGTGAATAATAGGCCTGACCCAAATTAAGACTTGAGAAAGACCTCTGTGCAATCAAAGTGACATTGTGAATTTGAAAAGGGGAGGACTTGTACCAGGTATCAAGCGGGTTATGCACTGAGGACCTACAAAGATTTTTGACTTCCCCTTCCTCACATGATTGCAATAAGAGTTTGCAATTTGAGTGTGAACCCAATTTACAATAGTTCTTTACGCTATTTATATCAGTTATACCAAGTAATAAGAAACACTGATACATAATAATTAAATACAAACTGTGTGTTTCTACATAGCTACGTTATCTAGGTTATACCACCGAAGACATTGTATTTGAATTTAATATGCCTTGTGTAGGGTGTCTGTTTAGGCGAGAGGACCATGAATCTGAGCTTGGTTGATTGGTTGATTTCTCATACATAAAACGGAATTATATTTGTGTTTGGTATAAAAAAATACAAATACAAAATGGAAAAGAAATAGATAATAATAAAACAGAGGCTTCTTACTGCTTGTAAATCACAGAATATCATGCATCTTAAACAAGATGCTCATTTTCAAAAAACAGAAAAAGCTATAATTTAATTGGACACATGACGTAATTTATTAAATAATAAATTACCTAGGCATAAATAAGGCCCTAGTCACTGCCAAATTGTCACTGTGCTGATTGGATAATATCAGGCAGTACTAAAAGCCGAGATCACTGTTGGTAGTGAAGATCTAGATATTCCATTGCTTTGTACTGGAGATAGAGACTGCTGAAAAGTCACGCAGTATTCATTTGGGTTGAAGATAGCTATTATAAAGCCTAAGGTATAATTCCATTATAGTGACAGGAAGCTAATTCAGGCATTACTGCCCCTTTCTTCAGTAGACATCAAGAAGCGATCCAGTGGAAACAAAATACAAACTGCCCAACCTCTTTACTGACCACTGCCTTTAAAATGTCACTATTGAAGCTTAACCACACAAAGCTCGTTACATTGCACTTTGTTTATTTGTTTTAAAACACAGGGGTTGTTTTAATAGCAGCATTGAACAGAATGTGCACTAATACTAAAGTAAATTTCTAGCAGTACTGAAAACTCCATATAGGAGAATCTCTAATATGTCATTAGCACAGTTTTCAGCAGAATAATGCACTGAATAACATTTTTCAAATCAGGAATAAACAACTAAGACATTTCATTTAGGAGCTCTGAAGTTTTTTTTAATTCATTTTAGAATTGCTTTGGAGTTCAATTGCTTTCAGACAAAAATAATGCCAATGACGATTTGGAGTAAACAGACCATTCCACCCATAGTTTCTGAATACTAACTCATACCGCTCTTTAGTGAAGTGGTTTAACCCTTAGCGGTCCATTTATTCAGCGTGTCTCAGGCGCATTAGGTCCAATTTATTTTCACACGCACAGTTTGTTTTAGACACGCTGTTTAAAAGTATTTTTTCCATAGCAAAACAGGTTTAAAAGGCACTGCATATCAACAGGACACTCAGTACTGCATCCCCAGCCCCGCCCCACCCCTTGTTCGCTGTATTTTTCACATACCTCTTCATAGTATTGCCGATAAATCATCTCCTGATCACTCGTTTTATCAGCAAACTCCAAATGTGTTAGGGCTGTCAATTAAGTGCAGTTAACTTCTGCAATTACCACGCTAATTTCTTTGGCAATTAATTTTTTAATATGTGTTTACTTTTTTTTAACTTATTTTTGTGTTAGAAGGGCAGCAGTGTGGAGTAGTGGTTAGGGCTCTGGACTCTTTACCGGAGGGTCGTGGGTTTAATCCCAGGTGGGGGACACTGCTGCTGTGCCCTTCACTTTACCTAGATTGTTCCAGTAAAAACCCAACTGTATAAATGGGTAATTGTATGTAAAAATAATGTGATATCTTGTAACAATTGTAAGTCGCCCTGGATAAGGGTGTCTGCTAAGAAGTAAATAATAATAATAATTAATACACCAGACTTTTATCAGCATCTAGTTTGCTTGTGCACTGCGTTGATTGCTTCCTGACTTCCCCTGGTAACAGAGGGGCAGGGAAAGTGTGTGCAGAAAAAATAAAAATAAATCCCACTGTGTCTCTTTCTGTCACAGCTGATATGAGGCAGTGATATGTGATGTAACAAAAGAATCAAGAAAGAAACATAATTATATGAGATTATTAATTGAAAATACTAACACAACTGTGGCAGAGCAGGGCTCTGCCCTTAGAAATACTGGCAGGGATGGAGTTAAATTCTCCTCCCTGCCCAGGTTGATTGCGTCAGGTGGGAGCAATCAGTCAATTAATTATTCAATTACCATCCAGCCACCTGGCATAAAAGGAGGCCTCGGCCTCCCATTGGGGAGAGTTCTAGAAGGAGAGGAAGAAGAGTGGTTTTCTGTGTGTGCTGGTTTTTGTTTAGTTTTGAATCCAGTGATGGTAACACTCAGCCTGGAGGCCTTATTTTTGTAAGTTTCATTTTGTGTTTATTTTGTATTTTGAAACCTTTTTGTTTGGCCCTTGTGTCGGTTTATTTTGTATTTTTGGAGTATTAAAAGCTTTTATTTTGAACTTTCATACTGTCTCTGAGTCTAAACCTCTGTCGTCCTGTCACAACAACATATTAAACATAAACATTTTTTCCATATAGTTTGACCTGTTATTTTTATACACTCATGTTCAATTCTGGTGCCTTATAGCAGTTACTCCCTTTGCCTGACACTGAGTGACTTTTTCCAGTTTCCCCTTTCTCAGTCCTTACTCAAGGATAGGTTACGGTTTATCAGAATGATTTTTTCAAACACTTGCAGAATTCAGTCTCAGATCTGTAATTAGGTCCCCTGCTTTGGAGAACAGTCTTTCACTTTGCATTGATGTTGCACACAAAAGAAACGATGTGGCAGCTGTGCCAACAAAGGCAATGCATCTTTGCAATGTTCCAATAAGCCAAAGGGCAGAAGTCCATCTTCTTTGCTGCATACACCTTCAGCTCATTGTGCAAAGCAGAGCCTTCCATGTTATCATCGTCTTCAGGGCTGCTGTCAGAAAGCTCATAGATGCTTTCAGATATATGTGCTCTCTTGGGTGGAACTGGATCGCTTTCAGCAGGTTCATACAGAACAGGCAAGCCTTTGGTCATAGCTTCTTTTTGCTCATTGTGGATCGAGGAAGGTTGATATCTGACAATTAAGGCCATTCTCTTAGCTTGATAACCTTGTTGAGATTTGACTCAAAAGTCTTCAAGCCAGATTCAGATTTAGTTTCTGAGAAATTCCAACCATTGTAGGGACAATGAGAGATGCAGTTGGATACTTGGCTCCAGAGAGAGTTGTGGTGACTTCCTGGAATGGCTTGAGCATCTCATACACTTCTTCTAGGAGCATGTTATGTTCAGCTGTAATGTTTAGTGCTGGTCTCTTCAGTTTCACAGCTGCAATTTCTAATTGTTCTGCTCGCTGGACCACTTTTTCAATCATTGGCAAACTTGAGTTCCATCTTGTAAAACAGTCCCTTGGAATTTTCAGATCCAGTTTCAGTCAGATACACCTTAGCATAAGCATGCCAAGCACTCAATGACTTCTTAAAAAGGGGAGCTATGGACTGACATCTTCCACACATCTTCCTTCCTTCCCAAGGAAAAATAATTTGCTGTAGGCAGAGGTGTAAGCTGTGTGCTAAACAAGAGCGATGTTTCAAATTCAAGAGACTGCAGCACGTACAACACTGGTTCCACTGTCACTGGCAGCACATACCACCTGCTTTAAACTTCAAGAGACTGCAGCATGTACAACACTGGTCCCACTGTCACTGACAGCACATACCAACTGCTTTAAGTTAAAGGAGTCCAGCACATTTTGCACAGAGGAGGCGATGTTCTCCCCTGCATGGGACTCATCAGCAGGAATGCAGCCAATGCATTTTACAGTTAAATTCCACTCCTGGTCAACAAAGTGGCATGTCATTGCAAGAAACTGCTGCTGATTTTTGGTACAGGTCCAAAGATCAAAAGTAATGTCAGCATGTGATGTAGACATTCGTTTTTGTTTTAAAGTAGCCACAATGCCCGAGTATGCATTGCTCAATGTTCCGGAAACTGTTTTTCTTGAGGGTGGTTGGTATCCTGGGCAAAGTAGGTTAAGGATCTTTCGGAAAAGATTAAAGTTCCAATCAAACACTTTGTACAAAATCTCTTATGCAAAATGAAAGTTAGAAAATTGTCCTTTAAAAACAACGCTTTCATAAGTAACAGTAATACATTAAATATGAAGGTGATGCTTAGAATTGTTTTATGCAATATAATTATGCTAAACAATAATGTAATTACTATTGAAAAGCTTTGTACATTTTATTAAAAAAAGTTCAATATGGTGATAAAACATTTAATAACAGTCTAGTTATATCCTTCTAAAGTAAACAAAAAAGATATAATAAACTTAAAACAATCTTAATTTCATCTAAAGATGAAAATGACAAATTAAAATTTGTTTTTCACAATTAATATTTATGGATCATTTTCTGTTTACTAGATAATAATAGGGCTGAAAGATTTTTTCTGTAATCCTTTAAAAATACTTCTATTCCAAAAGTACTGATTAGTTTCAGAAATAACTTTTAAAGTACTGGTAAATATATTGTTTTGCAGAACATTAAGCCAGTATCCACACTGGCGTGTTTTACATCTTTAATAAAGAACTTATGTTCTAAGTTCTAATGTAAAATTATACTACTTACACAATTCAGCAAATACAGTACATTGTGAGGATATTAGTTTTTAAGCTAAGTAATATGTAACTTGTTTCCTCTTTGTATTGCCAAAAATGTACAAAGTTTTGAATCAGATTTCATACCTTTAAAATGTAATATTGCAACATTTTTTTCATCTCAATTTTCCTTATTAAATTAATACACTAATGTAACAATACTGTGGACAGTAATAATAATGTAACCGTACTGTAGATTTGAGTATTTCAATATTAATCAATATTATAATATAATAATTAATATTTCTTTCTATATAACAATATGTGTTTCTCCAAACTGGGCATATTTACTTCATTCAAAAAAAGATCTTTAACATAATAAAGTGAGATGATTTACAATTTCTTACCTAAATGAAGGTGTTTCTACAGCACAAAATTGGTGCAGATCACGAGCAACCCATTCCAGTATAGCTTTGTCAACAACTCTTTGTTTTTCTGATGAAATTTTCAAACTCCCAGATGGCATTCCAAAAAAATATTTTAGCTGAGGTTGCTGTTTTTCTTTGCTCCTGAAGTATTTTTTTTTTGTGAACATTTGAGTGATGGCTTTCCAGGTGCCTTTTCTGATTGAAAGACTTCTCACTCAGATTCTCATGGCATAGCTTGCACTGTGTTTTACCCGGCTGTTAAAGTTGAAAAAACTGGCAGCATCTTTATAACATTCCTCAGTTTGCTCTCCCTGTGCCTCAGCCATGTTTATATGGAGAATACTGAAGTGGGACTGATGCAACATGTTAAACTGGAGCATCTGAGGGTGGGGGCTAATGTGATTGTCACTCAAAAGTTGAAAGACAGGTTTCTCATATTAAATAAACAAGTAGTGAAGTTGTGTGTGGAGTCGGGTGACTTTTGTGTTGATCAGAAAAAGGCCTTATCTTTATTTCTGTGGCAATTCACTTATATAGCACTCTTTCTGTGCCACTTTCACTTATATAGCACTCTTTCTGTGGCACTTTCACTTATATAGCATTCCAGGGTGCTTTACAAAATAAATATAAAAAAGCCTCTGTCTAATATATAATCCAGCTGCAAATAAACAGACCAAAACAAATACATTTTCAAACGGGATTTTAAAAGATTCAATTGTGCTCACATTCCTGATATGAATCGGGAGCAAGTTCCAAATACGAGGGGCATTATAACTAAATGCTCTGGCTCCAGCAGAGTTCAAACGAATGTAGGGACTGTCAGAAGATTAGCATTTTCTGATCTCAGGAACAACCAGGGACATTGGGTCACCAGATCTTGAAGATAAGAAGGTCCAAGACCATGTAAGGTCTTATAGGTAATAAAAAGAACTTAATAATAATAATAATAATAATAATAATAATAATAATAATAATAATAATAATAATAATAATAATAGCATCAGTAATAAAACAAACAAATGAGATGACGGCAGTAATTGTATCTATTAAATATGTGATTAAAACTAAGATTAATTAAGATACATTTTTGTAATCGCTATATATATATATATATATATGTGTGTGTGTGTGTGTGTGTGTATATATATATATATATATATATATATATATATATATATATATATATATATATATATGTCATACACATATACAATATATATCTATATACATATACACAAACATACATACACTTTTTTTGATGGGGAATTAAAGACTAATCTCACTGCTCAGTGGAGAGGAAAAACCCCGCTGTTGGGAGGAAACCTCTGGTGGTCCTGTCGGAAAGATCGCCCCTCTCCGGGCATACTAGCAATACTCTGTTGGGCAAAGATATATCATGGAGAAGAACGAACACAAGATTCCACTGCAATGGAAGACCTGTTGACATTCACTTTGCTGCTGCATCTATACAGAAGGAATAAATATTGTGTTAAATCGTGAAAATCCTGAAAAACCCATTTTAGACTGTGAAATGCCGTGAACAAGACCCGTGAAAAATACACAGCCATAACTATGCCACTTTTGATTAAATGATGGTTAACATTACTTTTGGCTGCTCAGGTTGTCACCCAATATGGAATGAATAGGGGATATAGGATATGAAGTCATTGCAGAATGGAGAAAGGCTGTTTCAGTGCTGCAGAAGGAAGAACAATTTTACATAATGAAGTATCTGTGTACATTTGTATTGTATATTGTGCACCAAAAGCCCCATGCTTCATTTTTATCTGAATTTAGTGATTTTCTATCTTTCCTATCTTCCAATTATGATAGAATTCTTCTGCTGGGTGATTTTAACATTCATGTAGATATCGAAACAGACAAGTACTCAATACATTTTTTTGAATTTACTTGACTCTTTAGACTATGTCCAGCATATTACAGGTCCTACTCATAATCATGGACACACGTTAGATTTAGTAATTTCTCACAGCCTAAACGCTATGGACTTTAAAATTACCGATGACCATTTACCATTTCAGATCATTTTGCTGTTATTTGTTATGTGCCAGTATTTATAAATAAAGTGATACACACTTTTACAACTCAGTAACTTAACCCTTCAACTACTTTAAAGTTTTCAGAGGCACTTGGCTCTTTATTCCCTTTGCAATCTGAAACTATGGATGAGCTTGTTGATAGTTATAATATCTTTCTGTTTAGTACCGTTGATGCTATTGCTCCAGCTAAGGTTTGAAATGTTTCGCTAAAAAAATACTTGCCATGGTTTAATGACGCCACTTTCGAAAACTTAAACAGGATGGTGGAAAATTAGACCGTAAATGGAGAGGTACTAAACTACATGTGTATGATCTTATATGGAAGGGCCATCAAGTAAAGTATAGAGAGACTTAATTGAAACTAACAAAGATAATCCTAGATATCTTTTTTCTATTTTGAATAAACTAGTTAATCCTCTGTGTAATCTTTCTGCTGCCACAGTCTGTTGCAATGACTTCATTGACTATTTCCATAGTAAAATTACAAACATCAGAAATCAGATTTCATAGATATCATTGGTGATGAAAGACTTAACCCCAGTAGAACCTACCAGACCTATTCTGGTTACTTTTGATTCCTTTTCTCTGGTGACCTTAATAGGTTTAAATGATATAATCATGCATATTAAACCTGCTACCTGTATTCTTTATCCTATTCCAACTAAATTATTGAAAGAAATATTTTGTTCTCTTAATACCTATATTCTTAATTTTATTAATGGTTCACTTTCTTCTGGGCTAGTTCCATCGGCTCTTAACCCTTTGCGGTCATATGTCGGACCAGGTCCAACATTACAATTTTCCCTTTCCGGTCCGATGTCAGACCCTGTCCGACATAATCAAAAAAACTTAAAACACAGGTCTGTAGTCGTTTTTTCTCTGGAAAAATCAGAGAAAACCATTCAATGGCTGAGTGAGACCGATAGGAGCTGAGAGAAGCTGAAAAAAGGGGCAGATCTGAGCAATACACATAGCCCTGGCACCACAGAGATAACACGGCCATAAACAAACATGATAGCTGCTTCTGCATCCAGCACTCAAAGAATCAGTGACATTTGCAGAGCTTTTTGAGATGTTATAGTCATGAAATAATGACATGGATTGCATTATTGAGGAGTTTGGTGATAAAATGAGTGATCAGGAGATGATTTATCGGTATGCACGACTATGAAGAGGTATGTGAAAAATACAGCGAACAAGGGGTGGGTCAGGGCTGGAGATGCAGTACTGCTTGTCCTGTTGATGTGCAGTGCCTTTTAAACCTGTTTTACTGTGAAAAAATACTTTTAAACTGCGCATCTAAAATAAACTGCACGTTTGAAAATAAATTGGACCTGACGCGCCTGAGACACGCTGAATAGATGGACCGCAAAGGGCTAAACCTACTACCTGTATCCTTGATCCTATTCCAACTAAATTATTGAAATAAATATTTTGTTCTCTTAATACCTATATTCTTAATCTTATTAATGGTTCACTTTCTTCTGCTCTTAAGGTAGCTCTTAAGGTAGCTCTTAAGAAACGTAACTTGGATCCAACAATTCTACACAATTATAGACCTATTTCAAACCTTCCTTTTCTTGCAAAGATATTAGAAAGGGTAGTTGCAAATCAACTGCATAAATTTTTGACACAAAACAACATCTATGAAAAATTTCTGTCTGGTTTTCGCCATGCACATAGTACTGAGACAGCTCTTGTTAGAGTATTAAATTATCTATTAATTTGCACTGACTCTGGTTATTTATCAGGTTTAATTTTACTAGATCTAAGTGCTGCTTTTTATACCATGGATCACTCGATCTTAATTAATCAACTGCAAAATGTTGTTGGTGTGTCTGGAGTTGTTTTTATCTTGGTTCAAGTCTTATCTTTCCGATAGGTCTCAATTTGTTTTAATTGGGAATGAAAGATCTGCATTGTCTGAATTAGTTTGTGGTGTTCCACAGGGCTCTATTTTAGGTCCTTTATTATTTTCCATGTATATGCTTCCTCTGGGTGATATTATAAGCAAACATAGAGTACATTTCCATTTTTATGCAGATGACACCCAGCTGTATTTGTCTCTAAAACCTGGTGATGCCTCTTTTGGGACCAATATAGTATCTTGTCTTACTGACATTAAGGGCTGGAAGTCTCAAAATTTCTTAATGTTGAATGCAGAAAAAACTGAGGTTTTGTTAGTGGGTTCATCAAGCCAGCTAGATAAGCCTGAATCATTTGGCCTGGATTTCAGCAGACTGAACCTGTACTAGAAATGAGACATTTAGGTGTGATCTTTGATTTTATTTGAGAAACATATCAAAAGATTGCAAAATCGTCTTTTATCATTTGAGAAATATTGCAAAACTTAGACCTATAATCTCTACATCTGACACTGAAAGACTAGTACATGCCTTTGTATCCTCCAGACCTATAATCTCTACATGTGATGCTGAAAGACTAGTACATGCCTTTTATCCTCCAGAATTGATTATGTAATGAGTTATTTTCTGGCATCCCAAAATGTTTATTGTCTCGTTTGTAACTGGTTCAAAATGCTGCTGCTAGAATCTTGACTAAAACCAGGAAAAGGGAACATATCACCCCAGTGTTGGCTTCTTTGCATTGACTTCCTGTAAATTTAAGTTTGATATCGGTCGCTGCTTTGTTTAAGCCATCTTATGCATGAACAAGGAAAGACAGACTGAAATCCTGGCTGTTGTAGAAAACAGATCGTCTGCTTATGCAGGGGGAGTGAGCAGATGGATCGAGGGCAGCAGCCATGCAATCCTGAGCGGGCTTGAGGAGACTGAGAAGGGATGAACCGTCCAATACCAGATCACTAAATTACACAAACAAATGCGTGAACAAGGAATTGTGCATGATCAAGGAAAGGCAGAATGACGGGCACAGGGCAGACACGACCCTGCCTGCACAAATGAGTTCTGGTGACATTGATTTTGTAGTACGGAACATATTAACAATGCAATTTGTAACACCCAGTATAGACTGGACTTATATCACACATGCAAAAATGTTACATGTATGTACTGTAGCACAGCCTACTGATGATAATATCATTTGAGTGCAGTGTGATATTGCCAGACATTAGATTTTGCTTAATGGAACTGTATACATTAGGTTCCTAAGCTGAAGGACAACCTTCTGCTTTTCTAGTATTGCTGCTGAATAGTTGATTGTAAAGGCTTAACAGCATAGGCACTGGGTTAAGGGCAGATTCCTCTATACTTTAAGAAAAATTCATTGAAAATAATCTCTTTAAAACCTTTTTTTTACACAACTTTTCTTTATGTCCTGGGCCGCTACAAGATTGGTAGACAGCCAAGAGTGACAGGCAGCTTGCACAGAGGAGAGCCGGATGGAGCATGTTTGTACTGTGAGGGCCAGACTTCCTGCAAGGGCGGGACTTCTGGTGGTTGCAATGCCTTAATAACATGAAGACACACACAGTGTCTATGACTGTATGTATCTGTGTCTTGAAACAATAGAAAGTTTATCAAGAATATTTTTCTGTTTACGCTCAGCAAGCATTTTTTCTTACTTACAATTTCGGGCTGGGTCGCGTCAACAGCAGGGAGCTGAGGAGAGAGAGCCAAAGCGAATGTGAAGATTTGCTGCTGGACTGCAGGCGGGCAAAATCCAGGTTTAGAAATGCATTCAGGTGACGCATGATCTGCAGATTATCCAGGAAGAGAAATGCAGTCACCATTGGAGAATGCGATTCTACATGGTAAATGCAGTCACCATTGGAGAATGCGATTCTACATGGTAAATGCAGTTACCATTGGAGAATGCGATTCTACATGGTAAATGCAGTTACCATTGGAGAATGCGATTCTACATGGTAAATGCAGTTACCATTGGGAATGCGATTCTACATGGTAAAGCAGTCACCATTGGGAATGCGATTCTACATGGTAAATGCAGTTACCATTGGAGAATGCGATTCTACATGGTAAAAGCAGTCACCATTGGAGGTAAATGTTTGGATTACAATTTATTTTTCAAAGAGCTTCAGAATCTTGTCATTGGGTCAGTCTTTAAAGAATGCAGAGCTGGAAAAGCTCTTCTTTCAAACAAACTCAAATAAAACAAACTAGGAGGAACTGCCCCAAATAAAATTCTCAAAGTGGCAAAATGTATATGTTGCAGATCGGTGATAGTCTGGACACAGTAACACTTTACTGACAACACATTCCTCATTTTCTCAATTAATATTAAAATTAATTTATGTCTTTGCTGGCTCTAAAATAAAGAATGACTTTAAAGCCAGGTAAAATACATCTCTTAATAAATAATTTAACAATGTTTATAACAAGTATGATTAGAAGAACATATCGCTACAAGCGATTTTAGAAAAAAGCTAACCTGAGGGTCATTCTCCTGCACTGAAGAAGTGGCAGTATTTCAATGACAGGTTACTGCTGTTGAGGTGATCAGGTACATCTTGATTCCAGCAGTCTTTTGAAAACAAGTCTGCCTTATTTTTAAGTAGCACTTTGATGATTCGCTCAGGCAACCCAGCGTGAGACAGGTTTTTCCAAAATCGGAAGAGTAGAGAATGGCAAAACACAGCATGAAAGATTTTTCAGGGCAGGTAAAATGGTTTATAATTGAAAAATAATAATGTGTGTGCTACACTAGGAAGGTTAACCTATGATACTAGATCTTTAAATCATCAAAGATTTATTTTCCTCTCACCTACAGAGTCAAAATCCACAACAACCATGGCACCACATGATCACACTACACACAACAATTATAGCTGAACAAGGAACCCTTTCCCTACTCATGGGGTTGTCATGAACCCCTGCTCCAGCCAACTCTCCTGGGGAAACCAGGACATGTGCTGGGTATTGTTACACAACCTCAACACACACAACCATCTTTCATACTTCTAACTGATTTAAGGATGTCTGCTATGTTGTCGGGTCATATTGATCTGGTGCAAATATGAAACAAATTGAAACAGCCTTGAATAGATCAAACATCTTTTCTTTGCATAGCTTTTAATCTTTTTTAAATATTAGAAATTAATGTAAACTCTCATTATAATAAGCTCAAAGATATATTTAATTACAGAAACCAAAGTTGTATTGTATCTTAATATTCATTTTCATTAGCATTTATTTATAAATGTCCCAATAAATGTGGATATATACAAAATTAGCACATAAAGTGTTATTTGTAACAAAACAAAACATAATTTCTGTCCAGGGTGAGTTATTTGAAGAACATTTCTGTCCAGGATGAATGATCTGTAAATGCAGGACAGAGCTGTGAGGTCACATTGCACATGATGGATAGGTAGACGAAGTGGCATCTTGCATATTTTTTTGCCCATGCCAGTTGCTGCAGGCAGAGATGCACTGGCTCCTTCTGCCTGAACATTGCTGCAGGATCTCTAGGCATTCCTAATCTTCTTTGAATGAAGGCTGTCACTAGTGCCTTGTCCAACATCTCCAGGGAAATGCTGTGTTGATACAGCATGTCAGCATTCCACATTGCATTGATATCAGTCCAAAAGACAAAAGCATTGCATGCAGACACATCAACAATATTGTAGAAGATGACCAGTGGACAGTGGGAAGTCATGTGTTGACAGGTGTAAGTTGCTGTCAGTTTATGCAGATTGTAAACTCCCCCTTTGGAGGAATTGAAGTCCAATATCATCTTTGGCTTCTTGCCATCCCAGTTACACACTGTTATATCATTGTGCATCATGCTCATCACAATAACATTCATGCTTTTTAATCAACTCCTGTGCTTTCTGTAACAGCACATTTCCAAGCACTATTCGGTTCTGCATTTTTACAGTCTCATTGAGAAACTCTAGGTTGTTTTGAGTAGCTCAGCACCAAGTCTGTAGGACTTAAAGAAGTCATTTCCAACACTACTCAAATCCCGTTTTCCTGGGTTGCCTATATTCTTATGCCATAGTTAGTGGGCTTGTTAGACATATACTGCCGAAAGGAACAACTTCCTCTGAAGGGCACAAGACGTCATCCACTGTTAGATTTGGTCCTGGGTTGCAAAACAAAGGCAAAATATCTACCTATTTAGCCCACACTTTTCAGTGACATAGTGTCTGGAAATATAGTCCTACTAGTATCTGTATTCCACAAACGAGCAGTTGCTTCTCCTTTGGAGCTGAACACTCCAGCTGACAAAAGTAACCCAATGTATGCATGCATATCAACATGATCAAGTTTTTTCCACTTTGCACCAAGAACATGTCTGCCTTCCAAGTTGGTAATTTCCAGTATTATATTTGATAGCTGGTGGTATGAAAAGATCAAATGCTGATGCTATATCATGAATGCGAGTAACAGCATATCTAGTCGGCTCATGAACCATTTTGATGGCATTGGAATTTGACAGCCTACCTTGATTGATACGTGGAGATGCTGCCCATGTTATCTTGTGTTATTATTCCATGTTATTATTTCCATCTTTTAACTTGAATGTTTCAACTACGTTAGAAACAATGGGCTGGTGGGGAGAGTTTGATTTTCCACCTCTTCTCTTTGATATTGAAGGAGAAACCATGGCAGATTCAGTGTCAGCATCTTCAGATTCATCAGATGATGATTAATTGTAATCAGGATCATCTCATTATTGTCCAGTTTCTTCCACTTCCTCTTCCACTTCACTGTCTCTGCTAAAATGTCTTTGTCTGATAACCACTTGCAACTGCTAATTGTTTAACCTCTTCATCAGAGAACTGCTGTTACATGCAGAGATTAGCCTCTACTAGACATGAGCAACCATGTCCAAACATCATCATCATCATCATAATACTAATAATAATAAACACCAAGTGAAAGTATTTTATTTTCTTCATGCATACAAAGCTACATATATAAATACCTCAGCATTATGTTTGTATACAAGATCAGTTATCAGATAAAAATAAACAATGTTTTTATTTCATAAGTTTGTGACCAGCCTAGGAAATGTTCTAAAATATTATAGGGGGACAAAAATTCAAATTTAAGGTCAATGAAAACCAGTGTCGGGTTAAATAGAACCGAAACATAGTAGGAGAGGTAATAGAGTTTATTATTCCATCACATTGTGCTCTCTAGTAAAGTTTAGTGCAGAAATCATCAGTCATAAAAGAGACACATGCTTTATCTCAATGTACCAGTGTCAAAAATATATTTATATTGCACGAAAGCTCTCTTGAACTAATTCATTGTGTTTATCAAACAGATATTAATGGTTTGGTCCATTCAATGTTTAATAAGACATACAATAAATTAATTTAGGATTAATAATAATATAAATACAAAAGCTGCTTACTTCCCTCATTATTGGTCTAAAGCTGTAGCTGCACACGTTTTTTTTTCACTTGTAATAAAAGTGCTGCCAGGTTTGACAGCTACACGGATCTGCTACCTCAGTTCAGAACCAGGCTGCTCGAGCCTGACTGACAGCGGGACGGGGTGTGTAAAAACAGGGAGCCACGGGCACGGGAACTAAGGGTGCAGGGCTGAGCAAACGAGCACGTGGAAACGTGGCCAAAGGTTCACTTATGACGTAAACAGATGGATTCAAGCCCTGGAAGGAGGTGAAGCTAGTGAACTACCCCACTGTTCAGTATGCACCACTTAGCCCCCTGATAATTAGCTTTTTAACCCCCAATTAACTATGCCTTGTTTATCATTTGTTGCCAGTTCCCTTTGTCTTCACTTGTCAGTTTTAATTATTCCTGAAATAAAGCTCAAGTCCCAACACTGTGTCATGACTTAATTGCCTGAAGGCAGTCTTATATACACAGAATGGTCCTACTCTCTGTGGGCAGATTCGTCATGAGTCAGCAATGGGATTATTACAATGCTGTAGCAATATGGAAGCAGGATTCATTAAAAACAGGTGCTTCTCTATGTGTTTGTCCTTCAGTAAGCAGTCTGCCATTTCCTGTAATTTATTGTTCTAGAATATTGTAAACATAGATATCCAAAACTGGGCATTCAGAACTCACTGAGCAGGCATGTTTAAATGTTGGACCTTTATGAAAGTCACTTAAAGCCTACCAAATGACCTGAAAGATCAATTTGACCAATGGAGTATTCGTGCTGAGTTTCATTTAATCTATCTCCGCAATTGAAGGACAATTTCTTCCCCAGTAACTTTGCAGAGGATTTAAACGGCATTATCACATTTGTGCCTGCTCTGATTCAATTTAAAGCTATATCAGCTTCCTCTACATTTAGATCACCCTTGGTCATAGATATGGCCGTGAATCGTCAGAGAAGCTGCCAGGTTGTGTTTTAAACCATAATTTGCACTGCCAATCTGGGGTTGTAAAAACACATATCATAGCAAACATGTCTGATTTTAAAGTGATTGCTGCATACAAAATAATTTTAATTTTAAAACATGATATCTGGTGCAACATTGTCCAAAAGAAATCGCTGTGCAGAGCTTGCTTTCAAATAGTCTTATACTACTTTCTTGGTTATGTCAACTGAACAGTGAAATTATCCCCATCCTTTCAGGGCCTTCTTTTCTGTCAGTAACCAACCAGCTTCTTCCCCTAATGACTGGCATACTTTGCAGCCAGTAAGATGGTTCACCACGAGGACTGTGCTGAGGTGAACTGTCAGGGAGAATGGATTTCCTGGAGAGCAAGGCAAGCGAAATAAGAACTTTCTTTAACCTAGTATAGTACCAGCTGTCATGTTTTAAAATGAAAATACATGTGGGCCATATCATGTTTCATTCTAAACTGCACATTTATATAGTGAAAGAAAGTGCATGACAGGAAAGATTTATGCAAGTATTTTGTTAGCTACCCGTACAGCCACTTTAAAACATACATTGAGACAGTACTTTTAATTACTCAAGAACTGTTCATCTGCTTGGGCTTCCTGATCTAATTCAGCTGCAACCATGCATGTTCTTGGCTCATAAAAGACAGTCCACTCTAAATGGGGAAGGGTCTCCATTGTACTTATTTTCATTGCAAAAACTCAAGTTCCCAGGCTGCCCTTGGCCCTTCTGACTATTCCCTTGGTATTAACTCTTTCAACACCAAGACCTGTATACAGGTCCAAGAAATATATTGTAGTACAGGATAGTAGTAACGAATCTGATATACTAATATGTGTGTCTATACCCAAGACATTGAAACTGTTTAATTGGTTATCCTAGGGTAGTCTTTCTGCAAAGTGCCTTCATACTGAAAGAGGCTGCCCCTAATGACTGACAGGATTAGAATCGAATCATTGCAGCCTTTTGCCACCAGGTGAACTTTACATCCTGTTTGATCACAAAAAGGATATATTTGATGTCTCAGATTCCTATTGCTGCCCAATATTGGAGTCAATGGCAGGGTTTCCATGCAGTTTAGAAACTCCAAAATCTCTCTCCGTTGAGGAAGTGCACAGCCAAAACATTGTACAACTTAAAAGGGTGGGCAAATCACCTTCCCACACGAAAAAAAAAAACTGTTCAAATTGACAGTTTATTTAATGGAAACATGTCCGAAAGCCATACCTTATGTTCACAAGACTTCAGCAGTGAAAATACTGTTTGTGACGTAACCTTGTGCAATTTTCTACTATAACTAAAATGCCGTACCAAGCAATTCTTTACGAATAACTGAGATCTGCTGGAAGCAGCTCTGGCAAGCTTTTTTGACCAAACAGGAAATAATAAGCATACCATACTTCATTCAGTATTTTTTGAAGTGACACCATTTATTAACGTTTCAAATTATTGCCATTTGATAGTGCTTTATAGTTTAGTTGTTTTATATGCAAGGTTATAAAAAATACTGAAGCTACTACAAATTAAAAAATGCAGCCTTGTAATAAATAAATAAATAAATAAATAAATAAATAATGAAACCCTTTGCAAAGCACAGAAAGATATCTGATTGCTTTAAGCCTAGATTTTTCTGTCCTAACCTTAATTAGCATCTATTATGGGTACCTACCAAGGACAAAAAAAGATTTGTTTTAGAAGAATGAAAAAGAAAAAGGTTCCACAAATTTCCACGGTTCCACAGTTTTCTGCAAGATTTACAGATTTAGATTCACAAATATGGTGGATTAGCATCTACTGAGAAATGTGTTGCACTCGTATGGACTACCAGTATACTGGATCCCCAAGAACAAAAAGGCACGGGTAGAAAATCCAGAACTGTGTCCCCATGCGTGAAAAATACCTGGATTTTAATGATTTTTAAAAAGAGAAAAATCACATATATTAATGTTTTAAGTGCATGGTACATACTTAAATACTATATAGTTCACATACATTTTGGCCCCTCAGATCTGTAGACTTGTGTAACCTTTTTCAGTCCTGGAAACATCGAAATAATAATAATAATAATAATAATAATAATAATAATAATAATAATAATAATAATAAACATCTCTGTTTAAATAACATTAATGTTAAATGCACTTCATGCTGCAGGATTCTTTGCTACATCTATTGCCCATTCCGCTGTTGTTGTTGTTAACATGGCTGCTCTGTTCAGTTTTAAACTAATGCAGTTGTACAGCACCGCTATTGCGTTATAGACTGTCGCAATAGCTACCCTAAATTGAGGCAGCTGGGTTTTGACGACAGTCATAAAAGAGATAGTGGGACATGTGCGTCTGTTTGGTTGTAACAATAAAGTGTCGTTTCTGATCACTAAATTCTGTCTTGTGAATACCTAATAATGATATCCAAGCCGAGTGCCTTTAGCCCCTGGAAGTGCGGTTATTCTAGCACAGCCAACACTCTGGAGTGTCGTATTGCGCTTATAAAATGGTTTACTAGTTTTAGAAATAAAGATAGACACATTTTTATTTAAAAATGAATATAGGTTTATTTTTTCCTAAATATATTACTACGCTAGGAAAAATAGCTCCAATAAATGTAACAGTTCCAATGAATTTAATAGATAAACAAATTATTTTTAATAATAAATTAAATAAATTCTAATACATTAAATAAATTCTCAGAATATTTTCAGTATTTGTCTCATAAAGTTGACTGTACCAGGGAGTGTAGTTTTCTAAATTAAATGGCTGGTTACACAGTTGGACAGATTGTGCAGTAGGTGGCACTGTTTGGTGAGTAGGGGAGTTTCTGTTTCTGCCTTTTGTTTACGAGTTGACGACTGTACTCCAGAGAGGACATAACTCCAGGACTTCCTGTCTTTCTCAGCCGGTGCCCAATAGCTTCTTAAACTACCTTATACAATGGATTGGGAGATATCTGCGTCCTGAGTACTGATGACTTCAGTTTGTTTAAGTCTGTTTGGGATACAGCAGGGTGATGTTGTGACTTTTGTCTTTTGTTGTCACATGTTTTCAGGACAGAAATGAAGACGCTCTTTGCTGTTTTAAAGTGGGTATCTGAAATTATGTTTATAGATCGTCTCACTGTGGGAGAATTTAAAAACGATCCAGGCCAGCTCGCAAGCTTGTGTAGCTGCTAAATGAATACTGTGTGCCAGCTGATGTTATCACTTCAGCAAAGAAACTTCTTAAAACTGTGTTTATTTCAGTCTTAGAATCAGTTTTCCAGTCCATATTATTTTTTGTTTGTGCTGACCAATCAGTAAAACTGACACAGCCCAAGTGGTTACTTTTTAGTATTCCGCTCTTCTCTATTGGCTTCAGTTGTATTCATTTCAGCAGTACTGAGAGAGAGCTGTCTTGCAGTACTCACAGTTTCATTTTTTCCTGACCTTTTTTAAAAATAAATACTGTCGGTTCCGTTACCGAACTGTTTTGGTCTAAATCCTCCAGGAATGTGTGGACATTGGAGTCACCAAACAAGTAAAATTTACATGGAGGAAGTCTGACATTGTATTATTTATTTTGTTTTTATTGGGGAAGAAATGACGGCCAATTCAATTTTTTTTTAAAAGTTCTTAAACGCCGGCACAATAATATCTGTTTGTAAAAAGTCTTAGTTGCTGGGACTTGTTTTACCCGCTGGTTGTACTGTAATAATTCAATGGCTTGGAATGCCTATCAGCCAATCAGGACGCAGATATCTCCCAACCCTTTTTAATATATATATATATATATATATATATATATATATATATATATATATATATATATATATATATATATATATATATATATATATATATATATATATATCAACAGCTTTTGTTGATCTAAATCGCATCAAAGGCAACTGCTAGGCTATCGTTTTCTTCAAGGGAGTGTCCGGTGCTCCTGATTTGCTGGCAGCTCCTGACTCCCACTCTTTCTTCATTGGTCAGCTAACAGAATTCCTCCAGCCCCAGCCCAGCTCAAACTCCATTCAAAATCACAACACGAAGGGGACGGCTCAGTCCAGCCAAATGTAAAGCACTTTGGTCTGACGTTTGTGTGTTACCGCATTTCCTCAAAATCAGGCCTTACGAAGCTTAAACTGTGGTACTGGAGCTTTAAGGAATGGCAGAGCACAAAAGGTATAAATAATGATTTCATTGGCTTTGTGGGTGGGATTTAATACACTGTATCTGCCATCTTGATCTAGTAGTGAAGCCTGAAAGCTCATCTTACAATGTTAAAGTGATTGTGGCTAACCAAATAGTGACCTGTTGTGCACTTCCATTAGCTATATACTGTTGTTCTCAGATGTGCAGTTTGGAAAGAAACACATGTTTCAATCAACATCTGGTACTTCATTAGGTTTAATAAAGTGTTTCGCTTCCATGCCTTTCTCTCAGGAAATCAATTGCAGTTCCAAGGTCATTACACCTCAGCAGTGTCTTCGGGGTCAATAGGAGAACAGCTGGTTGGTTAATGATAAGAAAGATGCCATTGAAAGGGAAAGACAATTCCACCCTCCAGGTGAAATGACCAAGTCAGTGCAACTCTCTGAAAGCATGGCTTGCAAATAGAGATTTATTAACCTAGTTTACGACCAGATAACAATAAACATGTTTGACTTTCAAAACTGCACATTTCAGATCTCCACAGTGAACGGACGTGCACTTTAAAAGGTACTAACAGCTGTTTTAGTCTTTATTGATCCATACCATTGTCTGCTGTTGATAATACCCCAAGGTTAACAGGTGAAACCTGTTCCATGAATCACAGGAAGGTTAAAGCTACTGTACATGGACCTCTGTTTTTGGTTTGCTTGTAAACAGCTGTTATAATTGGGAAAAGAAGAAAAAAACAATATCCAGGGAATCATATTGAGTACGTTTTTCGAGTAATGAGCTGGAACTATTTTCCAAGACTACAGGGACAAATATAACATTATTGCCCATTGTTTCCTGGAAACCCTTAAACTGTGACTACATGCTTTCATTTTAGTAATGCCTGTACTCACCAAGTACATGCAGTTATGTGCAGAGAGTAATGGAATTAGAATTCAAACCAATGTGTTCCAGCCTGACAAATCACAATTAGTGACATCACTGGCTTTCCCAATCACATCAGGGTGCTAGAAGGATGCTGTGATAAAAATATTGCATTAAAACAGGTCCCCTTTTCTTTCAAAACATTTTAATTATATTTGTATTTCCCTGAGCCTCAGAATGATTTAAGGTAGTCAAATGATTTTCCATATATTATTTATTTATTAATGCATTGATTTAATGATCTATGGATCTATGCCATTTAATGTAATAAAGTTGTTTGTCCTTTCAGTTCTTCATTTTCTGTTTGGCTGGGACATAGGGCAGTACTGTTTGGGTGCTTTTGTCTGCCACAGTCTGCGTACTGCTATTCCGCAGTAGTTTTTTCAGGGGGGCTGGGTTTGAACCCTGTTTAGCTGCCGCCCCAACTGGGGAGGAAGGGGCGTGACAGTTGAGAGTCTGGGTGGCAGAGGGCGGTGGCGAGGCTGGTGGTTGGCTGTGCCCACTGTCCGTCTCTGCCATGGACCCGCACTCAGGCTCTTCCTCGTCATCATCGCAGCAGAGGGCGTGGTAGAGGATTTTATCACTGAATCGCACCCGCTCGCGGGTCCCAGGTGTCCTGGAGTTCTTGTGGCTGTGAGTGGAGGCCTCCTCGCTGGAAGAATCTGGTGTGACAACCAAAGGCCCATTCGGGATAATACCGCCATTCATCTGCACATAGGCTGCTTGCTCTGTGCTCACCGTCGCTGTCGACTCGGCAGCCGGCTTCTCCGCAGCCGTCGGGGCGGGTCTCCAGGAAGTTGCAGAATTCCCAGCTGTCAGAGAGCACATCCGGGGTGAGGAAGTCCAGCCGTCCGAACGCGTCTCCGAGCCCCCTCTCGCTGCTGGACGTGCTGCTCACTGTGGCGACCGTCCAGTCATCTGGCTCCAGTTCGAAATCAAAGTCTGACGTCAGCTTGTCTATTTGCCCCACCACCTGAGAGGAGAGAAGGAGAGAGCTGTGAGTGATAATCACGAAGGGCATATTAGTCATGTGTCTTATACAACTCCAGGTACATAACTTGGTGACACTGGATCTTAAGGGGCATCATAAGGTGCCAAGTGCACTACTGTATGCAAATCAAGGTTAATCGCTGGCAGGTTCAATGCTCCTTCTAAGGTGAGTTGAGAATCATCCGCCACGTGGTAACTGCTATAGCAAAAAATGTTTATGGGATTCTGATTTAATCTTCCTCATTCATATCAATATATACATGGAATAATGCCCTATGTTGCTACTGATTAATTAAAAGGAAGAATAAATACCCCAGCCAGCAATTCTGCATTGCACATTGATAATGGGGTGCAGAGGGAAAGATATATTATTAACATCTCTTGCATAAAGCTAAAAGGGTGATAATTATCTGTTTAGGGTACCAAGACAGTATTAAATACGTAAAATGCAGAATACAATCTCCCTTCATTTTGCTTTTTTTAAATGAACAACATTCAGGAGGCACACATCATTTGTGAGATGGATTGCACATTGAAATGTTGCATACTACAGGTAGAAAAATGATAAGATCAACAAGGATACCAAGACGTTTAGTAAGCAAGCAAGGGGCTGATTGGGGTTAAAGGGGCCGCAGGATTATATCTAAGTCCTTGAGTCTGACTGAAATCTGTCTGAGTGTGAAAAGACTCTCATTTTGACAGATTCACCTGCAAAGTATTCAAACTGCCTGGGGTCATGTCTAATCTGATCTGGAATTCAGAAGCAGAGAGGTAACTGTATTTGGATATATTTACTATAAGTCCCAGTGTCAATTTATTTAAACTCCCTGTCGACAGGCTTGAAGGCTAGTCCATTTAGGCTTCAGATCAGGTAGGATCCCCCTTGTCTCTGCCTGCAGAAAGCTAAGATTCAGGGGGTATTCTGAACTGGTACCATTGAGCATTGATAAATCTCATTCACCATATCTCTGATGAGGTAATGAAGACACAGAGGTTATTCATGTCTTAAAATTCCTTAAGATGTCATATCTCATTTACAAGGGGGTCTTCATGCTTCAGGACACAGTACATACACAATGACATTCACACTAAATCTGTACAACACACAAATAAAATACAATGACTACCACACAAAACTTAGTAGGTAAAAGGCTGTAAATAGCTGATGTTTGCACAGCGTAGAATCAAAGCATTTACAGTTATGTATTGCAGTTAAACACTGCAGACTTCTCTATAGTATATGAAAGAACGCCATTCAACACTGCAGCGCGCTCTAGTAGTACAGGAAAGAGAACTCCACTCAACACTGCAGAGCTCTAGTAGTATAGGAAAGAGAACTCCACTGAAAACAGCAGACCTGCAAGCTAATCCAATGCACATAACTAAGTAGTATATATTGACCCATTTTTATTTAGTTTTATGTAAAAACTATTTCAGTGGTTAGACCTTCTGTAAAGTTACTTTGCGCTGAATAAGTTAAAGCACACCAAGCACACACACATACTGTACCAGTTGTGCATGCAGCAGCTGCACAGGAAACATTCAATACAAGATGCCAGACGTCATACAGACTTAACAAAGCAGAAACAGCACACAAGATAAATTATTATTATTATTATTTATTTCTTAGCAGACGCCCTTCTCCAGTGCGACTTACAGTCATGACAAAATACGATTCAATAATGGAGCAGATAACAGTGTCAGTGATAGTTACATCAGGATATAATTAAATACAAAATACTACAAATTAAATAACACTTGTGGCAGATTACAGTACTCTGTAAAGTACAGGATTAAATGCAGTAAAATAGGGAGAAGATAAGAGCAAGTAAAGCGCATTAAGGAAGAGTGATAAAGTGTCCAGGGAAAAGAGGAGTTCTACAGGTGCTGTCTGAAGAGGTGAGTCTTGAGGAGGCGCCGGAAGGTGGTCAGCAGTCCTGACATCTGTAGGAAGGTCATTCCACCACTGCAGGGCGAGAGTGGAGAAGGAGCGGGCTCTGGAGGCAGGAGAGCGTAGAGGAGGTACAGCCAGTCTTCTAGTGCAGGAGGAGCAGAGAGGTCGAGTGGGGGTGTAGGGAGCGATGAGGGTCTGGAGGTAGCTGGGTGCAGTCTGGTCAAGAAATCTGTAGGCGAGTACAAGAGTCTTGAACTGGATGCGAGCGGTGATCAGGAGCCAGTGGAGTTGCGTGGGAGAAGGGAGGCAGAGAGAACACCAGGTGAGCAGCGGAGTTATGGATGAGCTGGAGCGGACTGGTGGCGGACGCAGGGAGGCTAGCCAGGAGGGAGTTGCAGTAGTCTAGGCGGGAGAGTACAAGGGCCTGGACCAGGAGTTGGGTGGCGTAGTTGGTAAGGAAGGGTCGGATTCTTCGGATGTTGCTCAGGAAGAATCGGCAAGTGCGTGCCAGAGTGGAGATGTGCTGGGAATAAGAAAGGCAGGGGTCCAGGGTGACTCCGAGGTTTTTAGCTGAGGAGGAGGGAGAGAGTGTGGTAGATTCCAGAGGAATGGAGATAGAGAGATCAGAGGAGGGGGAGGAGGGAAAGAAAAGGAGGTCAGATTTAGAGAGGTTGAGTTTGAGGTGATGCGAGTGCATCCAGGAGGAAATAGCAGACAGACAGGTAGAGATACGGGAGGGGATGGTGGAGTCAGAGGTGAGGAAGGAGAGGAAAATCTGAGCATCATCAGCATAGAAATGGTATGAGAAACCATAGGATGCGATGAGGGGGCCCAGGGAGCGGGTGTAGAGAGAGAACAGGAGAGGACCCAAGATTGACCCTTGGGGGACTCCTGTTGAGAGAGGGCAAGGTGTGGAGGTTGCTCCACGCCAGGTTACCTGGTAAGTGCGGTTGGAGATGTAAGAGGAGAACCAGACCAGAGCAATGCCAGAGATTCCCAGGTCAACGAGAGAGGATAGTAGAATAGAGTGATCGACAGTGTCAAAGGCAGCAGAGAGGTTGAGGAGAATTAGGACAGAGGAGAGAGAGGCAGCTCAGGCAGAGTTTAGTGAGTTAGTGACAGACAGGAGGGCGGTTTCAGTGGAGTGAGCAGACCGGAAGCCGGATTGGAGAGGGTCCAGCAGAGAGTGGTTGGACAGGAACCGATATGTGTGAGTATGTGCCTTACGTGCGCAGGGTTTTGATTGGATTGCTTTCTCAGTCCGAGGAGGAAAACGCAGAGCATGGGACATACTACAAGGAGAGGCAGCTTTACATGCACCTGGCTTCACACAGACTACAAAGAGAGGCAGCTTTACATGCACCTGGCTTCACACAGACTACAAAGAGAGGCAGCTTTACATGTACCTGGCTTCACACAGACTATACAAAGAGAGGCAGCTTTAGATGCACCTGGCTTCACACAGACTACAAGAGAGGCAGCTCTACATGCACCTGGCTTCACACAGACTACAAAGAGAGGCAGCTTTACATGCACCTGGCTTCACACAGACTACAAAAAGAGGCAGCTTTACATGCACCTGGCTTCACACAAACTACAAAGAGAGGCAGCTTTACATGCACCTGGCTTCACACAGACTATACAAAGAGGCAGCTTTACATGCACCTGGCTTCACACAGACTATACAAAGAGGCAGCTTTACATGCACCTGGCTTCAC
Source organism: Acipenser oxyrinchus oxyrinchus (assembly GCA_030684275.1). Taxonomy (NCBI): domain Eukaryota; kingdom Metazoa; phylum Chordata; class Actinopteri; order Acipenseriformes; family Acipenseridae; genus Acipenser; species Acipenser oxyrinchus. The sequence continues at coordinate 12,765,089 of CM060265.1, read as the reverse complement.
ACAGACTACAAAGAGAGGCAGCTTTACATGTACCTGGCTTCACACAGACTATACAAAGAGAGGCAGCTTTAGATGCACCTGGCTTCACACAGACTACAAAGAGAGGCAGCTCTACATGCACCTGGCTTCACACAGACTACAAAGAGAGGCAGCTTTACATGCACCTGGCTTCACACAGACTATACAAAGAGGCAGCTTTACATGCACCTGGCTTCACACAGACTACAAAGAGAGGCAGCTTTACATGCACCTGGCTTCATCGGTAGCTGACACTGATTTAACGCTAGAACCGCCACGGTAGTCATTCTGACGGTTTTCACTTTTAAAATTTAAATTACTCTGCGTGTGTTAAAGATCCGTGGTTGTCTGTTCTTGACTTTTCCTAAATACATGTATTAAATACCCTGATGGCATTTGAAAGCACTTCTACCTAACTCGCCCAGCTGGTCAGAGACTGGATGACAATGTGGTACTTAGGCTGACGTAACCATGCTTAGGTAAAGGGATGAATATTACCAATGACATAATTCACCGTAATTAGCAAAACAGTTGAAGAAAAAACAGCCTGGTTGGAATAGTAAACAAAGCGAGAAGAGAGTTTTCACCATCTGCGCAAAAACTCAGTGAAAATAATCACTGGTGTCCAGTTGGTGTATTTTACAATGTACTGGACATGGCAGCCATCAATCTCTTCGTTTTGTACAAGGAATGCACCTGGGAAAATATCAGTAGGAGAGATCTCTTATGATGCTTGCCACGGAGCTTTGTCAGAAACATTTCAGAAAACTGCAAAGCGGCAGGGAAACGCAGCTCAACCTGGATACAGGGCGCATCAGGTGACGCACGCAACAGAAAACAATGCCAGGTAACTAAATGCAGTAAAAATAAAACATCTGATATCTGTGCCCAGTGTGAAAGAGCAGCATGTGGTAAATGTAATAAGTTGATAAGCTGTTACATCTGTGTGGATTGTGCTAATATGGGGCTACTTTGAAGTATGTTTCCCTAAATGCACATTCCGCTACACAATGTGAACTGAGTTATTTTCTTTTTATAAATAATTATTTCGATTTTACAATTCTGTATGCAGGCCTACATATAACCTGTTTACAGCTGGTTACACAATATTTTCTTTTGAAATGTTTATTTTATTATAGTTTTCATTTTTTAAGTCGTATATGCAGTAGGCTAATGTAAATAATACTTTGTTTTACAATTTTGTATGTACATATAGCAGTTTACACCTGTTTACACAATATCTTCTTTTGAAATGTTTATTTTATTGTAGTTTTTGATTTTTTAAGTCATGCATTATATGTGCTAATTTCGAAAATAAAGCCTTTTATGTTTATTTTTCTGCTATGCAAATTTTAGATATGATGTTCATAAATAAAACTTTTGAGTTGTATCTGATAGTTTGTGTTTCATTTTCATAGCTGTTTAAAATGTACCCGTCAAAATGACTACTGCTGGTGGTTCTAGGTAGTAGCATAAACCCGGCAGTTCTAGTTTTAAGCTTGACAAGGATGTGGGGGTTACCTCCTTAGTCCAATGTTTGCTTGACTTTTGATAATGATTTTCTTGTCAATCAAATGGTCATATTTCTGGCATATTGGGAATTTACTGAAACTTGGCATTCTATAATAAAGCATAACAATACACATCTAGGAGCATTGCCAGTATTCAACTCACTGTATTCAATTAGATGAAAGAATAAGCAAATCCTGTAGAGGAACAAAACAGCATGTACTAAAAGCAAGTAATGACGCTAATGAGAAATAATGAGAACTCAATATCACTGGGCCCAATGTCTGTAGTTTGTCTTAACATCGTCAATGAAATATTAATGTCATTATATATATATATATATATATATATATATATATATATATATATATATATATATATATATATACACACACACACACACACACACACACACACACACACATACAGGGTGATTAGAAAGTAAATTTACGTTTGTGAGATATGGTGCGTTGGTGCATGGTAAACTTATTTTCTAATCACCCTGTTTATATAAGTAGTCTCCGGCTAAGAGAACACCCCATGGGAAGCAAGTGAAGTGCTCTCTAGCTGAAGTGTTCTCTAAGATGGAGTTGACTACCAGACACAATATGAATCAATATATAAATACATATTTATTACTTGTCATGACGCACGTGCATCATCATATGAAATGAATATAATAAGTAAGAGAAAAGTAACAGGCAAGTGTATGTTAAGAAACTATAATTAAACACAAAAACTACATCTTACTTGACATTAGGAGCTGACAATTCTGCAAAAGATGGGAAATTGTCAGGTAAGGTCGCCACTTCACCCTTACCTGACCCATGTTCTGACAAGGCTTTCCAGCACACACTGCTTCACTGGTACAGCAGGTGGATTCACTTCACACAACATGTGTAGTCACCAGTGGGCAGATCAGGTGAGGTCTAAAACCAGCCATGGTTGTTTTCATGTTGTCACAGAATTATATGTGAATTGAAAAGCTAATTAGGATAGTTGGAATAGTATAGAAATATTTACAACTGTCAAAACTATTTTAGCTTTTTCTTTCTTTTTTTAATTTTGGTTTTGTTTATGAAGGACACAAAAACATGTGTTTGATATGGTGGAAAATAAATGTATGTGTGGCATAGTAATGTACAGGAACCATTAAAGATACACGGTGTAAAATTAAAAGGGGAGGCTACTATCTCGTGCGACGACTTACTATAATATCTCACGCTCATGAGATAGTAAGCCATGTGCATGAGACAGTAGCCTGACTTTTAATTGACATCATGTCCCTTTAGGGTTCCATATAATGAGAGCATTGAAAGGAGACAAATAATATGTTACAAAAGCATTTTCCAACCAATCAATCCATGAACTATATAGATCAGTGGTACTCAACTCTGGTCTCGAGATCCAATCCAGTCCAGGTTTTACTCCAAGCGTGTTCTAATGTAGTTAATTGAAGCTGTTAAGAGGTAATACACTAATTTAGGACCTGCTTGGAATAAAGACCAGCACTGGAATGGATCTCAAGAGTTGAGTATCACTGATATAGATCTTTCTTATCCATTTATAAACTTCTAAAGGATATGTTTTAGGCTGTTTAAGAGAACTTTTGAATCCTCAGCAACCCACTGGTGACTACACATGTTGTGTGAAGTGAACCCACCTACTGTACCAGTTAAGCAGTGTGTGCTGGAAAGCCTTGTCAGAGCATGGGTCAGGTAAGGGTGCAGCAGCGGCCTTACCTAACAATTTCCTGTCTTCTTTGGAATTGTCAGCTCTTACTGTCAAGTAAAACCTATTTTTGTGTTTAATTTTGGGTGATTTTAAAACATGATATGTATATGCAAAGGAAAGCAGATCCCTCCATTGAGATTGCAGGCCTCTCTGTATATCTTAAGGGAAGTTTTTGGTTTGCTATTTATTTTTTTTGTGGTGCAACTCTTTTGTATAAGAAAAATGATCTACTATTATAACAAACATTCCCAAGTAGGACCACATTTTAGATACATTATACACGCTACAAAAAGAAGGAGCGTGCGAGAACTAACTTTTATAAAGACCCATTCAAATTTGTAAAGAAGTTATTCACCAGTGAGAAGAATGGCACACTAAAAGCATCTAAGTTTGAGTTGGAGAGATATTTGGAGGAAACGCATACAGATTCAAAAGGCAGGAGCCTATGTCAATTCCTTCAGACATCCCACCTATCAATCCACCAGAATACCAAATGGAGGACTGTGCACCTAAGTGGAAAGAAGTAGAGCAAGCTGTGAAAAAGCAAGGGCTTCATCATCTCCAGGGCCTAATGGAGTTCCGTACAGAGTGTACAAGAGCGCTTCAGGAGTTCTACGAATCCTGTGGAAACTGATGAAAGTAGCATGGGAAAAACAGGTTGTACCAAGAGCATGGCGCCGAGCAGGTGGAGTCTTTATACCTAAAGAAAAAGATTCTAGCAGCATCAGTCAGTTTCGCCCTATTTCCCTATTAAACGTAGAAGGCAAGATTTTCTTCAGCATTATTGCTCAGAGATTGTCAACTTACCTATTAAAGAACTGCTTCATTGACACTTCAATACAAAAAGCGGGCATTCCAGGTTTCCCAGGATGCTTAGAACACATCAATGTGATCTGGCAACAAATTCAATCAGCTAAAAAGGAGAGGAAGGAGCTCCATGTGACATTCCTGGATTTGGCTAATGCATATGGTTCAGTGCCACATGAACTTCTTTGGGCAGCATTTGATTTTTTCAGTGTACCAATGACAATAACAAATCTAGTCAAAGCCTACTTTGGAGATTTGCAATTTAGTTTCTCAACTTCAGAATTCAGCACTACATGGCAATGCCTAGAAGTTGGAATAATGGCAGGATGCACCATTTCTCCACTGGCTTTTACCATGGCAATGGAAGTAATCATTAGGGCATCAAAATGGGTAGTGGGAGGAGAGCGCTTGGCTTCTGAATGCGACTACCACCAATTCGAGCATACATGGATGACATGACAACCATGACTACAACAGTAGCCTGCACTAATCGGTTATTGGGCAAATTAACCAATAACATTGAATGGGCACGAATGCAATTCAAGCCCACTAAATCAAGGAGCATCTCTATAATTAAAGGTAAAGTAGTAGATAAAACGTTCTTCATTAATGGTGAGGCAATACCAACAGTGTCTGAGAAGCCAGTGAAGAGCCTTGGGAGATGGTACGACGGGATCTAAAGGACACAGTTCGTGTGGGAGAAGTTAGACAACAAGCTGTGGAAGGGTTGAAGAGCATAGACAGCAGCGCTTTACCAGGCAAACTAAAACTCTGGTGCTTTCAGTTTGGCCTACTGCCACGGCTGCTGTGGCCACTGACTGTGTACGAGGTTTCTTTGACAACAGTAGAGAAGCTGGAAGCTTTAATCAGTTCACACATCAGGAAATGGTTGGGAGTTCCACGCTGCCTCAGCAGAGTGGGACTTTATGGTAAAGGAATACTGCAGCTACCTGTCTCCGCTCTAACCGAGGAGTTTAAGTGCGCCAAGGTCCGACTGGAAATGACATTAGTAGAGTCACGCGACAAATGCGTAAGGGAGGCAGCACCTGTGTTGAAAACTGGAAGAAAGTGGGTGGCAAAGAAAGCTGTGGAGGATGCAAAGGCTGCCCTTCGAATTGGTGATATCATGGGGCAAGTTCAGCATGGAAGAGGGAGTCTTGGTCTCAGTTCAGCTCCTCCTACATGGCACAAGGCAGCCCCAGCGCAACGGAGGAAGCTTGTAGTCAACGAGGTGCAAAAGCAGGAGGAGAGGATGAGGTGTATAAAGGCCATTTCCCAGGGCAAGCAGGGAGAATGGATGAGATGGGAGAGTGTGGAACAACGCAAGATTGGCTGGCAAGACCTATGGTCAATGGAACAGAGCAGGATCAGTTTCCTTATAAGGTCAACATATGATGTTCTCCCATCACCACAGAACCTAAACCTCTGGGTAGGAGAGGATCCCTCATGTCCTTTGTGTTCATCACCTGCAACATTAAGGCACATTTTGACAGGATGTAAGGTGGCTCTTAGCCAAGGACGGTTTACTTGGCGCCATGACCAGGTGCTGCGATGTTTGGCCTTAGCATTGGAAGACAAGCGTAACATGACCAATAAGTTGCCACCTGTTCCATCAAAACATTACACACAAAAGACAACATTCCTCCGCCCAGGAGAGCAACCACCAAGAAAAGGTGTTAAAACCAATCCTCGCCCAGGACAACTGGAAGCTGCTAGAGACTGGAAAATGCTGGCGGATGTTGGTCAACGGCTTATTTTTCCACCTGAGATTGCCACCACAAACCTTCGACCAGATATTGTCTTGTGGTCTGGATCAGCACGCCTTGTTCACCTGGTGGAGTTAACAGTGCCATGGGAGGATGCTGTAGATGAGGCGTATGAGAGGAAGAAACTGCGGTATGCTCAACTAGCCACTGAAGCGGAACAGCGAGGATGGAGAGTCTGGGTTTACCCAGTGGAAGTGGGATGTCGAGGATTTGTGGCACACTCTACAACCCGGTTTCTCAGAGATGTCGGATTCAATGGCCAAGAGTTGCGCCGCACAGTGAAGAACTTATCTGAAGCAGCAGAGAGGAGCAGCAACTGGCTGTGGTTGAGACGGAAAGATTCTGGCTGGGGATCTCAAGCACAATAGAAAGAAAGAAAGGCTGATATACAGGTAAGTAAGCTGGGCTGAGTTGAGTGGGGGACGGAGGGGGTGATGCTGGGACGCCAGAATCACCGCCGAGCCCTCTTGAGGTGTCGTGGGCTAGTCGACGAAACACCGAGGATGGAAGGTGCCCACTTGAAGACCCCAGAGATGTACCCTACTTAGCTCAATCCAGACGGTTGTCATGCTGATGCGCTGGGGAGACCGCACTATGGTTGATCCCCGAGCCAGCATCGCAGCCGCTGTGTGTGCTGATGCGCTAGGGAGGCAAAATAAGCTGATCCCTGGAGCCAGCATTACACTTCAGCCATCAACACCAGACAGAAGGATATCTACATCATCATATGGAAGGAAGCGCAAATGGATGGAGACACATATGGATCACATTAGTTTACTGTGAAGCTACGCCTTAGTTGGTGCTTATCTTGGCGAGAGCCAAGTTCAAATCAGCATGAAGTTTTAACATCTACTCTCATGTAATGGAAATCATGAAGATCTGGATACGCCCAGTGACTGCTGTGAATAGTGCAGCTGGCAACAAGGGAAAGACCTCGTGACAGCCTGGAGAGACAGCTGACTGGAGGAAAGAGACCCCATTGGGGCTGGCAAGGGTTAGCTACCCTTGTCGGCAGTATCCAGCTCTGTGTTTACAGGATGCTGGAGACACCGCCCAAGGCTTCAAAGAAATTAAACAGGAAAATACCCCTAGAGTCTGCGAGCGGGGCGGAAGATGACTCAACGTTGGACAACACGGTTAAGGACTTAGGAACGGAAACGGATATGAGTATAGAGAGTACTTCACAAAAGACTAGTTCAAGATCTGCAGTTAGCAAAGACATGGAACTCCAGGTTTGTGTCTGCGGCTGGAGCAAGGCGACAACAGTCAGGGGTTTGAAGATTCATCAAGGGAGAATGAAATGCTTGAGGGAGAAGGGACAAGGGCCTCGCATTGATCAGTACTTCTTACGAAGTCAGTCAAGTCAGTCGAATGAAATCCAGCGACAGGAAGCAAACCACAGTTCGCAGGATATCAGCACCCCTGTCATAGATGTGAGGAGGACTTGCATGGACACAGTTAGTGATGAACCTAATGATCCTTGTGAACCCGGGCAGACAAACCAGCGTAAGAGAGAAAAGAACCTCAACGGGCACAAGCCTGGAGTTAAATGGCCAAGAGCTTGTGAGAAAACTGCATGGGACACAGTAAACACAGATCTCTGCTTTGCATTGGAAAGGTTAAGTGGAACAGTTGAAAAGAAACTGGATAAATTTGGGGACATCATCTACGCATATGGAAGCGAGAGGTTTGGAGTTGAAAAAGGAAGGAAAAAGTACAAACTATTCCTGGAAAGTCTAGACGGCAGCAGGAGATTGAACGCTTAGTTAGAGAAAGGAGACAGCTGAGGAAGCAATGGAGAAGAGCAGAAGAAAGTCAGAAGGAGGGACTCAATCTCTTACAAAGGGTCATAAAACATAAGCTTGCAACATTGCGCAGAGCTGAGCGCCACGGAAACGCTACAAAAAGAAGGAGCGTCGAGAACTAACTTTTATAAAGACCCATTCAAATTTGTAAAGAAGTTATTCACCAGTGAGAAGAATGGCACACTAAAAGCATCTAAGTTTGAGTTGGAGAGATATTTGGAGGAAACGCATACAGATTCAAAAAGGCAGGAGCCTATGTCAATTCCTTCAGACATCCCACCTATCAATCCACCAGAATACCAAATGGAGGACTGTGCACCTAAGTGGAAAGAAGTAGAGCAAGCTGTGAAAAAGCAAGGGCTTCATCATCTCCAGGGCCTAATGGAGTTCCGTACAGAGTGTACAAGAGCGCTTCAGGAGTTCTACGAATCCTGTGGAAACTGATGAAAGTAGCATGGGAAAAACAGGTTGTACCAAGAGCATGGCGCCGAGCAGGTGGAGTCTTTATACCTAAAGAAAAAGATTCTAGCAGCATCAGTCAGTTTCGCCCTATTTCCCTATTAAACGTAGAAGGCAAGATTTTCTTCAGCATTATTGCTCAGAGATTGTCAACTTACCTATTAAAGAACTGCTTCATTGACACTTCAATACAAAAAGCGGGCATTCCAGGTTTCCCAGGATGCTTAGAACACATCAATGTGATCTGGCAACAAATTCAATCAGCTAAAAAGGAGAGGAAGGAGCTCCATGTGACATTCCTGGATTTGGCTAATGCATATGGTTCAGTGCCACATGAACTTCTTTGGGCAGCATTTGATTTTTTCAGTGTACCAATGACAATAACAAATCTAGTCAAAGCCTACTTTGGAGATTTGCAATTTAGTTTCTCAACTTCAGAATTCAGCACTACATGGCAATGCCTAGAAGTTGGAATAATGGCAGGATGCACCATTTCTCCACTGGCTTTTACCATGGCAATGGAAGTAATCATTAGGGCATCAAAATGGGTAGTGGGAGGAGAGCGCTTGGCTTCTGAATGCGACTACCACCAATTCGAGCATACATGGATGACATGACAACCATGACTACAACAGTAGCCTGCACTAATCGGTTATTGGGCAAATTAACCAATAACATTGAATGGGCACGAATGCAATTCAAGCCCACTAAATCAAGGAGCATCTCTATAATTAAAGGTAAAGTAGTAGATAAAACGTTCTTCATTAATGGTGAGGCAATACCAACAGTGTCTGAGAAGCCAGTGAAGAGCCTTGGGAGATGGTACGACGGGGATCTAAAGGACACAGTTCGTGTGGGAGAAGTTAGACAACAAGCTGTGGAAGGGTTGAAGAGCATAGACAGCAGCGCTTTACCAGGCAAACTAAAACTCTGGTGCTTTCAGTTTGGCCTACTGCCACGGCTGCTGTGGCCACTGACTGTGTACGAGGTTTCTTTGACAACAGTAGAGAAGCTGGAAGCTTTAATCAGTTCACACATCAGGAAATGGTTGGGAGTTCCACGCTGCCTCAGCAGAGTGGGACTTTATGGTAAAGGAATACTGCAGCTACCTGTCTCCGCTCTAACCGAGGAGTTTAAGTGCGCCAAGGTCCGACTGGAAATGACATTAGTAGAGTCACGCGACAAATGCGTAAGGGAGGCAGCACCTGTGTTGAAAACTGGAAGAAAGTGGGTGGCAAAGAAAGCTGTGGAGGATGCAAAGGCTGCCCTTCGAATTGGTGATATCATGGGGCAAGTTCAGCATGGAAGAGGGGTCTTGGTCTCAGTTCAGCTCCTCCTACATGGCACAAGGCAGCCCCAGCGCAACGGAGGAAGCTTGTAGTCAACGAGGTGCAAAAGCAGGAGGAGAGGATGAGGTGTATAAAGGCCATTTCCCAGGGCAAGCAGGGAGAATGGATGAGATGGGAGAGTGTGGAACAACGCAAGATTGGCTGGCAAGACCTATGGTCAATGGAACAGAGCAGGATCAGTTTCCTTATAAGGTCAACATATGATGTTCTCCCATCACCACAGAACCTAAACCTCTGGGTAGGAGAGGATCCCTCATGTCCTTTGTGTTCATCACCTGCAACATTAAGGCACATTTTGACAGGATGTAAGGTGGCTCTTAGCCAAGGACGGTTTACTTGGCGCCATGACCAGGTGCTGCGATGTTTGGCCTTAGCATTGGAAGACAAGCGTAACATGACCAATAAGTTGCCACCTGTTCCATCAAAACATTACACACAAAAGACAACATTCCTCCGCCCAGGAGAGCAACCACCAAGAAAAGGTGTTAAAACCAATCCTCGCCCAGGACAACTGGAAGCTGCTAGAGACTGGAAAATGCTGGCGGATGTTGGTCAACGGCTTATTTTTCCACCTGAGATTGCCACCACAAACCTTCGACCAGATATTGTCTTGTGGTCTGGATCAGCACGCCTTGTTCACCTGGTGGAGTTAACAGTGCCATGGGAGGATGCTGTAGATGAGGCGTATGAGAGGAAGAAACTGCGGTATGCTCAACTAGCCACTGAAGCGGAACAGCGAGGATGGAGAGTCTGGGTTTACCCAGTGGAAGTGGGATGTCGAGGATTTGTGGCACACTCTACAACCCGGTTTCTCAGAGATGTCGGATTCAATGGCCAAGAGTTGCGTCGCACAGTGAAGAACTTATCTGAAGCAGCAGAGAGGAGCAGCAACTGGCTGTGGTTGAGACGGAAAGATTCTGGCTGGGGATCTCAAGCACAATAGAAAGAAAGAAAGGCTGATATACAGGTAAGTAAGCTGGGCTGAGTTGAGTGGGGGACGGAGGGGGTGATGCTGGGACGCCAGAATCACCGTCGAGCCCTCTTGAGGTGTCGTGGGCTAGTCGACGAAACACCGAGGATGGAAGGTGCCCACTTGAAGACCCCAGAGATGTACCCTACTTAGCTCAATCCAGACGGTTGTCATGCTGATGCGCTGGGGAGACCGCACTATGGTTGATCCCCGAGCCAGCATCGCAGCCGCTGTGTGTGCTGATGCGCTAGGGAGGCAAAATAAGCTGATCCCTGGAGCCAGCATTACACTTCAGCCATCAACACCAGACAGAAGGATATCTACATCATCATATGGAAGGAAGCGCAAATGGATGGAGACACATATGGATCACATTAGTTTACTGTGAAGCTACGTCTTAGTTGGTGCTTATCTTGGCGAGAGCCAAGTTCAAATCAGCATGAAGTTTTAACATCTACTCTCATGTAATGGAAATCATTTTACACGTATACATAGACTTCTAATATATAAAACAAGCTATTATAATTAGGCTATTACATTTAAATCATTTTTAAAAACATGAATACTTTAGTTATGTTTATATCAGACTAGCTATCTGATTGGTTATTAATAACAACATGAATATATTTATAAATGTATTTATATTTATACCTTGTTTAAAAATATACATTGATTCAAATCGCATCGTTAGGAGGAGAATGGCACATTTCTATACAATTGAGTCAACCATTTCATTGCTTAATATAAACAAGATAATAGCCTAATAATCATGAACAACAGGATCTCCCAGATCTTGTAACTCTGTTAAGTAGGGATTTCAACAACGCTGGGGTAAATCACATACAAAACAAATAGAAAAACACTTTTAAGTGCTGCCTTTACTTTTTTTTTGTTCAAATGCAGCTACCCTAGTGTATTCACAACTACTGTATACTTTATGTATTGTGCGTCACAGTTCACATGGAAGGAGGGTTCTGAACATAAATGATCAGTCAAATGCTGCAAATCCATAATTGCTTGTGAGCAATTTATTACGTGATTTTTGTGTTCGGAAACCCTCAAACATTTGGTAATATTACTTATCATGCACATTATATTGTTTGTATACGTTGTCGTACACAATATATTAGTATTACGAATATATATCTTTTATGCTTATGTTTTAAAGTGTATATAATGCATATAGCCATGCATATGACTAATATCTTGGCTGTAAATATTTAAAAGAGGTACAATTTAATTTGTTGCTACATCAACTTGTGATGTCCCCATTGGAGATAGTGCTGTCGATCATGGGACTGCATCCGGGTTTAACTTCACAGACTTAGTTAAGGTCAGAAGCACTTAAAAACTAAATAAATAAATAAATAAATAAATAAATAAATAAGTCGTAAAAAATGTAATGGATAAAGTCACGATCCACAAGAACCACAAGACATAAGTGAGGAATTCAAATTAAATTACCCACAGGGAATTATTAAACTGACGAATACCCGCTAACTAACTGTTGGTGGTGTAGCCTGACTGCACATGCGTAACTTTTGAGTTACCAAAAAATAAAGCATGCATGCGCGAAGAAAAATGTAAATAACTCGCTAAATACTCAATTTATTTGGTTCCAAAAAAGGCCCTCCTAGTCAATGAGTACCATCAGCCAGCCTGGGTATGGTGTTTAAACACAAAGCCATTTTTGAGTTATTTTAGCGCAAAAAAAACTCTGACTAATTTGTTAAAACTAATTTTTATGCGATTCTTTAACTTAAAAACTACCTCACAGATTTTCACGAAACTTGGACAAATAAATTCTCTGTCACATGGACACGGAGCATATGAAATGCCGTTATGAAATGACAGAGAAAACATACCCCTCAAAATTGAGTTTAAACAAGGCTTTCTCTGCCAGCCACTCTTACCTATGGTGCCATTATAATAATAAAGTAACAGACAAACTAACGTTAATAAACTCCCTGTTAAACTAAATTAACACAGCACCCATATACACATTATAAAATGCAACAGCATCTCTAGATTAATTAATACCTGTACAGAAGCATCCGACCCTTCCTCACCAACTACCCCACGCAATACCTTGTCCAGGCCCTGGTACTCTCCCGCCTAGACTACTGCAACTCCTTCCTGTCTGGCCTTCCTGTGTTCAAGACTCTTGTACTCGCCTACCGATGCCTTGACCAGACTGCACCCAGCTACCTCCAGATCCTCATCTCTCCCTACACCCCCACCTGACCTCTCTGCTCCTCCTGCACTAGAAGACTGGCTGTACCTCTTCTACGCTCCCCTGCCTCCGGAGCCCACTCCTTCTCCAAACTTGACCCACAGTGGTGGAACGACCTTCAGGACTGCCCAGTCCCTGACCACCTTCCTGCGCCTCCTCAAGACACACCTCTTCTGACAACACCTGTAAAACTCAACACTTCCCTTCTGGACAATATAGCACTCTGCCTTTACTTTAACTTGCACTTATCTGCTCCCTGTTTTACTGTATTTAATCCTGCACTTAACCCAATATGTAGTATCTTGTATTTCACTTGCACTCGTATCTAACCCTGATGTAACTATCGACACTGTTATCTGCTCTTGAACTGCCCCGATATCAAATCGTACTGTGTTTTGTATTTGCTCTTATTAGGACTGAAGTCATTGTATTTTTTATCTTGCTCTTAATTGTTCTGTAATTCTTGATATGTATTTTTTGTATAACTGTAAGTTGCCCTGGGTAAGGGCGTCTGCTAAGAAATAAATAATAATAATAATAATATTCAAGACATGCACAAAATGATTTTACAGAATGGTGAAGCAATTCACCAGAATGGAAAACACCAAATTGCTCAGTGACGTGTGTCTGATTCAAGATTTTTTCAGGAGCTTGAACAATTTCTAACTTGTAGCAAGAGAAACAGCTGTCCAATTGGACGAAGTTGAAAACATGTATTCTTAGAGCTATAATAATTCCAGGAAATCTTATGCACAGCATAACCATATGTTCCTAGATCCCACATCATTAGATTATGAACTACATTTAATGAATGTGTCTTCCTGTGCTTCCATTTGTGCATATCTGCTGAGACATTGAAAACATGCGGGTCACGATTAAAACAGTGTCAACATGTGAAGCTTCTGAGAGTTTCAGTTATTGTAAAACATTCAAAAGTAACCTAACTCTTCAATAAACAATGGCTGCTTTTCCAATGACTAACATGCTTTCAATGTCACTGTGTTCCTCCATGTGACCTTGAATACAATGGGCTCTTGTGGCGGAGTGTCCCGCCCCTATGTATTTATTTATTATTTATATTATTGTTTGCGGCGCGGATAAAAGCGCTGCGTCTTTTGTTATTGTTTTTGCATTTTTAAAAACTTTGTGAGGATGCGTGGCTGATCAGCTACTGATTATTTAACTAGCTGACAGTCACGCATCCTTACTAAACTCATGCAGACTGTGGCCGAGGGGTAATAAGATAATTAACAGCTAGTTAACCCCTCGGCCAGAGTATAAGAACCTGCAGCTGTCCGTGCTGCGGGGGTGGAGTGTACAGAGGAGAGTACGGGAGTGGAGAGAGCGAGGAGAAAAAACTAGATTTAAAATGACTGCTAAACAGTATTTGTTTATTCGCTTGGTCCTTGTGCCTTTTGTTTTGTTGATTGTTTAAATCTTTTGTGTTGTTTATTTGGTTAATAAATACGCTGAGTGCCGTAGCATTCAGCTTCACCCGCCCATCCACTGTTTTGGTTTCTGTACTTCCTGGTCCGTGACGTCACTACACCTCACCACTGCAAGCCATCCTGCCACATATGGTGTCCTGCGTGGGACAAACAACGCCTCCAAGAGCCAGACCAGGAAAGAAATAGGACGTTTTTTTTTTTTTAAACTGTTTTTTTCAGCAAAAAAAAGAAATAACATAAATAAAATGGAAGGCTGGAGCTGGAGAAAGGGCTGCGGGGAACTGGAGGACCTCCTCGGTGGTCTGGAGGACCAAGGCTGATGCCTTGCTTGCGGGGTCTACGGGCACACCGTAGCGATCTGCCCCTTCCAGGATGAGGAGGAGGAACCGGCCCAGGAGAGGAAGGCAGGGAGAAGGAGCAGGAAGAGAAGGGGGAGAGGTAAGCTGCAGCAACAGCAACCGCAGCAACAGCAGGAGGAGATCGGGGAGGATGGCTGGGAGGTTTATATTGTGAACCTCGTGGCGGAGTTGTGCCCTGGCTGTGGGGCATATGGGCACACGTTGGCCATATGCCCCACGCAATACGAAGAGGTGGAGCCGAGCATCCAGTGCCCAGAAGGGGAGCCCGTGCATCCAGCGCCCAGAAGGGGGAGCCCGTGCATCCAGCGCCCAGAAAGGGGGAGCCTGTGCATCCAGCGCCCAGAAGGGGAGCCCGTGCATCCAGCGCCCAGAAGGGGAGCCCGTGCATCCAGCGCCCAGAAAGGGGAGCCTGTGCATCCAGCGCCCAGAAGGGGGAGCCCGTGCATCCAGCGCCCAGAAGGGGGAAGTCCGTGCATCCAGCGCCCAGAAGTGGGGAGCCCATAGGTCCAGAACCTAGGCCTCCAGGAGCAGAGCAGCGGGAGCTGCCTCTGCCTCCGCCACCTCCACCGCTTCCACCACCAGGAGCAGAGCAGCGGGAGCTGCCTCTGTCTCCGCCACCTCCACTGCTTCCATCACCAGGAGCAGAGCAGCAGGAGCTGCCTCTGCCTCCACCACCAGGAGCAGTGCAGCAGGAGCTGCCTCTGTCTCCACCACCGCTAGGGCAGAGCAGCAGGAGCTGCCTCCGCCATCTCCACCGCCAGGAGCAGAGCAGCAGGAGCTGCCTCTGCCTCCGCCACCTCCACCAGCAGAGGGTGAATGCCTGCTGGTTCTGCCTCAGCCGCCGTGGGAGGACTGCTTGCCCCTCCCACCTCCACCAGCAGAGGGTGAATACCTGCTGGTTATGTCTCAAGCACCGTGGGAGGACAGCTTACGCTCCCAGCTCCGCCAGCAGAGGGTGAATGCCTGCTGGTTCTGCCTCAACCGCCGTGGGAGGATTGCTTGTCCCTCCCACCTCCACCAGCAGAGGGTGAATGCCTGCTGGTTCTGCCTCAACCACCGTGGGAGAACATTTTGCCGCTCCCAGCTCCACCAGCAGAGGGTGAATACCTGCTGGTTCCGCCTCAACCGCCGTGGGAGGACTGCTTGCCTCTCCGACCTCCACCAGCAGAGGGTGAATACCTGCTGGTTCCACATCCACCGTCATGGGAAGGACTGCTCCTACCCTGCTTCGCACCGCCCAAGGATGCCTGCTTCGCATCGCCCAAGGATGCCTGCTCCGCATCGCCCAAGGATGCCTGCTCCGCATCGCCTGGGGCTGCCTGTTGCTCCGCATCGCCTGGGGCTGCCTGTTGCTCCGCATCGCCTGGAGAGCCACCAGTTACAGGGTACGAGGGAGAAGTGGAGCTCCCGCTGCCGCCTCCATGGCCAGGGGCTCCCCGCCTGAGTTCGCCTCCGGAGGGTCCGCTGCTGCTGCCGTAGCCTCCCGAGGGTCCGCTGCTGCTGCCGTCGCCTCCCGAGGGTCCGCTGCTGCTGCCATCGCCTCCCGAAGGTCCTGTTTTGCCTGGGGTCGCTAGCAGTCCTGCCATGCGGCAGGAAATACTGTGGCTGGAACCCCATGAACGGGAGCTGCCGCCACGGAAAAGGGGAGGGAGGTCAGGAGACCAGCTCCCCAGCCGCACTGCGGCAGGAAATACTGTGGCTGGAACCCCATGAACGGGAGCTGCCGGCCACGGAAAAGGGGGTCAGGAGACCAGCTCCCCAGCCGCACTTCGCGGCAGGAAATACTGTGGCTGGAGCCCCATGAAGGGCAGCTGCCAGCCATGAAGAAGGGGGAGGTCAGGAGACCAGCTCCCCGCAGCAATTCGCTGCAGGAAATACTGTGGCGGAGCCCCACGGAGGGGAGCTGCCGGCCATGAAGAAGGGGGCAGGTCTGGAGACCACCCCAAAATTTCCTTGGCCGGAGGAGCCGGCCTGTGCGTGGTCCACTGGGACGCTACAGTTGTTGGGGTGGGAGGAGGACATCCCGCCCGTGGCAGCCCGGAGACACCTTGCTTCCCCTGTTCCTGGGTCGGACTGCTAGCCGGGACTTTAGGGACTAAGGGGAGGTGGCCAAAAGGCCATGTGTGCTGCGCACAAGGGGCATGTGTGGCGGAGTGTCCCGCCCTATGTATTTATTTATTAATTATATTATTGTTTGCGCGCGGATAAAAGCACCGCATCTTTTGTTATTGTTTTTGTATTTTTGTGACGTCACCACACCTCACCACTGCAAGCCATCCTGCCACAGCTCTCTATGGCTTTTGTTTGCACAGTCTACTTGTGGCATCTGCACTTAAGGCACAGGGAGGGAATCTAATGAGTTTTTGTATTGTTCTTCTTATTGTAACTGGGCAATGAAGAGCATTTGGGAGTACATTATCACAATTCTGAAGATGTTTATATCACAACTGGCTCGGGATCTGGAGAATGATATTTTAGTATTTCTTTAAATTGTTAAATTTAAACATTTTAATACAGATTTTATAGTTATCAATTCTGTGAAAAAATGCATTGAATGTCAATAAAAGAATGACATCACAAAACTGTGTTTTAATTGGTGGAGAGTGAAGCTACCTGATAATTTAATGTATCCGGAGCCAAAGGCAAAGTCATGTATTTAGCAGAGATCTGCTCAATGATCTAGCAGGTAATGCTGGCTGCTGAGGAGATCCCTGCTCTTATGAACTACAAAGTGGTTTGTGTGGATATGAAGAAACATGTGTTTTGCACACTGCAGATGACAATAGGCTGCCTAGAGCAAAGCATCCACACAACTATGATATGAGATTGCAATGTGACGTCAGCCCGGTTTGAACTAGGCCTCCTGAGGTGAATTACCAGATCAAAGCTTTGTGGCCGTGTTTCACGAGGAGACAAAAAACATTTCCAATGTGTCCCTTTAAATGCACTGTGACAGCTTTTTTTGTCAGATTTATTAAAAACACCATAAGGATAAATGATGGTGACAATAATGCCAGATTGAGTTCATGAACAAACTTATCGCCTAAATACACTGCCAAGAATACTGTATTTATGTTTATTCTTTTTTTTTTGAATAACTGGAAACAGAATCCATATTAAAGACCACCCATGGTTTAAGGATACTAACAATCAGCAACTAACCAACACTTCAATCAGCAGTTACGGACTATATAGTGTTTAGTGTTGTTTCATTAATACTGTTTCCATTACTTCCAACACTTTAGTGCATTATCGTTTTTCTGTATGTTGCCAATGTGCTTTGTAAGCTCTCATCGGACTACAAACATGAAAGGTAGGACTGCTGGTCATGTTTGACTATTGAATAATATTTTGATAAATGTGACAGATCACTGTTATCATGGCTTCAAGACATTGCTAAAATGTACCTGGGTGAGAAGGCATGCATCTATTTTGGGGAAACAGTGTAGTATAACAGTGTGCTGCTTTCACAGTTCACAGTCATGCCTGTTTTGACAGTATCGCCTTCACCTTGGTGCACAGCAACATTTGACATATTGGAAAATGAAAATCTTATTGAAACAAAGTCAGCTGCTTTATATACCATCAGAAATAAACTGTTGAGTTTTCACTATAAAAGATCACGGACAACGCAGCACACATACATTGCAGAAAACAATTCAAACTAAATGAGCTGTTGTCCTGTGTGACAGTAATGAACCATGAACCCACCCGCTACGGAAAACCACATGGCACATAAACTGCTATGAATGGGATTTTTAGGATTCCTTTTATTAAAATTAAAAATGTCTTAAATGCTTTTAAGACCACTTATTGGAATAAATAAGACCTGTTGCACAAAAAAGAATTGCTGAATTGTTTAATTAAAGGGCATTTCGTAGGGAAAGAGTATTTTAGGACACACACAATCCCGTATAGAATTTCAATAACATTGCAGTTTTTGAAAGACTGTGTTTCCACTGTGAGGACGTATTAACTTTAGTGGAGATGTTACAAGGTGACTTGGAGCCTGCAGCTAACAGAAGCCACAGAATCCCCGCAGCCATTCAAGTTTGTGTGGCAATTCGTTTCTATGCCACTGGAAGTTTTTTAAATGTTGTTGGAGACTTTACAGGGATTCACAAATCATCAGCCAGCAGGTTTAAAAAGCTGCAATGGTAGATTCATTTAACCCTATTCATGAATGTTTTGTGAACAATCACCCTTGTCCAAGTGACATACACTATTGTAAAGAAATCAAACTTTGATAAATGTATAACCACTTAGTTTTAACCATTAAACTAATCTGTATGTTTTCTGCCACATTCATTGCACAGCTCAACAGCACAAATGTTAAAAAATGGGCATGCAGCTTTTCGCAACATATAAACAATCTAATTTCAATAAAAAACTGGGCTGTGAAAGTTATCTAACAGTTACTTATTTTTTAAAATTTTTTTAATGAACTTCATTCCCGACTTGTCTGTACTCATATAACAGACACACACACATGTTGCTGTTACACAAAATCATGATAAAAATATCTGATTTAAGAATACAATATTTTCAAGCACTGCACAACTCACATTGACGGATAGATCATTGCAATAACAGAGGTGTTTGATCGGCTTTACACAAAGTTGGTAATTACACAGCTTCACCGAGCAGTTTGGATGCCATGACGATGTATATACAATTTCACTACACGGTTCTATAAAAAAAGTTGAAGTTTATTTATGTATTTACCTAAACAAGATTAATACTGTCTTGAAATTGAGTGATTACCAGATTTTTTTTTTTTTTACAAGACCTCCACTAGAACAGTAGGACTTTGAATATAAGAATACTACCGATTGAATACATTTTTAATGTAAAGGTATTTGAAAATTTTACACTAACTAATTTATTTTTAATTTACCGCTACTACTATCAGTGTGGCATCCTCTATTCCCGACTCTGCACCCCAATTCTGAAAATGTGATGTTTCCCCATAAATATCAATTATTAAAGAAGTTAACTGGGAACGTTTTTCAAAAAGGCCACCTCCAGTTTTGGTTTCTTTTTAATATTCTTTTTGGTCTCAGCCAATTTTTCAATTTTTTAAAATGTCATTTACAGTACAACTTACTGCTGGGTTGATGGCATTTACCCGTTCAGTAATTTCTTCTTGTCAGGCTTTATTTTTGTCTGAATGTTTTAACGACACTCCTAACCCCCCCCAATATTATTTATTTTTTAATAATTACTTCTTCGCTAAAATGTATTTTCTTCACTTTGCGTGCAGCCATTCTTTTTTTCAAACAGATTGAAAAAATAAGACCGTTCTTCGTTGCTTAGCAACAGTAGATTAAGACCAGTCTCAAGTAAGACCTCAAAGTTTTGCTTTGTGCAACAGACTTCTCAAGGTCTTACGTAAGACCAATTTCACTGAACTTAAACTTAAGTTAAGACTTTTTTTGTGCAACCGGCCTGAGGTCTCTAAAATGCATCGCACTCCTGCTAGCATTTACAAAGATCAAAGAACAAAGCCCTCCCCGTAGGCCACACTGTTTGAGCATTCATATACATCACAGAGTGAGAAAGGACTAACAGAGAGAGTGAGGGGGGAAGGGGGCTTGTTTCTAGGCTGGGAGAGACCTGGTGATAGCTCAGACCTTTGCTTTCTGTTTGCACCTGGGGAACCAAAATCAATTAATCTACCACAGAGCATCAAGCCCTGGGTCCTGGAAACAGAGAATTCAATCAGTACAGAATATATTAAGGGAAAACGAGAGAATACAAGAAGGAAATTCTGGATGATTTCATTAGGGAATTATGCTTCCCTTGGTGGCACAACTGAGCCAGAATGTGGCAGGCTGAGTTCTGTCCGTGCTTTCATATCAACAGACTGCCATCTCCATCCCGCCAGCACACTGTGAGTGTGTGGGTATGCAGCTGCTTAAAACTACTTTGAACCTCTTGTAAGCATGAGATGCCCAGTGGGTGCAATCAATAGGCTGTGGGTGTCTCATTATTAAAGGAACTGCATTTTCATGAAATTACATTTCTTATCGGTGTAATATCCTTTTAATGTGTGTTTTGTACAATTCTCGTGTTGTTGATACTTATATCATTATCTATGAGTGCTGGGATGTACATATTTTAATGTTCTAACATTTTAATGACTGACTGAATATTCTTTAATTTTTAATTATCTGGAAAACAAAAGTATAATTCCTACCATATTACAGTAGAAAACCTCTCGGGAGTAAACGCGGTGCCCTATCGTATTTACTAATAATGAAAGGAGAAAAACACTCTTCTGTATAGCAGCATGTGTGATATCTTTTGATACAGTCATTTATAAATTCTGTTTTATCTATGAATACAAACAGGGTCATTTGTGCCACTGAATACATTTCAAGCACAGTTTGTTTGAATATTCTACTATGTGACAGCTTCTGAAAAGACTCCTAAGCTGAATTTCTGAATTCAGGGGGTTTAGAAATCGCCATTTGGTGTCTGCAGCTTGGATTGCACCCCGTGCAGCTTTGTGTTAATGAATGGAACATCTCTTTACACAATCCGCGTTTCAGAGGGGTCAGATATTAGAGCTGCACACTCCTAGTGGTCATTTTGAATACCACATCAGGAATTTCAGTATTTAGGTCTTTTCTAAAGCAGATTTCCCTGGAATGTTAGAAATCACAGTAACTATTGATTGAAGCAGAAACAACCATAGAGAATAATTGCAAACACACATAATTGTGTAAGGTAAGAAATAAAACATGAGCATTTTAAATATGTAAATGTTCTGTAGGCACCTGTGACCGGAGGCATGGCAGTGTAGTTTAACTGGAGCTACCTTCATGTGTATCTATTGTAAAGGCAAAACATAACTGGTCAAGCGTAATATTAGCCGGGCACCAATTACCTGGAATTACAGAGTAGTAAATATGGTAATTATATGTAACTATTCAGTTTCCCTGTAATAATAATATTTGTTAGGCTAGGGGTAGGCAATACAATGAATAATACACAATGACTAGATAATATTTTACAAGAACCGGAATTACTGGTAATAATCGCCTGATTGCCACAATATTTATTTTTGGATTTTGGTGGATAATGCAATACATACTTCAGTATTTTGGATGCAGTAATTTGAACTTTATTAAAAAGTTACTGTGTAAGCGACAGTCAGAAAGTGGTTTTACATTTAGTTATTGTCACAGGCCCCAATTAGCACTAATCTTGCACGACATAATGTTTCTTATCTTAGATAAGGTAATCCAAGATTAGGGCTAATCCGGGTCTGTGAAACCAGCCATACATTATCTGAATATGAGCTACATATGGTCTGTAGTATTTTAGGCAGCGGGTTTGCTGGCAAAAATGATAGCCTGTATATTTTATTCCTTATGTTTTCTTATAAAAGTTTCCCATTGTAAGAACGCATAGTGAAGCCTACCTCCTGGACACTCCACAATGTGGAGTGGATGAGAAAACAAAGAGGTGATCTGTCTGCTTCTCAATGCAAAGACTGGGAGGTTAGAAGGAAGGCGGTGATGTTATTATTATAGTGATAGGTACTGTGGGTTAGAGGAGAGTAGTCTTTTACGTTCAGCCAATCCATAATTAGAAAAGAATCAATCAGCTGGAATACATACTAGAGCATATGGATCAGACGGGTCTAGAGTCTCTTACAGTTCTGTGTACAGTACAGACTGTATAGACAGGCAACAGATACAGATTTACAAGATGTATTTTAAACTGGAAGTGGTAACAGTAATCCAGCTGCAGTACTGCAATTTGAAATTGCTGTCATTTATTCTAGTGATTGCTCAGTTATTGACAATCAGTGCTTCAGACCATATCATGATATTTCATCACAATGAAATGAAACAGAGCAAATCTGACAGGGAGAAGGACGACATTGGTACGGCCTTCTATTTTATAATACTGTTACAATATTGTTTTCTCAGTTTGGCAGGGTGTGACAGGCTGGCTTGCAGTGGTGATGTGTGATGACGTCACGGACCAGGAAGTATAGAAACCAAAACAATGGATGGCGGGTGAAGCTGAATGCTACTGCATTCAGCGTATTTAATTAATCAAATAAACAAAAACAAAAGATTTAAACAATGAACAAAACACAAAACAAAAGGCACAAGGGCCAAATGAATAAACAAAGACTGTTTAGCAGTCGTTTTAAATGTCGTTATGTTTCCTCGCTCTTGGTCTCGCTCTCTCCTCGTGACTCTACTCTGTACACTCAACACTCAAACCCGACAGCTGCGGTTCTTATACTCTGGCCGAGGGGTTAACTAGTTGTTAATTATCTTATTACCCTCGCCACAGTCTGCATCGTTTGGTAAGGATGCATGACTGTCAGCTAGTTAAATAATCAGTAGCTGATCAGTCATGCATCCTCACGAGGTTTTAAATATAAATATAAAAAACAATAACAAAAGACGCCGCTTTTATCCGCTGCAAACAAATACAAATAATAATAAATAGGGCGGGACACTCCGCCACACATGCCCCCTGTGCGCAGCACACATGGCCTTTTCGCCACCTCCCCTTATTCCCTAAAGTCCCGGCTAGCAGTCCCGGCGCAGGAACAGGGGCAGCAACGGGCCAAAGGTGGCGGCCACGGTGGGATGTCCTCCTCCCACCCCAACAACTGTAGCGCCCCAGTGGACCACGCACAGGCCGGCTCCTCTGGCCAGCAAAATTTTGGGGTGGTCTCCAGACCTGCCCCCTTCTTCATGGCCGGCAGCTCCCCTCCGTGGGGCTCCGCCACAGTATTTCCTGCAGCGAAATTGCTGCGGGGAGCTGGTCTCCTGGCCTCCCCTTCTTCATGGCTGGCAGCTGCCCTTCATGGGGCTCCAGCCACAGTATTTCCTGCCGCGAAAGTGCGGCTGGGGAGCTGGTCTTCTGACCTTCCCCACTTCTTCGTGGCCGGCAGCTGCCCTTCGTGGGGTTCCAGCCATAGTATTTCCTGCCGCGAAAGTGCGGCTGGGAGAGCTGGTCTCCTGACCTCCCCCCCCTTTTCCGTGGTCGGCAGCTCCCCTTCATGGGGCTCCAGCCACAGTATTTCCTGGCAGCAGCAGCGGACCCTCGAGAGGCGACAGCAGCAGCAGCAGCGGACCCTCGGGAGGCGACGGCAGCAGCAGCAGCGGACCCTCGGGAGGCGACGGCAGCAGCAGCAGCGGACCCTCGGGAGGCGACGGCAGCAGCAGCAGCGGACCCTCGGGAGGCGACGGCAGTAGCAGCAGTAGCGGACCCTCCGGAGGCGAACTCGGGAGGGGAGCCCCTGGCCATAGAGGCGGCAGCGGGAGCTCCACTTCCTCGTTCCCTGTAACTGGTGGCTCTCCAGGCGATGCGGAGCAACAGGCAGCCCCAGGCGATGTGGAGCAACAGGCAGCCCAGGGCGATCGCGGAGCAACA